>JACEFZ010015602.1:10000-79721 GCA_014155875.1 Cepaea nemoralis
TGAACATATTGCAGTTGAATTAAGTTCAATCAATTCACATACACAAAGTGCTACAGATGTTCATTTCATGAATCTACTATGTTGAATGTTTAGGTAGGTCTAGCTGTCTCTAATCTACACCGTGCAACCCATCCTGCGTTGAGCAAGGGCCAGGACAAAACACTTGACCTTTTCTCGAGCACAGAAATTAGTCTTGGGTCCATTTGCTACTCAGTTCTTCCCATAATTTTCATAAACAAACCCAAAGTTGTTGCTCGTGTAGAGTGTTAATTGGCTACTCAATTCTCTCTCTCCTTCCGCTTCCTAGGAAAGCACAAAGTGTTTGATCATTGTGTAGTCAGTAGTGGATGAGTGTGAGGTTTCTTAATTGGTATTTGAATAGTTAATTTACGACTGAGTGGCTTTCAGATAACTTGATCACACCTGGTATGATTCATGGTGTTGACGATATGTAATAAGAAATGGATGGTATACTCCTCCTTAATCCTGGGGCAATGAATGAATCACCAAAAAACGAGAAGTAGATTGTGAGCTTTACTGAAACACGATTACAAGAAACAAATTGGACGATGCGGCCAAAGCCTTCGTCAGCACAGAACAAACAAACACAAACCGACACACAACTACATGAAACACACTACATGGCAATATTAAGGGTACTTATCTGAGTCTGTATCCTTGCTTGGAGCGACTGACGCATTAGACAAAGGTCAGTGGATTGTGGATAATCCTGGGGCAGTAGACAAGATGTCTGGCCCTCGCAAATAAAAGCAGAAATAAACGGACTCACATCCAAGTTGTACAGGTTAAAAATCCCTCAGCCGTTGAACATTGATAAGGTCTAATTGAATAGGCTGCTGCCCATGCTTAATTAGTAATAATATTAGCTCAATTTGCAAACCTACCTACACAGACAAGAATAGTTTTATGACGTGTAGCTCTGGTATAGGATAAATTTAACACATTTTGATCCTTGCCTGTGCTGTTAATGTTTGTGCACTGTGATCAGATTCCTAAGGGCAATCTTCGTGTAGTAGTGGATGTCAGCATGGCCCGTTGGATAAGAACGCTCGCTCTTAAACTTCTGGTGTGCTGATGCCCAGGTAGCGGATTAAACCCCTACACTGGTCATCAAACTAAAATGCTGACTTCTCGTCCTTGATTTGGGGACGTAAATTACAAGTACCTCAGAAGTTGGAGAGAGATCACCTGAGTTTGAGGAACACTGATAATATGGAACTCTAATCCATGCGTAAAGATCACTCCTGTGCACTAGAAGTAGTAAGACGTGTATGGAGCATGTATGAGCGAGCGAGAAAAAAATCTTGCAGTAGTTGGGGACGAGCAGTAGGGATAAAGGTCACTCAATCATGAGACCAAGGTTTTACTCCCGGGTAGAAAAACGAATTCTAATCCATTGGCGGTGAAATACAAACCAGAGCCTGTACACTGCATGATGACTGATCTTCAGCAAGAGACTTTTAACATTGTAAATTGCTCCTTGTCTTGTCTTGCTACAAATGACGTAACTATAGTTTTGTTTAAACTAGCACTCATCAGTAAATGTTTACTGCTGTGCACACTTGTTTAGGTCTTGAATAAACTTTTTTTTTTCCAGTTATATAAAATGTACTTTCTTGGTGTATATTCTGAAACATGTTGTTCTTTTATTCACAGATTGCAAGTTTATCGAAGTTGAAGGACGAGAGGTGAATATACAGTGTATAGTATAGTAGTATAGTATAGTATAGTAGTATAGTATAGTATAGTATAGTATAGTATAGTATATTGGCACTTTGCCGTCTTGACAGACGATGGTTTGTTACATCATGCTTGAGAAAGGCTTAATAACTACAACCCATGGTGGTGGCGAATGTGACTGATAAGACCAATTCGTGCTGTAAATGTTTGCCCACAATAGATGCATGTGAAAACATGGTAATTTCCACCATTTTGCACCATCTTACGTCTCTCACGCTCTGTGTGTGCTTTATTTGCAATCATTTTCTCCTTTGTCTTTATTCCATTTCTGATATTTGCCCTCCATGCAACACGTTCAGCGACGACTTGCTCCCAATGTGCATTATCAATGCCTGTATCAATCATGTCCCCCTTACACACATCTTTTTATCGTAGTAGAGGCCGACCCTGAGATCTCTTACCCATCTGTAATTCACCAAAAAATATGTTGTATGGTATTCTACCATCATCCATCCTTCTAACGTGTCCTATCCATCTAAGTCTACAAAGACTGAGCATGGAATATACCGTCACACAACCTGATCTTTCCAATACTTCAGTATTTGTGATCTTGTCTGGCCATTTAATACCAAGTATTCTTCACAGACAACGCATATGAAAGCTGTTTAAACGTTTCTCTTGGTGTGAGTAAGTTGTCCAGGTTTCACTGCCATAAAGAAGAGTTCTAAGGACACAGGCTTGATAGACAAGTACTTTTCTTTTGGCTGTAAGCTTCCTGTTCTCCCACACTCTTTTTGTTAACCTGTTCATTGTTGTTGCTGCCTTACTAATCCTGATGTTGATTTCCTGATCTAGGGATAATTTGCTATTTACCATTGATCCTAGATACGTAAAATGATCTACTATCTCTAGTTCGGCGTCATTAATAAAGATTGATGGTACCCGATTTGCACCTTGTGACATAATCTGTGTCTTCTTTTTGCTAATTGTTAAACCAAATTCAGAACAACTCAACAAGCATTGGAGAATGCAGATAGTAGACGCAATTCTTCCTGAGCGTGGGTCGTAATTGCAGCATCATCTGTAAAAAGCAACTTTCTGATCAGTACCTTCCTAATTTTGGTCTTGGCCTTCAATCTCTGAGCATTGTAGAGGCTTCCATATGGGCGTGAGTGAATGTATATACCACCATCCTGATCACGAAAGCCATATTTAAGTAGAAGTGAAAAGTATATTCCAAAGAGGGTGGGAGCTTCTACACAACCTTGCTTAACTCCACTCTTGATTTCAAACTCTTCTGAAGTTGCATCATCAAACTTGATTATACCCTTCATGCCTGTGTGGAACGATTCCACAATGGACAGAAGAGTTGGTGGGCAGCCAATCTTCTTTAATGCCTTGAACAGACCCTCACGACTGACCAAATCAAATGCCTTTATGAGATCGATGAAGGCAATAAACAGAGGCTGATTCTGTTCATGGCATTTTTCTTGCATTCGTTGCAATGAGAATATCATATCAATGGTAGACCGGTTCTGTTGGAAGCCACACTGTGATTCGGGGTAGACTTGATCTCCCAGGACTTGAAGTCTGTGCAGAACAATTCTGGCAATTACTTTCCCAACAATACACAGAAGTGAGATATCTCTATAGTTGTTGCAGTCGCTCCGATCGCCCTTGTTCTTGTACAGTGTTATGATGCTTGAGTCTTTGATGAAATCCTGTGGGACTTGACCTTCTCGCCAACACAGCTCTAGTAGCTGGTGGATCTGTAGAGTGAGTGTATCTTGCCCAATCCTGATAACCTCTATTGTAATCCCATCCTTACCTAGAGCCTTGCCAGATGCAAGTTCATTTATAGCACACTTAACTTCTATTATGGTGGGAAGCGTGTCCAGGTGGTCAAGAGTTAGCATGGTCTCTATGGCGTTGAGGGCATCATCTGCTAATTTGGTCTCACTTGAGTAAAGCTCCATATATTGCTCTACCCATCTATCCATCTGCTGTTTCTTATCAGTGATGATTTCTCCAGTCAAGGTTTTCAGTGGTGCACTTCTTTTGATCATTGGACCACAGGCTTTCTTTATCCCTTCATACATGCTTCTGATGTTTTCCTTATCACTTGCATTTTGAATGTACTCACATAACCTGATCCAATAGTCATTTGCACACTGCCTGGCAGCGTTTTGCACATCCTTCCTAGCTTGCTTCAGCTAACTGAGAGTTTTACGCGTTGCTCTTTCCTTGTTTTTTAAGAGAGCTTTCTTCTTTTTATCAATCAAGGGTGTCACGAAGTGTTGACGACTCGTCTAAGGGCATGAGGACTAATACGTTTCTGTCTATTCAAACATTTTCATCGCTCCTTATACTTGAAATATAAAACGACAACCAAGAAACTGCTACTGCAACAAACCTTCACAAGACGATATGATTTTCTATCTTGCAAACTTTAATCTTCCAACTCCTGTCACATGTCGACAAACCCAATCGCTCCACAAGAACCACTTGAAATCACACACACTGAATTAACACAAAAAGCGGCATAACTGACTGTTAGCCATGCTCAAAAGACATGCTGCGTCCGAACAGGACGGCAGCCCAAGTCTAACTCCCTTAGTGACGTTTTTCGTGACGCTTCCCTAGTTTCCCTGTGCACTCTATAATTGTACATTTCGGTGCATGTTTTAGGGAAGCTCCCTTCAGCCTTTCTCAGTCTGCTATGTGTCAGTGACTGATATGTGGCATTATGCCCCCCGCCCTACAAATTAAATGATATTATCATTTAATTCATATACATTCATTACCCATGACAAATAGCATCACTGACAACCTAAGTATCAATTGCTGAACATGACATTATGGTTCCCATTAATAACCCTAAAAAAAAAATAAAATTACTGATGGGCATGCCCTCCTGCTCACACCCACGGTGAGCGTCATGTGGCCGGCCTATGGGAGGGCCGGTCCAACTAATGATACCATTAGTCCCTAATGTCCTCACTCTAGGTCAAAACCCGGAGTTGTGGACGAGAGTATCAATCGGTATCATGCTGTCTGTATCAGTTGCCGATCCTCGTTGTCGCTGGTTCTGTATATATCTTGCATTCTCATTTAATGGTTGTAGGTGAGGTAGAGGCTGTCGCTGATCACATCTAATTTAAGGGATATTTCTAATATTATTAAGTGCCGTACCAATAATACAACAATATAATTCATTCAACCAGCAACGTCATAATAGCACCAGCTCTCTTTGTGTAAATAATGATCACCTAACCAATCATATTTCCGTAAATATTCTAATAAACTAATACTCTTCATACTCCAACATGATAAATCTCTTCTTCTTCAATCGATGTTGTAATGTGGTATCATTGCCCAATGCTCATACCTGTATGTAGAGAAGCTAACTCATCATGCTTTAATCTACCCATCGGTGCTTGTAAAATTGCTGACATAACCATATAAGTTAGTATCCATAAATCATCTTTAACTTTCTGACGATGATATGTCGGTATGATATTGACTGCCTTCACATATCTTGGTACAATTCTAGTGTACTGTTACAATCCGCTCAGGGGAGTTGCTTTATACCCCAGTACACCTCAACTGCACCCTCAAATCACGTGTGTTTTCCTCTGTACCTTTATTATAACAACAATTGACAAACCTTTGCGTATGATCAAGCAGTAAATCAAAACTAATTTGTAAGACCACATGCATAGTCTAAAACTAATATGTAAGGATCTTTATACTACATTTAGCACAAATACAACAGATCAAATGACCATCACCCCCGAATACAACAAATAAACACCATTCACTTAGTTTCCTATCATTGAACTCATGAACAACCTTAATCACGTGCTGGATTCACGTGAGGAACAACATGACATTCTTTTATTCATGATGATGTAAATTAAATTACCTCTTAACTTTCAGGTGTATTAGCCGTTTTTAAATGTCATTCATATTTTAGTATCTCGATTTCATTCTGATAACAGTTTTTTTTTTTTTTGGACCAAATCCCAGTATGTTTTCACTCAATTTAAACAACGTCGTGTATTTCTAATTGTTATTGAATTATTATCCATCGTTGACACAGAAGTTTTTCCTCTAGTATCAGATATTCCAATGCAGAAAACAACTGAGGTGGAGTTAATGATGGGGTAATTGGACATCCATATAACGGAGGTCTTAAACGTTGTATCCACTCAATCGATTCGGGCGACTGATTTGTTATCGCTCGAAAAGTTATCGCCTATCCTGAACACGTTGATCGGAATTTATTCTGGACTCGACATAAAGGAACACGGTTGATATAATGGACGTGGATGAGTAACCATCTGCGGTTTGGTGATTCGATGTTGTAGAACATTCCTCCAAAGCATAAAGATGCGAAAAGATACCTTTAAATTTGAAGCATATATGGATTTCTTTCCAGTTTAACAATGTTGCTAAAGAATTTCGTGACTTGAGTACCTCGGCCTGGGCCAATAAGCAAAATCTGGTCATGATTTTAGCTTAATAATATCAATTGAATGTAGACTGGCCACTGTTGGCTGTAGCATGGCCTAAGAAGTTTCATGTATGCAAATCATGCTTTCATAATTGACGTATGTGTTTTAAGACTCCAGCAGCTCTGAATTATATTGATTATTGTTCGGCTTTCTGAAGATTGCTGTATAAGTCCTGTGGGACGTATCGACAAGCTTTTGTTTCTTCAGTGATATTTGATGCGAGTTATAATTATGTAACATTATTATAAAATATAATTCCGTTGTAGACCCGATTCTTTCAAAGTCAAAATTTCGATCTATATGTGTGTCGTACTGATTCTATACACAATTAGTTCTCGGTATGTAGCGTTTATAAAAATGTCAATGAACGCGCTCCTCCGATTTGACACAAATGGAACCGCAAAAGTTTATTTGTTCAATTAATTTCCCGTTGAAACTGTATTTGCTCTATCTGTGAAGACCACTCTTAATCTTGCTAGCTGATGTTACAATGTTCATGTCGCCGGAACATCAAAATACCGCAGACGAACGTTTATGCAGATCAAGACAATTAGGTGTTCGGAGACTGTGTAAATTCCCTAGTAATGCTACCAATCTGTTATTTGTTCGAGTAAATGTACATATAATAATGGTGAAATGAATCTTCAATTCCGATACTTCTTATTGGCTGTATGAACGTTCTCAAGTCATTTTGTTCTGTTAACTGACTGTGACAGATGTTGAATTCTATTATGTAATACATCAAGCACAATGCGATTAAATAGTAACTGTATCTTCTCAAGCATTAATGCTGTAAAGAATGTAATCAACGTAGCTCGCCTTCAATGAACAGCGCTGGATTAAAACCATAAGAACAGATGAAATCGAATCGTTGGCATGATTGTGTCAGAATCAATCTCTATATAATTTGATAAACAGCTTCATCCAATAGTCATCAATTCTACCATGCCTGGTGAATCTTTCTTAAATTCCAGAATAAACAATATGTTCTGAGAATTTTTTTCATAATCTCGAAATAAGATTCACTTGATTTCATTCAAATGTTTCAATTCTCAATGTTCACGTACCAGTTTGAATGTCATACAACCATCGTTTCCAGGAATTCAATTTTGATTACTGAAACTTTCAACGTTCAGTGTATTTCGACTGTTTACAAATGATAATCTTGTGTCGTTGTAATTCAAGAAATTTCGTGCGAACGTTCTTGTAAAACCGCGTATATAATTCCTGTGTTAACTGACTGTTTATCTTCTTTCTTGACCGTATACAGGGTCAAGTATTTGAGGTAAAAAATGTGAACCGGAGCATACAGAATCTGTCTTGTGAACAAACAGTTCAATGCCATGTTATTAACATGCATCTTTTTACAAGTTACGATCAGGTGATCGGTAGTTGCCTCTTTTCAGAGTGCCTGTTAAGACCAGGTCAGCATCCGAAGTAAATGAGGACAATCAATACGGACACAAATGATGAACTAGTAATACGGCTGATCACAGTCGAGACTTTCGCATACTGTCGAACAACATTTAAACCCAATTTGAAATGAGTAACAGCATAGTCCATGTACGCTCTCCTTCCTCTTAACACAATTATGACTACCACAGTATATATGTCGATTGAATTTTTGTTAATTAAATCTTCCTGTATCTGTGCAAACGAATAGTATCTGTATGTGATCAAATCCAAAAGGTATCGTGATCCGAGTTCAATTTTTCAAATCTTTGATAACTGTAATCAAAATATTGTATCTTCAGAATCAACAATAATTTCTGACGAGATATTAGATAACGTTATTATATTCATGTCGTTGGAAACCTGAAATATTTATGTAGATGAATATAATTGCATGTTGAGAACTTGCGTAAATAATACTGTCAATTTGTTGTTTATTCAAGCAAATTTTGTCAGTTGAGTTTTCATTATCGTATGAATGTTTGTACATCATTTCCTCCGTTACTGAATATGACATTTGTTAATTTTCCTTACTTGATCCATCAAACAAACTGCGATTAAATATTAGTTGAACAGTTCTTTGAACTAAAATCGTAAGATACTTTCCGGATGTTTTGTGTATGACCAAAATGATGATGTCATCACTACTGCTCAAAAATTTGGTTACTTGGTTTGAGATTATTCCACATATAGTAAATTATATATGATGGCGTCATGATAAAAATCTGCATGTGACCTTGGCCTTCATTTATATATGGCTCGATTCGTTAAATTACTGCAACAATGTCATAAATTGATAATACATCTCGAGTTCAGTTAATAATTACTACCGGTACAAGACCCCATTTGTCACGAAGTGTTGTTGACTCGTCTAAGGGCATGAGGACTAATACGTTTCTGTCTATTCAAACATTTTCATCGCTCCTTATACTTGAAATATAAAACGACAACCAAGAAACTGCTACTGCAACAAACCTTCACAAGACGATATGATTTTCTATCTTGCAAACTTTAATCTTCTGAACTCCTGTCACATGTCGACAAACCCAATCGCTCCACAAGAACCACTTGAAATCACACACACTGAATTAACACAAAAAGCGGCATAACTGACTGTTAGCCATGCTCAAAAGACATGCTGCGTCCGAACAGGACGGCAGCCCAAGTCTAACTCCCTTAGTGACGTTTTTCGTGATGCTTCCCTAGTTTCCCTGTGCACTCTATAATTGTACATTTCGGTGCATGTTTTAGGGAAGCTCCCTTCAGCCTTTCTCAGTCTGCTATGTGTCAGTGACTGATATGTGGCAAAGGGCTGCGGTGTCTGGCTATTTGCCCCAAACCAGTCCTGCCTCTTATGATCCACAGTGCTGTAAACCTCTACCGCTGTTTTATAAAGAGTTTCCTTTAGTGTACCCCATTTTTACTTGCTGTACAAATTTCTAATGTATCAGTGAAAGCGAATTCAAGTTGCTGTTGGAACTCAAAGCACTTATCAGGATCGTGAGTGTTAATAATATTAATCCTGGGGCTAGATTTGTGTTTAGCTGTGTAGAGTCTCTTTGGTCTCAGTCTAACTCTTGCAACAACCAAAGAATGATCTGTATAACAGTCAGCACTGTGGTAGCTTCGAGTTAATGATATATGGTTCAGATGTTGTCTCCGTGTGATGATGAAGTCCAGCTGATGCTAATGGCCGGATCTTGTATGTTTCTATGTGACCTTATGCAGCTCTGTTGTTTTAAAGAAGAAGTTTGTAATACATTGTTTATTTCTGGTGCAATGCTCCAACAGCCTTTGAAAATGTATTTTCCAAGGCACACTGGCCATGAACTCGGGTCCTTGCCCACACGAGCATTGAAATCACCGAGCATATAAATGTAGTCAGATTTTGGAACTGTCTTGATCATAGTCTAGCTCCTCAAAGAACGAATCCTTCACATCATCAGAGGAAGAAATTGTCGGTGCATATGCAGTGATAATGGAGGCAAAACCACAAGAGGTTGCCAAGCGCAGGAATAATAGTCTTTCATTACCTCCAGCTGGGATATCAATAATTCCCAGTAGCAAATTCTTCACTGCAAAGTCCACACTATGTTGTCTTTATTCTGCCTGCCCTCTACCCTTCAAAAACAAAGTGTAATTGTTTTCCCTGAGTGACCCTTCCACAGCAAGGCGAGTCTCCTGCAGGCCAGCAATATCAATGTTAAGACGATTGAGTTCGGCATAAATCACAGCTGTTTTTCTCACATCGTCAATATTCGTCAGGTCAGTGGACAATCCTGGACACATGGTTCCAATGTTCCAGGTTGCAAGACGTAGCTTGAGGTTTCTATTTTTAGATTATGTCGTATCCCCAAGCGCCAATTGAAGCAGGCAGGCTGTGGCAGATCAGCACCAAATTGGCCGGGGTCTGCCCAGCTTAAGGCGGGCGGTAGCTGATCAGTGATACCTGTAGGTGTCTCTCACCGTCAGAGGCAACGTGTGGCGCCCCATGTCTACGCCAGCTGACAGGAACTTATAACCTGTAACAGTTGCCACTCGCTTTGATTCCGAGACCGGTTAAGACCAGGGATGGAGTTATACCTCTTATAGCACAAAGCCTGGGCTAAAATATAGAGACCATGTGTTGCCCATGCAGCATGATCCCTCTCTCGGACTGCCTAGTTCACTCCAGAGGAATAGTAACACCAATACATCTGGAACAAGACAAGATGCAGAAGCTGCCGGATCAGCAAAGCAATGCTCTAACTGTCCGCCTGTCGGAGCTTCGATCCAAGACCAGCTGCCAACCAAGGATTAGGGTCTGGTCTGCCCTGCCATGACATTTTGTCTTTAGGTTGCATTTCCTCGCACCCGGATAACGCTTGTACCCTCCCAGTTGCGCTCTTCCCCCCGAAGCCGTTGGCACAATGTGGGGTGTCAGGTTTGGTAAGTGCCGCCCACCATATGGTGCTGACAGAAAGCAGGTAGTACCGTCTACTGTCATACGGTACTCAGTCATATCTGTCTAAGACCTGACACTGTATAGTATAGGTACTGTTCTAAATGTTGTTCCTATGGCATGTTGGAAAGATTCTCAATTCGTTGTTAGTTCCCTTGCCTCATGCATGTCCATGCCCAAGCTGTGTCCAGTGTCCATCTCATGCTGGTTGACTCCTGCCTCTACTTCCAGGAAGCGTACTTTCCATCACTTCCATCTCTTCCAACAATGGTAATGTTTAATATGGCTCAAGTATTTCACTGTTCCAGACATGTTACTGTTGATGAGCCAGTGATCGTCGATGTTCTTGTCTTGCAGAATGTTGGCATATTTCTTCTTCTTGGCCCACGGTATACTGACAATTGTTCTGTAGTACTTCAGTATAAAAGCCTCAATGTTCTTGTCTTGTAGAATGTTGGCATATTTATTCTTCTTGGTCTATGGTATACTGACAATTGTTCTGTAGTACTTCAGTATAAAAGCCTCAATGTTCTTGTCTTGTAGAATGTTGGCATATTTCTTCTTCTTGGTCTATGGTATACTGACAATTGTTCTGTAGTACTTCAGTATAAAAGCCTCAATGTTCTTGTCTTGTAGAATGTTGGCATATTTCTTCTTCTTGGCCCACAGTATACTGACAATTGTTCTGTAGTACTTCAGTATAAAAGCCTTAATGTTCTTGATTAGATTGTGAAATGATCTATGACTCACATACATATATTGCCTTGGGAAAGGTGCAATGTGCGTGTTCTAAACAAATTCTATGGTAATGTCTTTGCTGGTGTTATGCCATAGGCTCCAAACACTGTTTAATCTCTGCATTGCCATGGCCAGTCATGGTCTGATTTCTCTTGAACAGTCACCAGTGTTGATTATGGAGCCAAGTTTTGGTTATGTGATGAGAAGAGAGGCAATGGAGAACATTGTGACAACTGGAAAGATTGAGGGGAACAGAGGCAGACCACGAGAAATGATGCTAGGTGGGTTTTGATGGTGGCATGGAGGAATATCAACAGCGGAATTGATCCAGAAAACCGAAGACCGAGATCTGTGGGGAGTCATGAACGCCTACGCCAGCCAACATGGCACTTGATGATGATGATGATGATGATGATGATGATGATGATGATGATGATGATGATGATGATGATGATGATGATGACATTTTCAATTTCTTCATTGTTGATTGTGATGTTTGGTTGACATTTAGTTTTGTTTGTCGATATTTCCCCCCACTTAGCTCAGAAACAGATTTGGATCTGTACTGTCTTTGGACAGACCGGATTAACTTCTAATCCCTTAGAGCAGTTTGAAAGGAAGATCATGTCATCTGAGTTCTGGAACTGAATTTTCGCTAATTTTGAATGAATCAAAACTCTCTCTTGTCTCATAAAGTTTGATGTTTCTCATTACATTAGATGTTGAAAAGGTATAGGGAGAAAATGCAGCTCTGTCTTACTCCCCTTTGTGACCCAAACAAATTTGATGTTTCTTTTGCTAATCTGAATATTAATAGTGTTAAGATATACAGATATTTTAAGTAAATATAATTACAATTAGTTAGCATTCTTAAGTTTCTTCAGTCTTTCCACTGTATGAATTGCAAACAATTAAGTATATTTATTGATTATGTGGTTGTTTCGGGATTTGAAATTTAAATATTGAGCACAACCCACTACTGGCAACGCCGATCGCATTCTGGTATGAACCTAAGGCCTATCCACGTCAATATGGAAGCACTATACTCGAGTTTTGCCCTCATTTGAGCTCGTCAGTAGTGCATATCCCTGACCGGATCCGGAAACAGTCCCGGATCACGCGTGTGAAGCGGGTGTGTAACCACGCGGCACACACTGGACACACCAAATTATCACAACAGAATACAACAACGCTACCCATCGCAGGCTATGCTCAAGACCGCCCAATCGCCGCGACCGACGTCCGTCAATCGATGGGACCCGAACGATCAGGGCTTCTCACTGGCAAGGAACACCAGGCCTCCTAAATCCAGTGAGCAATAATCAATTGATTATGTGGTTGTTTCGGGATTTGAAATTTAAATATTGAGCACAACCCACTACTGGCAACGCCGATCGCATTCTGGTATGAACCTAAGGCCTATCCACGTCAATATGGAAGCACTATACTCGAGTTTCGCCCTCATTTGAGCTCGTCAGTAGTGCATATCCCTGACCGGATCCGGAAACAGTCCCGGATCACGCGTGTGAAGCGGGTGTGTAACCACGCGGCACACACTGGACACACCAAATTATCACAACAGAATACCACAACGCTACCCATCGTAGGTTATGCTCAAGATCGCCCAATCGCCGCGACCGACGTCCGTCAATCGATGGGACCCGAACGATCAGGACTTCTCACTGGCAAGGAACACCAGGCCTCCTAAATCCAGTGAGCAATAATCAATTGATTATGTGGTTGTTTCGGAATTTGAAATTTAAATATTGAGCACAACCCACTACTGGCAACGCCGATCGCATTCTGGTATGAACCTAAGGCCTATCCACGTCAATATGGAAGCACTATACTCGAGTTTCGCCCTCATTTGAGCTCGTCAGTAGTGCATATCCCTGACCGGATCCGGAAACAGTCCCGGATCACGCCTACGATGGGTAGCCAGCAACTCAGAAAGCAATGGCAAACTACTGAGCGTAATCTTGCCAAGAAATCAACAATCAGCTGAAAGATGCTGATGTTGACAGCGTTGTCCTGTAAAGGATATGCAAAAAAAAAATGTTTTGTTGACTTATTTATCCATTGTCTGATGTCATTGTAATGTTCCTTAGGCAAGTGTAGTTTTGTTGCGCTAGGTCTAAGATTGCTGTTGCTAACTGGGATATTTTTGTTATGATTGTGTATTTTAAGTTAGAATAATGAAGACACAAACAATAGATTGCACAATTTATTGCCTGGCATATTTCGCTGCATCTCGTCAGGTACATACTGCAGAAATCACACAACTTACGTGAATTAAAAGTAATGTTAAACTAATAAGTTTAACTGACTTAGTTAGTAGTTAGTCAGCTTAAAATTAACGTGGTAGATAATTGACATTACTGTGTGAATATGTGTATATTTTGACTTGAAGGACTTATCTAGTTAATTCACGTAAGTTGTGTGATTTATGCAGTATGTACCTGACGAGATGCAGCGAAATATGCCAGGCAATAAATCGTGCAATCTATTGTTTGTGTCTTTGTTATTCAAATTCACTACGGGAAAACATTGTTTTGTATTTTAAGTTATTCTTATTGAATGTCCCTCATCGTGTCTCATGTATTTTAAGTTATTTTTTACAGAATGTCCCCATCATACCTCATGTATTTTATGTTATTTTTACAGAATGTCCCTCATCACACCCCCATGTATTTTAAGTTATTTTTACAGAATGTCCCTCATTGTATCTCATGTATTTTAAGCAATTCTTATTGACCATCCCTGATTATAAATCCTCCTGCTACAGGTATTGTCAGGCAACATAGAAAATGTTCCCATAAAAGAGAAGGCCAAGTTCCCACAGTATTTCTTCCCTGAGGTAATGTTACATGTCAATCTATGCAAGATCTTTCTGATTATGATCCCCGTTGTTTGTTAACACATAATGCTATTTTAATACCGCGGACAGCTAACATGAATAAACTGAATGTTTTTGAAAGAGGCAAAGACAGAA
This sequence comes from Cepaea nemoralis, assembly GCA_014155875.1. NCBI lineage: Eukaryota > Metazoa > Mollusca > Gastropoda > Stylommatophora > Helicidae > Cepaea > Cepaea nemoralis. Next base: position 24,342 of record JACEFZ010015602.1, read on the forward strand.
TGAAATCTTATCTTAGATATCACAAGGAGGCAGTCAAGCATGTTTCACCCCATATAAGAAGAACAAATCTGAAATATATGGCAACTGGGAAAAGAGATACAGAATTGCAATGAGAAGAGATACTGGATAGTTTTGTATCATAGCATGGAAAGATAGCACATGACTTGTTACTTTGTACTAGAGAATGGGGGATGTGAAGAGACATGATTGCTCATGCCAGTTGCTGAGACACTGAGTTGCAGAGAAATTCCTGGTATCTAGTTTCTGGAGTTGACGTTGTCAGCATGATACTGACCACATCACCCACCGATTGCTGATTGGCCTATAAAATATGAGTCTTGCACCATAAGCTCATTGAAGTGTGTGAAGGGGTCCTTGTACTTACTATAAGTTCCTTGAGGTGTGTGAAGGGGTCCTTGCACCATAAGCTCATTGAGGTGTGTGAAGGGGTCCTTGTACTATAAGTTCCTTGAGGTGTGTGAAGGGGTCCTTGCACCATATGCTCATTGAGGTGTATGAAGGGGTCCTTGTACTTTAAGCTCCTTGAGGTGTGTGAATGGGTCCTTACATCATAAGTTCCTTGAGGTGTGTGAAGGGGTCCTTGTACTATAGCTCCTTGAGGTGTGTGAAGGGGTCCTTATATCATAAGTTCCTTGAGGTGTGTGAAGGGGTCCTTGTACTATAGCTCCTTGAGGTGTGTGAAGGGGTCCTTGCACAATAAGCTCTTTGAGGTGTGTGAAGAGGTCCTTGTACTATAGCTCCTTGGGGTGTGTGAATGGGTCCTTACATCATAAGTTCCTTGAGGTGTGTGAAGGGGTCCTTGTACTATAGCTCCTTGAGGTGTGTGAAGGGGTCCTTGCACAATAAGCTTCTTGAGGTGTGTGAAGGGGTCCTTGCACCATAAGCTCCTTGAGGTGTGTGAAGGGGTCCTTGCACCATAAGCTCCTTGAGGTGTGTGAAGGGGTCCTTGCACCATAAGCTCATTGAGGTGTATGAAGGGTCCTTTTACCATAAGTTCCTTGAGGTGTGTGAAGGGGTCCTTGCATCATAAGTTCCTTGAGGTGTGTGAAGGGGTCCTTGTACTATAGCTGCTTGAGGTGTGTGAAGGGGTCCTTGCACAATAAGCTCCTTGAGGTGTGTGAAGGGGTCCTTACACCATAAGCTCCTTGAGGTGTGTGAAGGGGTCCTTGCACTATAAGCTCCTTGAGGTGTGTGAAGGGGTCCTTGTACTATAGTTCCTTGAGGTGTGTGAAGTGTCCTTTTACTATAAGTTCCTTGAGGTGTGTGAAGGGATCCTTGCATCATAAGTTCCTTGAGGTGTGTGAAGGGGTCCTTGTACTATAGCTCCTTGAGGTGTGTGAAGGGGTCCTTGCACAATAAGCTCCTTGAGGTGTGTGAAGGGGTCCTTGCACCATAAGCTCCTTGAGGTGTGTGAAGGGGTCCTTGCACTATAAGCTCCTTGAGGTGTGTGAAGGGGTCCTTGTACTATAAACTCCTTGAGGTGTGTGAAGGGGGTGTAGTGGTTTGAGTTGGTATTATGTTCTAGTCTATCTGTGTGTGGACACATGATATTAGTACGCACTGGCATATATTTCAGTCTGTTTCTGCAAGAATAGTGTTGGTATGAGTTGATATACATTCCAGTCTGTTTATGTACACATATGATAGTCATTTAAAATAGTATATATTCTAGTCTAAGGGTGTGTGACAATTTAGTAGTGGTGTTAGTTGGTATATTTCTTACTCTAAGTGTATGTGTATATGAGAAAAAGAGGAAAGAATTTGCAAATAATTTACCTGTTTTGTTTACATTTAACCAGTATGATTAATGTTTGAAATAAGGCATTATCAGGTAATCTTTTATTTTATTATTCAGAGTAATTTTTATTGGCTACCGAAACCATATATTTTCAAACGAGTTTCTGTATTTAGTCTGACTAAGCTTCTGTGAGAGGCTTAGTTGGATTGATGTTTTTTCCATTGACGATAAATGACTTCAGCTGGAAGATGTAAGTGCTGTCTCAGCACGGACACAGGATGTATCAGTTCCGGCTGACATTGTAAATACAGTGACATTTGTTGGAGAGCTCCCAGTCATGCAATTGTCTATTTCTGGTGCTGTGTTGGAAATAATGCTCTTAGCAATACAGATCTTGTGTGTTTAGCAATAAGGATCATATGTGTGTTTGTAAATGGGAATCTTGTGTGTTTAACGATGAGGATCATATGTGTGTTTGTAAATGGGAATTTTTGTGTGTTTAACGATGAGGATCATATGTGTGTTTGTAAATGGGAATTTTTGTGTGTTTAACAATGAGGATCATATGTGTGTTTGTAAATGAGGATCTTGTGTGTTTAGCAATGTAAATGATGTTTGTGTGCATTTAGCAGTGAAGATCATATGTATGTGTTTAGCAGTGATGATCATATGTATGTGTTTAGCAGTGATGATCATATGTGTGTGTTTAGCAGTGAAGATCATATGTATGTGTTTAGCAGTGATGATCTTATGTGTGTGTTTAGCAGTGAAGATCATATGTGTGTGTTTAGCAGTGATGATCATATGTGTGTGTTTAGCAGTGAAGATCATATGTGTGTGTTTAGCAGTGAAGATCATATGTATGTGTTTAGCAGTGAAGATCTTATGTGTGTGTTTAGCAATGAAGATCATATGTATGTGTTTAGCAGTGAAGATCTTATGTGTGTGTTTAGCAGTGATGATCATATGTGTGTGTTTAGCAGTGATGATCTTATGTATGTGTTTAGCAGTGAAGATCATATGTGTGTGTTTAGCAGTGAAGATCATATGTGTGTTTAGCAATGATGATCATATGTGTGTGTATTTAGCATTGAGGATCATTTGTAAATGGGGATCTTGTGTGTTTAACAATGTAGTTATGTTTGTGCATTTAGCAGTGAGGATAATATGTGTGCTTGTAAATGTTTAGCAGTGAGGATAATATATGTGCTTGTAAATGTTTAGCAGTGAGGAAAATATGTGTGCTTGTAAATGGGGATTGTATGTGCTTATCAATGAGAATCTTGTGTGTTTAGCAGCAAATATCTTATGTGTGTTTAGCAGTGAGGGTTATATGTGTTAGCAGTAAGATTGATGTAATATTTAGCAATGCAGATCATGTGTGTGTTCAGCAGTGAAGACCGTATGTGTGTTTACTTTTGAGCATCTTGTTTGTTTATCAGTGAAGGTCATATGTGTGTTACTTCTATCTGTCTGTCAACAGACAAAGCGAAGATTGCAATCTTTTATGAATATTAAAGGAGCAGAAATAATGTCCACAGACAAAACCATATATCAGTCAAAAACAACAATCAACAGTGGACACATTTAAAATGCCATGCACTGTGAGTGCCTTGGCTTCATAACTAACAACAATGAGAAATGTTTGACAGACGTCCAGAGACTGGCCATAGCAGTGCAGTGGATAAATAGAATTATCCAATGTGCTGATGCCGAGGTAGCAGGTTCAACACCTATACCTGTAATTTGGACAAAAATCTTGACTTACCATCCTTGACTTGAGGATATAAATTACAAGTACCTCCAAAGTCAGAGTGGGTTCGCCTGATGGTGAGGGACACTGGTAATAGGAAAAGTTGATCCACATGGAAAAATCAGTCGAGTGCACTTTAAGTAGTAGCACGTGTATGGACTGCAGTCAAGTTCAAAGTGAGTGAACGTTTAAATAAAAAATAAATTCAAATGAAGAGACTATAGCACAACATCAACAAACAAATAAACATCAACACTTTGAGAACATTCATCTTTCCTATGGCAACATGTGGATGTGAATCATAGACCATTTAACAATAGTTATTGAACGAAATAGGGGTTTTTGAAATGAAATGTTACGGAACAATTCTTGAAATGCTATGGGCCAAGAAGAAGAACAATATTTACCTTCTGCAGCAACAAAAAAGGCTAGGTCACAAGTAGCAACATGTCTCAGACACTGAAATACTTTAGCCACATTAAGTGTTAAACTAATGTTTACAAAGAACGGTCATGGAAGGCATGGCATTCCCCCATTGGGAAAGAGAATGAAGGAACAAACTTTATTTTTGAAGATTTAAGAATTGAGTATGCAAGCTCATCTAGAGAGGGGTTGAACAACACAGCAGTAGTCACAGGACACTAAAGACTCTGGGCATAGAAATGCATGAGACAGGGGAACTGGCAGTGGGTTGAGAGTCTTCTCATCTGGCAGTGATGAGAGTGATACTCTGCTACCCTGGTGCCTCAACATATTCACAACACGAGTGAAGGGGCTTCAGCTGTCCAGTTGCTGATGGAGGTGGATGGATGTGGCTGCCTTTGCACACATTGCTCACTTGATGGCAGTTTATGATTTTGTTCCTGGGGTAGTTTATGTTTTTCTTTTGTATTTGAAAAACCTTTATAGGTTTGTGGAATTAAAGTCTGTTTGAAGCATGTATGAGAAATTCTGGGTTGATAACAATAAAGAATACACAGAGAAACAGACAGTCAGACAGACAGACAGACAAAGACGTTGTCATAAATACATATATTTCTGGATATAGGGTGCTTTGGAAGACCTTGACTGTGTATTTATCCAACTTGGCACTCCGACAACCGTCGGGTCACGTTATGGGATAGATTAGGAAAATGTAGGGCTATGTGTATGTTTATCCTGATAATTTTTGTAAAATATATATTGAGTGAACTATAATAAGAGACTTAATTTTATGCATTTAATCTTCTTTTCATAGTTTAAGTGGTCACGCAAAGGCTTCCTGAGGACAAGATGGAGCATAAACAATTGGTGGGTATTCTTACTCAGAACAAACATCATGTGTCTAGTAATTGAGACAACAATGTGGTTGCTCAGAGAAATTTGAGTGCCAAACAACTTAACATTGGTAGAACTGAATGACAGTTAGCAAATCAAATACTGAACATATACTAGTATGGATGGATAAGAGAGTGAATCAGTTTTCAGGAAACCCTGTGCAGTCAGCCTCAGCAATATCTCAATACCTGCTAAATTCTGGCCATAATGTGCACAAAGCTATGTCATTTTGTATACTGTATTTTATGAACAATGAAGGATTGCTCATATACGACAAGACCTCTACAATTAGGTATCTAAAACCAGGGTTATGCAGACAGAAAGATTTCATGGTGACTGCGATTACTGTGGGGATAACAAATGCTCCACATTGGAAAAGTATAAGTACCTAATTAAGCCAAAATATGATTCATGAATTAATATATTATGATAATATAACTCTGAAGAATGCATCTATGTGTTTTACTGCAGTTAAAACGTTATTTGAAAAGAATGTTTTTAGTTTAAAGGGGCATAATATCTTTCAAATACTGTGAAAGAAATTCAAAACAATGCATTCCCTTAGTGAATTGAAACACAGAAGCCACAAACAGTATGTTGCATATTTTATTGTCTGGCATATTTCACTGTATCTCTTCAGGTGCATACTGCAGAGTTACATATATTAAGTGAATAAAAGAATAGTGCTTTGTCTCTAATACTTACAACACATGTCACAAGTATTGTTAGAATATAGAGCAGTTGTTATCCCCATGATAATTTAAAATGAAATCTTTCTGCTTGCATAAGAATACTTGGAACTGCCTAATTTGCTAAGGCCTCACTATGTTCAGGCAATTGTTTATTGTTCGTTTAATACAGTATACAAAATGCTTTTTCTTTGTTAACTTGATGAATGTAGCTTATGAGGTGTTGAGAAATCGAGGAGAGCATTTTACAGCCTATTGACTGCGCAGGGATACCTGAAGACTGATTAACTCTCTTTTCCATGTTCAGGTTACTCAGTTTTCTAATTGTCTTTCTGTCTACCTATGTAAATCCCTTGGCACCCACAGTGAAATTGATAAATGCAGATTTATTTGGTGTACGAAGATTAGGTTCTTTCAAAAATTAGGGATAACATATTTATGCTTTGCATCTTTCAAATCCCTCGGCAGCTCTGGAAATTGTAAAGAGTAAAGCCAAATACAAAATTTCTGAAGCCTGCTAGCATTAGAATATTTTTGGCATGTATGTTTCTGATACACATAGAGTGGGATCATCACCAGTGCTAAAGAGTTCATGTACTGAGCTAAGAACTTTTTATTGTAACCTGAAAAAGGGAGGATATTGAAGCACTAATGGATAATTCAAGGTGTTAGAGATGGTTCTGGAATTAAATACATTAATGTGGATTCTTATAGTGAAAAGTAGAATACTTAAGAGACAATGAGATCACAAGTAAAATAATTTTTAAAAGTATTATTTTCAGAATCTTCATATTTAAAATCAGCTGTGTCTTTGTGTTTAAAATCAAATTTGAGTTCATGTAACAGGAGCATAAATAATCTCTTATAAATATTTTTCCGTTTTCAGTATATTTGACCTGGTGAACATACATCTCTTTCATGATGCTTCTAATATAGTTGCTATGGAAACAGTAAGTGGTACTCCTTCACAGACAGACCTGTACTAAATTTACATGTCACAGAGTAATTTTGTATTATTCTTTGTGTATGCGCCCACTCACTTTAAACTCAAGCATAGTCCATACATGCTACTTCTAGAGCAGTGGTTCTCAACGGGGAATCCCCCCCACCCCCCCCCCCCCCCCCCCCCACTCGGGGGGGGGGGGGGATTTTAATGGTTTCCAGGGGGGAATTAAGATTATTTCAAGATTGCGTTAATACAAAGAACCAATTACTTGATATTGTTTTTCCCTCAATACTTTACGGTTCTGTACTTCCAAGCTCTTCTGAAATTTGTTTTATAACATAAGCATACCTGCAAATCACGTTTTATGTAGCCGTCTAGACTTGTTCTAGTATGTGTTATTAAATTTAGCGTCCATTTTTATGTATACTGTGTAGGGACGGGGAAGAATTTATAGGGAGGAAATATGAAAGAGGGAGGGGGAATGACATTCTGAACATATGGTGAAGGGGTGCATGGGCCAAAAAAAGGTTGAGAACCACTGTTCTAGAAGTGCTGGACTGAATTTCGCCTGTGGGTTTGCTTTTCTCATTAACACTGTCCCTCGCCATCAAGCGAACCCACTACGACTTCAGTGGTACCTGTAATTTACATCCCCAAGTCAAGGACGGTAGGTTAACATTTTATTTCAACTGTCCGGTGTAGGGATTGAACCCTTTACCTCGGCATCAGCACATTGGTTGTTATGCGTTCTTATCCATCTGGCCATGCTGACCTACATTTTGTGTTATAAGCCAGTAAAGGACCCATTCACAAGTATTAAGGCCCATTGGGTCTACGGTGATATCACTGCCAGCTGCCTTTACTTCCCAAGGCATTATTTAGTACCCATTTAATTATCCTGGGTTGACCTGGCAGTCCAGGTCAATTTACAAAATGTGAATCTACCCCGATGGGGATTGAACTCATTACCATCCGGCTAGCATCAAACCACTGCGTTACCGAGGCTCCCAATTTCTATCTTGCCTATTGTCACACCACTCCTTGGGGTGAGGGGAAACTGGTGCCACACCTTACTAACGGGAGGTGATCTGCCTGGGCCTGGGTACCTCAGTCTACGTTACCCCACCGGTCTCTGAATACCTATCTCACTGTTCAACCAACCAAGGGATACTAGCCCACCCACACATCGTCCTGAATGCATGACTCAACACTCAACTCTGGCATCTATATGGAAACAAAAATGTGTATTGTACAAATGAGGGTGATGATGGTGGGGATGATGATGATGAGATAGACCTATTAACCGATAGGACCGTCCAGACAGCAAGCCTGGGAGTAGCATCAGGATGGAGCAGTCATCACTGGAAAGGCTTTCGAGTAGACGCTACAGGTCATTTGCTACTAGATCTCACCAGATGTAGATAGTCTTCCATCCAGCTCTCGTCTTCGCCCAGATGAAAAGATAATGGTTGGTCGACCTAGGACTAGTTCCGGAAAACCTACTCCGTGATGCTTCAAATGGGTGTTCACACATGACGAAATGTTCAAGATCTTGCAGGAGGCCACAATATGAACACGGAGTTGCCCTCTTTTACAGAGTTCCAGAGAGTGTCAGAAATATGAGAGCAACTTCTCAGGTGATGATGTGGGATGTTGATGCTGGAGATACAGTCTCTAGACTCCAGCGGATTCATAGACCAAAATGGCCTGGCACACAAAGTCAATGTAATCTGGTTCTAGCTGGTAGTGGATCTGTCAATAGTTCTGATACAAGGCACAATCACTCCATAAAGGTACTTGCCGTGAGTGTAGTCGGTCAGCAGATATCATAGACATAATAAACATACTTGGTAATGACGACGGCCAAGGGTTAGTCGGACTCAACCTCCAGTGTAGTAAACTCTGGTGACACATACATGGTAGGATTCATAGTAGGGTTCTTGGTCCGCTAAGCACACTTGCCTGGTCTCAATCACTAGACCCGTCACCAACTGATAAGACTTCACTCAAGAAGGTAGAACCTGTGGAAGACAACACTCAGTGAAAGTATCTAGAACCAAGCTTACCATGAGCGAGTTCTCTCTCACCACCTTCCTCAGCCATATGGACTCTTCCCAGGTGAGTACCGGTCCCTTCATATGCTACTCACAGGTGCCAGAGAAGAACTGGGTCTAGGAAACATGTGACTGTAAATTCTGCTTAGGCTCCCTGCCACATAGTACAGACTGCTAAGTGTCCCGCTTCATCCTCCCCGGACTGGAGTATAGATTGGGCTAAGGTGGCTGGTCACTCGTCACTGAGGTGTCGGCCTACCCTGCAAAACTTCTACATGACATATAGGGTTAGTGAATCATTAGTAATGGTAGGCAGAATGGCCCTGTGATGAGCATCTGGACCCCATCCTGGGTCACGCCAATCTCCCTGGTTCATGTCCCTATTACCAGCCAGTGCAGATATAGTACCGTGCCTCAGGTACACAGTCTAAATCCGATAGTAGATACATGGTCTTAATAATTCTCCACGTAGCAGAGATCCACACCTCGTTCTCCCCTCCCTCATCAAGGGCCAGAGCATTTAGAACGGTGTCACTGCCCTTATAGAACAGCCCTGTCCCGTTGGTCAATTCTCACACATTGTCCACCTCTCCGGAATCCACTATATATTAAGCTGGCATTCCACTGAGGGACACTATCTATAAAACAGATGAGAGGAAAGCCAAGAAGAAAAGCCAGTGGGCGCCCCACCAGGTGACAAAGACTTGCGACTCAAGTCATGACCTTGAAACGACCTCCGATAGTTCTACCTATCTTTGCACTACATTCGCCACGCCGAGCTGCGTCGATCGAGACCGCACATGCCCTAGTATAGGCGACATCCTACACTACTTCTGGTTTCCTCCTCGTGACGTCATTCCGCATTGACGACGTTCGATTTCAGGAAGCTGGTTCATGTGTGAACTCAAATTAAAGCTCTCGTTGTCCTGAACCCACTTAACCCAACCTACAGTAGCTGTGAATAACCCCAGCGCCGCTAACACAATAAATATCCCTGTATTACACTGCTAGCAAATAAACGCTTTCAACAGGTTTTGACTTCAGGCAACGCCAGTAGTTCACACATGCCCCACTTTCCTGCGCCACGGTTAGTACACACTGCCTAGCACTATCGGGTCACCGTGTACCAAAGTTAAATAAACTAAAGGGTACACATACCTTCAGATGGCTGAACACAGTTTCATACTGGAGTAGCTGTAACTCAGCAGGACTAGACGTCAGATTTCTTTAACAACCTTGAGACATCAGTCGCCCCAGCTCGCCATAATGAAAACACACTGTGCACAAAAGCGTCTGTTCACGAGCCCTGACAGCCAGCAACTGTTCTTTGTCCGCCCGACCTAATTCACTGCGCATGCACCAAAATCATGCGCCGTCAGCCTGAGTGAATCAAATTCACCTGGCCTAGGTTTTTAGAATCATCTCGAACGCCAGCCAAAGGGCGGTAATTTACCAGAGACCCAGGTCGGGTAATAGTCGGCTTGTCTGCCTTATACCATACAGTCTGCTTTTCTACTACGAGGCCGAATCAATGGCGTCTATCTCGTGACACCTATACTAAATATACATGGTGGCCATATCATAACAATAAGTTTTCTGTCAACTGATGAGCATTTTCTTCTCCACAGTGGAGTAGTATTCACCGGAGTGTTAATCTCCCTTGTAGAAAACAATCAATAAATGTCTAGTGATACCATTTACATATCTTCTGTTGTGTCTTATATGTGCATTGACAAACACAAATAAAACTGATGGCTCTATTTATGAATACGTGTTATGTGTCCAGTGAGGGTGTGTGTTGCAATATGTGTTGTCCCAATCTTAGCTAGATATTTGTTGTGTGTTCTGTGAGGGCGTGTGTTGCAAGTTGTGTTGTCTCCATCTCAGCATTAACTCTACTGCAATATGCTCCAGCTTCCACATGCCTGTACTATGTGGCAGGGAGCCTAAGCAGAATTTACAGTCACATGTTTCCTAGAATGGAAGTTGTCATAGAAATACCCTGAGAATGGTTGGTCCTGTTGTACTTAGAAGTCAGCGTCGCATAGTTTTAAGTGAAGAGTTGTGAGCACTAGAATCAATAGTGGATGGTGCAGTCAGTTACTGACATAGTCCAAGATTCAATCCCCACTTGTGGCCATGTTCTATCAACAGTGATGGAAGGCATGGTTCCTGGAGGAAGAGGCCGGGGATAACCAGAACGAAGATGGACACAGGACATTGCAGACAACTTGGACATGAAGAGTGAGAAATGGAAAGAGATTGAGAAACCTTTCTTCAGGCCTTGATGAGAGTATTACATTTTGTTCTTTTGAGTGGCGGTTCTAGATAACCCACTATTACAGAATGTCAGTTAAAAAGTTAGTTGCATATCCTTTACAGAACATCGCAGTCAACCCAGTGCATATCCTTTACAGAACATCGCAGTCAACCCAAACATTGTTTGGTTTTGTGTGATTTCTTGGTAAGTTGTGTTCAGTAGTTTGCCATTGCTTTCTGAATGATCAGCCACATACCATTGTATGAAAATGAGTGCAAGGTGGTCTTCTTCCAAATCGCCCACAGCTGTGTTTCTACCGCAGTATGTGGAATTACACATTGTGTTTGTAACCTCTTTGCCACAGCGCAGGCAGCACAGAATGAACACAAGAAAATCTTCACAATGTTCTGGGAAGGAAAGATGACAGTAAGGACGCTGATGAAAATTTTCACAATGTTCTGAGAAGAAAGATGACAGAAATGAAGCTGATGAAAATCTTCACAATGTTCTGGGAAGGAAAGATGGCAGTAAGGAAGCTGATGAAAATCTTCACAATGTTCTGGGAAGGAAAGATGACAGTAAGGAAGCTGATGAAAATCTTCACAATGATCTGGGAAGGAAAGATAACAGTAAGGAAGCTGATGAAAATCTGCACAATTTTCTGGGAAGGAAAGATGACAGTAAGGAAGCTGATGAAAATCTTCACAATGTTCTGGGAAGGAAAGATAACAGTAAGGAAGCTGATGAAAATCTTCACAATGTTCTGGGAAGGAAAGATGACAGTAAGGAAGCTGATGAAAATCTTCACAATGTTCTGGGAAGGAAAGATGACAGTAAGGAAGCTGATGAAAATCTTCACATTGTTCTGGGAAGGAAAGATGACAATAAGGAAGCTGATGAAAATCTTCACAATGTTCTGGGAAGGAAAGATGACAGTAAGGAAGCTGATGAAAATCTTCACAATGTTCTGGGAAGGAAAGATGACAGTAAGGAAGCTGATGAAAATCTTCACATTATGCCATGGTCTAGTGCAGTGGTTCTCAACCTTTTTTGGCCCGTGCCCCCCTTCACCATATGTTCAGAATATCATTTCTCCCCCTTTTGTATTTTCTTCCTAAAAATCCCCTCCCCCCTTATACACAGTATATGTAATAATGGAAGCTAAATTTAATAGCACATACTAAAACAAGTCTAGACATCCACATAAAAAGTGATTTGTGGGTCTACTTACTTTATAAAATGAATTTTAGAAGGGTGAGACGTACAGAACCGAAAAGTATGAAGGGAAAAACAATATCAAGCAATCGGTTCTTACATTAACGCGATCTTGAAATAATCTTAATTCCCCCTCTGGAAACCCTAAAATTCCCCCCCCCCCCCCCCCCCCCCCCCCCCCCGGGGGGGAGGAGGAGGAATTCCCTGCCGGTTGAGAACCACTGGTCTAGTGGTTGTGTGCTGGCTCTGTGACAAAGAGGTTACGAGTGTAATTCATAATCCCTCTTACCACGTTCAAAACACAGCTGCTGGCAATTTGGCAGCAGACCACCTTGTGTTTGTTTCCATAAAATGGTATGAGTGCAGGTCGTTCAGAAAGCAATGGCAAACTACTGAACACAAACTTGCCCAGGAATCACAAACAGCCAAAAAGTGCTTGAGTTTACTGCTACGTACTGTAAAGGATATGCAACTAACTTATTTTAGTGTTTGTGTAGGCCTATCATTTAACACTCCACAATACTCCATAACCTTGAGAATACCCCAGCAATGTATAAATCCAACTATAGTACTAAATCACATACGTGTTACCAGGGTCATTAAGGGAAGCAAAGAATAGTAAGTGAAACTTGTAGGAGGTGAATTCAGCCTCAAACTGGCCACATCATCGTCTACATATAGAAAACTCTAGCGGCAAATTCCAACCAGGTATGAACTATTCTACAAGGGGATTGGCATGACTTGGTTGAGAGCTATTGCTCCATTGGGAGGTGAAAGACAGAAGAAGAACACAGTGTCACATGGGCTTGCTTTTTTTAGTAAAATTTTAGTTGTTCTTTAGTTTCATATAAAAACACTCAGTGTTTAGTAGTGATTTATTATTGTACATGTACACAATTGATCTTTTGACAAGAAAATGGTGGTCCAGTAATAGATTATGCAAATAATGTTATCCACTTCTGCTGTTTTACAAAATGCTGTTTTTCCCCAGAGTCCATCCGTATACTCAGACAACAGGCAGAGAGCAATGCTGCACACATTACAGAGGTAATAGCAATATGTAGGCAGTTTTTGTTTAGTCTGTATTGTCATAGCAAAGACTTCTAGTCTTGCGGATAGGCCTTTGAACCCTTAAACTCTGGAGTGTTTATGCTTCTGGCTACAGTTTGGAATGCTTTTACATCTGCCCGCGGTTATTGTAGTGTGAACTGCATGTTCAGAATGATGGTAATCGGCCTGTCGCTTGGAATTTACTGGATTGCCTTTTCGTTTCACGAGTGCATTTTCTCTGAGATTCCTGGGTCACTGGAGCTACGGTGTTTGTGCTTTGTATGATGCTTTCAGCAGGCCACTCTGCTGAAAGGGGCAGAGCCATATGGGATAAATCCCGGGGCAATGAAGTCGATTCTCTCGACTTTTAATGCAGTAATGTGTGGTTGCTGGTTTTCTAGTGACTGCCGCTTCCATCGACATTGAACTTTATTATCCATGGAGGACTTTTGTGTTGGCATTCTGATGGCGGCATTATGCACAGTGTACAAGCTGTTGGCTTGTCGAGACTCCTGTGTGTTCCATTTTTCACACGGGGCAGTGAGGAGCATTTCGTGTGATATTCACTGGCACAGGAACAGAGCATAATGGGGACAACCGGTTGCTGTGAAGTTGGAACCATGACTAATTAATCTGACTGTCATAGTAAAGTGTAGACAGTGTTTGTTTAGTCTGTACTGTCATTTGAGGAGATTCTTGTTTCCACAGTTGGGTTGTGAAACATTATTATATGGACTAATAAGTTTATTGTGGTTGTGTTTATAATTATAAGTATATTTAGTACATTGTGGTCAACATTTGTATGAATTTATACATTATTTAATTTTATTCTGTTAACATTTATACAGATTTATTCATGGGCTAATTTTATTCTGTTAACATTTATATAGATTTATACATGGGCTATTTTTATTCTGTTAACATTAGAATGGATTTAAACATGAGCTAATTTTATTTAACATTTGTAAGGATGTATACATGCGTTAATTTTATTCTGCTAACATTTATATGGATGTTGGTTAATTTTATGTACAAGGTATGTTTGCAACATTACTCAGATCTTATTTGTGTGGTCATGTATGAAGAATTCCATCAAGCTATGCAAATTTGTTTAGATGATTTTTATTTATTTTACAAATTAGTTTATTTACTTGATTGGTAGGTAGTATAGCTTATGCTATTGCTTTTCTTGCTAAGTGATTTCCTCATATCCTTAGACAAAAGATTTAGTCAGTCTCAACTTATCCTAGCTGCTAGACACTTCTAGGAAGAGTTTAATCAACTGGAATGTTTTCATAAGGAACACCACTCAGGCATACACATAAGATTGTTCCTGTACTATTCTTTTGTAAAGAACAATTCACTGCCTGCTTGCCTGCCTACCCACCCACCCGCCCGTCCGTCCGTCCGCCCCTCCGTCTGTCCATCCGTCCCTCCGTCTGTCTGTCTGCCTGTCTGCCTGCCTGTCTGCCTGCCTGTCTGCTGTCTGTCTGTCTGTCTGTCTGTTTCTGCAGAGAGAGAGAGAGAGAGAGAGAGAGAGAGAGTCATTTAAAACACAATCCTGCAAATGTTGTTGCTTTGGTCACTGTATCTGAATAAATATTTATTTGAAGTAATTTTTGTGGCAGAAAAAAAAAGGTCGTCGTCTTAAAAGTCGACAGGGTCGACTTCATTGCACCGGGTTTTAACCCATATGGCTCGGTCTCTTTCCGCAGCACAGAAAGCGTTGCACAAAGCACGAATTCCGTAGCTTTTAGCGACGACCCACAGGAGTCTCAGAAATATTTAACTCGTAAACCGAAGGGTACGGCCCGGAATCGAACCCACAACCTTCGGAGCACGAGTCAAACGGCTTGACCACTTCGCCACAGAGACTCCCACTAACAATGCAGACACTTGTAAATTCAACCATTTTTTGTTGTTGCTGACACCATCTTTTTGCATTTGTTACAAACAGGTTTGAAAATGACAAATATAGCAAAGTTCCTCTATTTATATTTGGTGATTTCAACTTCCGACTGGATTCTAATTTACTAATTCAGGTAAGTTATTTTCTTGTCATGCTAGTTTAATTCTCGTTGTTTTCTCAAACTTTGAAAAATGTTGCCATCTTTCCAGCAATGTTTATTAATGAACTTGTCTATAAAACTATATTTTGTTGTGGAAGTATTCGCATGCTATTCAACTCTTGTGGGTTATAATTATAGCATACAGTGTCTATTATTATTTTAGTCAGTGACAATGTACGGGTAAAGGTAGTGCCATGTGAATGTGAAGTGTCAGGTAGTCACATATTCTAAGCCATGAAAGATAATGTGGGGTTGACAATTGCCTTCCTTGTTTCCAGAACATTTTGGAAATTGTCTTGTACCCAATTTTGGTTGGGTTGGCCCCAAAGCCACACTTGTTGGCGACAGTAACCCTATCACAGCTGTGAATTGAACCCAGCTCACTATTTGGGCAGGCAAGCATTCTTACCACTATGCCATCATGATGCAGTAGAGCTTTGTTTATTCAAGCTTCATTATTTTCCCCCCTTTTTCATTGGAAATTTGTACTGTTAACATTTCTATTTTATAATCCTTTGTTTCTGGTTTTGTCATTGTCTTCATAATTGATAATAAAACTGGTACTTACATATTTCACTCTTTGTGTAGGAATCTTTTTTTTCTCTTGTTGTACTTGTACATTGCTTAATGTTAGATTGTATTTTTGTATAACTATTTTATAATAGAATAATATTTTCCTGATGACATCAATTTCTGTTGTAATCGCTTACCTCAAATATTTGTATACACGTGCATGTGTGCATGTTGTATCCTGAGACGAGGCAGATATCTCAAACTAACATATTGAAGTGATAAAAGACATTGCTCATAGCAAACAACTTAAATAATATACAAGCCTGTATGGAGTTGTGGGAGTGCAATTGGTAGCACACTTATCTGCTGGTTTGATTGTGCTGGATTCAGATCCCTCTCTCGATGGGTGGATTTTTACATGATCTCATCTCTCTGGGAGTTCTTCCTCAATAAATTGGTACCAGTTAATCTTCTGGGAAGTTAAATCTACTAATGTGATACTAACAATAACCTAAACATATGGGCTTACCAATCTGTCAGTCAATCAAGTGTCATCTCTACATTGAAGGTTGGCTTATTGAGATCCCAGCAGCATCTATCCTGTGTCTTCTTGGTGCATTCATACTCATAAGATTCTTCCAGTCTATCTCATAGTGTAGCCCACCCACCTGTAAC
This sequence comes from Cepaea nemoralis, assembly GCA_014155875.1. Lineage (NCBI taxonomy): Eukaryota > Metazoa > Mollusca > Gastropoda > Stylommatophora > Helicidae > Cepaea > Cepaea nemoralis. Next base: position 40,642 of record JACEFZ010015602.1, read on the forward strand.
CTTGCTTCCTCTTGCATACTTTCCCTGTACTTTTCCTCCAGCATATCTTTTTACAAGAAGATGTGTTTGCCTAACATCATTTACCCATTTTGCCCCATAGTATTAACACAGAGGTTTGTAACTTTACCTAGTTCAAACGATATTTACTTCTCTTCCTGTGTTTGAATGTAGAAGTAAAGCATATGTTTTAGTGTGTTTTAAAGAACTTATGTGTACCATCATATAGCCAATAAGATACAGTAGTTAAGACCATTTCTACCAAAGATGTATAGATGACAGGGCAATAAAAACAAGAAGCATATACCAAGTTTGCTGCATGTGTCGTATCCTAGTGCTGAGGAACAAAAGAGAAATTTAAAAGTAGGAGGAGGAACAAAGAAGAGGAGAAAAAGTGGTAGATGGAGGCAACGTGGATGAGGGGAAGAAAAAGTAGAAGCAGATCTGTATACTGGTTCCATGCATATCTTATGCCACAGCCATGAAAACCATTAGAAATTTTATTTTAAAAGAAAACGTTGAAGTAAATAGAAAAGTGTATAGTTAAAAATAATATTTCACTGTTAGGTTTAAGTTAGGTACTTTAGTAACATTTTCTAAATTACTTTTTAATTATATAACCTGCATAGTTGGAAACCTCTTGAAAAAACAAATCCAATGATACCTTATTCAAGTCTGTACGTCATTTGTAAGCTGAGATATTAATTTTTGTATGTCAGTTTATATTTAACATTGGCATATTGGTAACCCACTCTGGAAAGTGTGACCACAAAACTTGACAAAACACGTAAGCTAAGGGCAGATAACTGCTCTTGTTATTTTGCACTAAGGGGGATAACTCAGGTTTTTATTTTGAACGCAAAATTCAAATGAAAACCTCAAACTCCCTCTTCCTCCAGCCTCTTCCTCCACTCCTAAATACTAGAATGGGTGGTGAATGCAAACGTGCATCATTATAATCTCGTCGCTTGAATAATCCATAAGAATATTAAATGATCATCGCTGTATTATGACACGGAAAACCGCTATATTCCCGCCATTGAAATTTAACATGACGCATCTTAGCACACGATCTTAATAATTTCTGTTTGGGATGACCCCGCCGACTAAAATATTTGAAAATTTCACAGTACGCGTAAGAAAGGATGCTCAATTTAATTATGTATACTAAATCAAGCGGCAACGTCTATATAACGAGTACTATATATATCCTTAGTACCGGGGAACATAACAAGAAAACGTAAATCGCCGTTTGAAACATCGCCGGCGACGTTCGGTATCTGGAAATGTAGTACCTAGTTTAAGACGACTCTGTGATAAAAGTTTGAAATGAAATCATCTGATTGAAAACTACATGTGGAAAAGCTCTGAATTAAAGCCAGACTAACTTGAGTTTGGGTTGAAAACCCTTATTTAAGATTTTGTTATGTCATGACAAGCAAGGCAGTACAAAATTTCATATGAAAATTTTAAAAAATGCCACTCCAACATAAATCTAGCTTTGTGACTGCCAGTACATTTATTTTTGGGATATTAATATGATGGTTTTCACTTGACTTCCATAAACATAAGAGATTTATATGCTGAAAGTATTCTGTGGGCATTGTTTTCTATAAGTTACTAGAATTTTCCAAGACATGCAAATTATGGCCTAGATTTTCAACAGCACAAAAGTCAAATGCCTCGACAGAAACTGCCATAGGGGGAAGTAAAGGGTCAGGCCCTCACATTTATTAGGTCAAAGTATGATTAAGTGGAATGACCAGTTCACTTCCTCATCATCATTCATGTGTAGATAATTCCCAGAAAATTATCCAGTATTAATTTGCATGTGGTTGAGTTGACTCACACGGATTGCACAAATTCCTGCTATTACTTATGGTTGAACCAAGACCAGTATGTTGGCAAGTAAGTGCATCCACTACTGCACCACCAGAATCCCTAAACCCCAACCACACATTTTTGTTATTAACACATGGTCATTATTCCAATATGAACAGTTTATACTGTGGGATTTGAAGTGTTTTGCCTGGAGTCAAACTGATGTTTTTTTTTCCTCACACATTTCAGGAGCTTACAGCAAAACTAGTGGCTTGTCAAACAACAGGGAAGAAGGGTCAAGTGAACAAAATTGAATACACAGAAGAGGGCAATGGGAAAGTGAGTTTGTTTAGGGCATATTTATGGCAACTGATGTTTCATGCTGTAGTACAGTTTTGGTGTTGTTATTGTGGTTTTATATAGTTTGTCATTGCTTTTGAGTTTATTTATACCAGATATTAGAATAGTTGACTGTGATTTCTCTAGAAGACTTATTTTGAACTTCTACACTTCATGCATTAAGAATCAGGCCATCTGAGACTTGAGACAGGTTCACGTATATCCTATCAGAGTGAGGTTGGTGTAGAGACTTTCCTCTTGACCCAGCACTGAAGGGGTCTGTGTGGCAGAGCTGTCCTTCCTCTCTGCAGCCTCAGAAACCAGTGGGGCGTGCACGACCTGTAGTGTAACTTCATATCTTTGGAGAGGCATGGAGATCCTTGGAAAGCTAGCCAGTGTTGACCCAGTCTGTGGTAGGCACACCAGAGAGAGGTGGCCTAAGTCTGAACTAGTGTCAGACCTGGTGCTCATCTTATGACCACTGTGACCCCACACATTATAATAAAAGACACATGATCCATATCTCTGGGTGTTGTGTATGGCAAACCGTGATTTCCCACTCTTACCAGGATAGCACAGGATGATGATAATTCAACATGTTTCTTTTAAACATTACATTGTCTACCATTCCATATTATCAAGATCACATATGCAGTTTCTTGATTATTCTATTGTTGTGGTAGTGTTGTGAGTATTGTTTCTTATGCCCTGAGGTATTTTTGTGTGAATCCCTTCGGTTTGCCAGAGAGTTCTGAACCTCCATATGTGTATGTAGCTGGCATTTTATACACATACAGAAGATGTACAGAGGTATATGAGATGTCGTATGATTGAAAAATGACTGTAAAGAACCAGTTGGGTTGAAGCATAGACAAATGACCAAGTTTAGGAATACATAAATGAGCAAAGAAGACTTCATAATTTAAAATGAAAAAACCCCAAGGCTACCATGACTTGGTCACATCCGAAACATGAAGAAACACCACAGAGAGTGCTAGAGGACAAAATACTGGGGACAAGAGGAAGGGGTAGATCAAGGACAACATTTATAACACAAACATGCACAGATGTATCAATGCCAACATGCATGCATTTAAAGAGGTCAGCACAAGACAGACAACTATAGAATGGAATGATCAGAAAACTTCATGACCAGCCCAAGGGCTGAAGTACTTGATGAGGGTGACAGATTGTTAGTTATATCATACTTTGTTTTGCTTTCACAGATTGTGCTGACAGTAGGTAGTAAAAGTTTTGACTATTACGAGAAGCACTCAGATCTGTTTGCTAGTATGTACAAATGGGTAAGTATTGCCAGTACTGTCACGGAATGTTTAGTGGTTTGGTTGAATCTAAGATCTCAAATAGCATGTGTGTCACGTGAAAACTGCAGGACATTTGTTTGTGAATATGTTGAGTTTGTTCAAACAGATGATCCTGAGAATGCTGGGCAGTGAGTTCTGAAATGATGAAGAAACGGGAGGTGGTGGAGATGTGACTTTTGTGCAGAATGCTGAGAATACCTTAGATAGAAAAAAAAAAACTGTTGTATTGCCATCTGCAGGTTACACTAGATCTCTTGTCAAAACCACAAGAAATAGGCAAATAAAATGTGTGGTACATATCAACAAAAAAGACAGAATAGAGAAACTAACCTTTGTGAAACATACTACGCATGAGATAGACAGACTAGGATTATGTGGATAGATGAAACTTTTAGGTATAAATAATAATTGTTTGTTTGGTTCAAATGATCATCATTGTGCTCCAGACATGTCCATGTGCTCTGATCTCCCCAATAGTAAATCCATCAGCATACGGCTACTAACCGTGCCAATCTGATGTTAACTGACACGCCTCCTTGCACATTTGGTGTGCTGCTCCTTCCTGGCCACCCTGATCTTCTCTTCAAATCTCTGCATTCTGACCATTGATGCTGTTTCATTCAGTGGAAATTCGTCATTTCATCCAATCTCTCCTAGGGTCATTCATGATGTGGGTTTGATTCATTGGTTGACTCCCTGATATAGTGTCAGTCCTGGCCAGACTATTTGCTGTTTCGTGTCCCACAACACCGTTATGTCCTGGTATGAAGATAAATGTGACTTTACGCAGTGGGGACCTCTGCAGGGATTCAGTCCATTAGTTGCGCTGGAAACCTGTCTGCAGGGATTCAGTCCATTAGTTGCGCTGGAAACCTGTCTGCAGGGTTTCAGTCCATTAGTTGTGCTGGAAACCTGTCTGAACTTTCTGGATAGTCCATAACGAGTATCCTGGGGGATGTTCAAAATAATTCAGATGTAGACTAGCCATACCAATGCAGAATTGTGGAGATGTACAGATGTGAGTTATGGACCTTTTTACAAACACTGAAGAAGAACCTCTAAAAGTACTGGAGAGTTTTGGTCAGAGACCATAACTTTATGAAGGGAAAATCCCAACTGCACCTCCACGCGGTAGAGGATGGAAACACACTACGGTGTGGCTAACACAGCTCTGGGGACCGAGTATCCACCGGAATAAGTGGACAACTCTGCAGCTGAGCAGAGCAGGGCACTCACTTGTCCTTGCAGTTGGAAATGGCTGTCAAAAGCAGAGGTAAAAAGACCACCATGTGAATGTGGAAGGCAAGGGGAAACCACCACATTATCTTCCCAAGACTTCATGGCAAAACATAAATCAAAGTTAGTGAAGGACGTTAATGGCTGTCTTAGGGCATCCTCGTCCGGTAGGGACAGTCATGAGCCACAGGTGACACCAGACCGTCATCCAGCTACTGATGGCAAAATCTTAACTAAAATAAATAAATTTAGAGTAGGAACATGGAATGTTAGGACATTAAATGAGCTAGGAAAGTTGACCAATGTTCTAAGAGAGATGGATAGCATGAAAATGAATATACTAGGCGTTAGTGAGATGAGATGGAAGGGATCGGGCAAAATTATAGCTGACAATCACACAATAATTTATTCTGGAGGGGAGACACATGAGAAAGGGGTAGGAATAATATTAGATGAAAAAACAGCCAAGTCAATTAATGGATACTGGTGTATTTCAGATAGAGTTATTATGGTAAAAATCAAAGGCAAACCAATAGACATAAATATTATACAAGTATATGCGCCAACAGCAAGCAGTAGTGATGAAGAAATACAACACTTTTACGACGAAATAGAAATGGTGATGGCTCAAATTGGATCACAAGAAACAAAGATAATACTTGGTGATTTTAATGCAAAAGTAGGAAAGGGAAAAATGGAGGATGTAGTGGGGAATTATGGTTTAGGTACAAGAAATGAAAGAGGGGAAAAGCTAATAGAATGGGCAAATATCAATGATATGATAATTGGAAACACATGGTTTAAACACCATAAAAGACGACTGTACACATGGATAAGCCCTGATAAGAAAATACGCAACCAAATTGACTACATACTAATTAATAAAAGATTTAGAAATGCTTTAATTAATGTAAAGACAATGCCTGGTGCTGACTGTAATAGTGATCATGTACCACTATGTGGACAAATAAAAGTAAGATTAAAAAGAGGGAAAAAAATGGTTAAGAACATGAGACTTAATAAAGAGGTTCTAAAAATAGATAAAGAAATGCAAGAACAATACAGAGTGACTGTGAAAAATAGGTACAATGCAATAACTAAAATACAGAGTATAGATGAACAATGGGAAATGTTAAGGGACTCCATTCATCAAACTAGCAAAGAAGTATTACCAGAGAGAGGCAAAATAGCTAAGAAAAAATGGATGAATGAAGATATCTTAAACCTGATTGACAAAAGAAAACAGTATAAAAATGACAAACAAGAATACGCTAAGATAAATAAAGAAATAAAAGATAAATGTGGGAAGGCTAAAGAAAGTTGGTTAAACGAGCAATGCAAAAATATTGAATTAAATTCCATTAAAGATACAAAAAATATGCACAGACAAATCAGTGAGCTCACAGGAAAAAAAAATAAGAATAAATACAGGGTGTTTGAAATCAAAAACAGGAAAGATAATATTAGAGGAAGATGCTATAATGAAGAGGTGGAATGAGTATATAAGAGAATTATATGAAGGAGAAAGGGCAGAATTAACAGAAGATAGTAACTTAGAAGGTCCACCTATTCTGAAAGAAGAAGTCGCTGACGCTATGAAACGTATGAAGAAAGGAAAAACAGCTGGGCCAGATGAAATCACAATAGAAGAATTAGAAGTATTGGGAGAATTTGGAGTAGATATATTAACCAAAATGTTGAATGATATTTACAGCAGTGGATATTTACCCAGTGATATGCTGAAATCTGTATTTATAGCTATACCAAAAAGACCAGGAGCAATTGATTGTGAAGATTTTCGTACAATTAACCTTATAAACCATATCACTAAGCTTCTACTCAGAATCATAATGAGAAGAACCAAAAAGAAAATAAAAATGGAAATTAGTGAAGAACAGTATGGATTTGTGGAAGGAAAGGGCACAAACAATGCAATTATACATTGCGGACACTAATAGAAAGGTCAATAGAGAAACAGAGGGACATATATTTGTGCTTCATAGATTATACTAAGGCATTTGATAAAGTAAACATGATGAACTGATTAAAATGTTAGAAGATATCAACACTGATGGAAAAGATTTAAGAATAATAAAGAATATTTACTGGAACCAAGTAGCAGCAATTAAAATGGGAAATAAAGAGGGTAGTTACGAACAGATAAAGCTAGGAGTACGACAAGGGTGTGTCTTGTCACCAGATCTTTTCTCCCTGTATAGCGAAGTAATAATGAGAGAGATCAAAGAGATGCCAGGAATACTAGTTGGAGGTTATAATATAAATAATATACGCTATGCAGATGACACAGTATTGGTGGCGGATAATTCAACAGACCTACAACAATTATTAGACGTTGTAGTAACAGAGAGTGCAAGGAAAGGACTCAACTTGAATATCAAGAAAACAGTAACAATGGTAATATCAAAGAAAATGGTGACACCAAAATGTGACATAGAAATAGAAGGGAAAATCCTTAACCAAGTTGATAATTTTAGATACCTAGGGGCATTTATAACATCAGATGGAAGATGTACAACAGAGATTAGGAGCAGAATAGGGCAGGCAAAAGCCGCATTTCATAAAATGAAGAGTATCTTATGCAATAAGTCACTGTCACTGAATGTAAGAAAGAGAGTGCTGAAATGCTATGTAGAACCAGTTTTGCTGTATGGCAGTGAATCTTGGAATGTAAATGAACAAATTAAGAAGAAATTAGAAGCAACAGAGATGTGGTTCCTGAGACGAATGTTGCGAATTCCTTGGACTTCCAGAGTAACTAACGACGACTGCCTGAAACAGGCTAATGAAACTAGAACATTATATACAACAATAAGACAGAGACAAACAGCTTTCCTCGGTCATGTGATGAGAAGAGAGGCATTGGAGAACATCGTAACAACTGGAAAGATCGAGGGGAAGAGAGGCAGAGGTAGACCAAGAGAAGTGATGCTGGATGGATTGAGACGGTGGCATGGAGGAATATCAGCAGCAGAGTTGATCCAGAAAACCAAAGACCGAGATCTATGGAGAGCCATGAACGCCTACGCCAGCCGGCACGGCACTTGATGATGATGATGATGATGATGATGAAGAAGAACATTGGGTCTTTTGAGCTGAAATGTTAGAGAAAAGTTCTTATAATATTGTGGACCTAGGAGAAGAAAAATACTGACATTAAACAAGATGTGAACATGGAAGAAAGCTAGCTCATAATCAGCATTATGTGTAGGAAACTGAAATACTTTGGCTGTATTAAACACCTCAGTGGTTTGGGAAGGACAGTGATGAAAGGCATGGTTACTAGAAGAAGAGTCTGGGGTCATCCGGCATGAAGATGGACACACAGGACATTGAAGACACCTTGGGCATGATAATGCATGATATATGAGTCAGGAGAACTGGGAAAGGATCAAGTATCATTCTACAATACACCTGCTTTATGATGATGATGCAGCATATGGATAAATCAGTAGATTTATGACAGAAAGGAGTCTAATGGGTCAGTCATAGAAGAAGATGCCTATCTGGTATGACTACATTTCATAGAGGTTTGTACCTCAGGACATACTGAAATAATATGGAGTTGTATTAATGAACATATTTTGATGGAAAGTAACGGAAATGAAATTCTTTGAGTTATAAGGGAAAATATAATTTCTCATATGTATCATTAGAACTTGGAGAACATCGTGGCAGCTGGAAAGATCAGTGGGGAAAAAATGCAGAGGTAGACCAAAAAATATGATGCTGGATGGACTGAGATGGTGGCATGGAGTTCATTCAGAATACTGGGGCCTGAGATCTGTGAAGAGACATGAATGCCTACAAAGGCAAATGATAACGATTAATAGAACAAAAATGTGTAGTAACCTTGGCCTATAGAATCATGAGGTGTCTCACTGACCATATTTTAGCAAATCAGATATTATGTGTGTAGTTATGTAAGTTAAACAAGATTATAACATACCTGAGTTTTGGAGATGACAGACTTTTTATTAATGAATTAGTCAATAGAATGCTTTGTATTTGCATAAACTGTAATTTTATGAAAATTCTGATTCTAGTTTGTGTATAGAAGAGTGACACATTCTGTAAATGTGTTTACAGTGAATATTATTTCTTATATGAAAATGTTGCCATAGCAACAGTTGTATTAGATACTCTTTGCAGTGTCCAACAGCTGAGGGTTCCGATACTGCACAGTGTGCCTGTAGGATATTTTATTTGCCTCCATTATCTGAGAAGACAGGTTTTGGACTTATTACCTTGGAGATGAGGGTTGAGTTTGACATTAGAAATTATTAGTTTTTGAACAACATTGCCTCCAGTTTTTTTGGTTGATCTGTGAGCCCAGATCAATTTGAGAAATTGACCTTGATTTGGAACATGTGACCAGTGGTTTTCCCACCAGAAAATGTTTTCAACAATATGAAATCAGTATTAACATCTAGAGAGATTAGCAATGCATTAAAAATTAGAATTGTCAGATGTTATGTATATTCAACACTAATATATGGTGCATAAGCCTGGTCAGTGAACAAGCAGTTCGAAAGTCAAATAGAAGCCCTATTGTATACACAACAATATGTCATATTTCATGGAAACAGAAACAATCAAATACAGGGGTTCTTGAAAAATGGAATGAAAAGAAAGTTGATGAAAGAAATAAAAAAGAGGCAAGTAAAATATTTTAGCCATGTTAAAAGATATAACATTCTTATAATAACCATAGTGAATGGTATGGTTGAAGGCAAGTTAGCAAGAGGTAGACAATGATACAAGTAAGAAGATAACATTAAGAGATGAATGAAGAGCAGTCTGACAGAATGTACAATTAAGGCAGATAGTGTTGGAGTCAATTGCAGCCATCCTTAATTGTGGAGACGGCACCTGATTGATTGATTCCACCAGTTATCCTTTCTAGTACCTAGGAATTGTGGAGACGGCACCTGATTGATTGATTCCACCAGTTATCCTTTCTAGTACCCAGGAGTTGTGGAGACGGCACCTGATTGATTGATTCCACCAGTTATCCTTTCTAGTACCCAGGCTGCATACAGTACTCTTATGAATTAGACACAGACACCCCATTATTATGCAGGGCAACACCCCTGCCCCAGTTTCCTTGTTTTAAATGTGGTTTTAAAGGATGACATAGAAAGTTGTACTAGCACTTATTACCATGCCATCTTTCTTCCTTTGTGACCACAGCTGCTGCAGTTTGACTCTGAATTCAATTCATTCAGAGATCGGTTGTTTGAGCATGAGATCATCTTTCCTCCCAGGTAAGGTCATTATTTTATTAGCAGCTGATGTGTATCATAACTGATATTGAAGTTATCGCAAGAGACAGAAAGGAAATCTGTGTTCAACTTACATAATACACAAGACCATTGTAAAACAAATCAATTCGTGATTTTCATTACAAGTAGGTATTCCCACTGTGAAATCCAGCCAAATCTGAATTCCAGTTGGTACTTATAAATTCACGCTTTCCTGCTGGCTCGTTGATCACATGTTCCGAATCAAGGTCAACTTTTTTAATTGACCAGGGCTCCCAGGTCAACTCAACCTAAACTGGATACCCTGGGAAGTAGAGGTGGCTGGTGTGATGTTGATCACATGACCCATTGAGAGAATGTTGGTCTAAAAAATATGGGGCTTGCACCAGATACCCAATACGCTGCATGGTGGTTAAAGGAATCATTGACTTACTGTTTGCTTATAAATTGACTATTTGTTGGTCTTGTTGTTTTCCAAACATCCTCCAGTAGTGAAGCTAGTTTTCTATTGAGGAATGAAGGCAGCTTAGTAAACACATATTCACTTCACAGCTAGTTGGATAAATACAGCAGGAATGTCTGCTTACATTGTTACATTTGAATGCAAATAATTCCACTGAGTATTTGAGGACAAGGGTGAATTTTATTGTTGTTTGCTTTCCTATAGTAACTACTTATTTCCTGTAGTTAGATTGTTATCTTCAGAACATTGCTTATTCTCTATAAAAAGGATGTTATTTATTGAACAATGTTTGTTCTTGTATTACCAAAAACAAAATGTGGTCCACGAGGTTTTGGTGTCTCATTGTTCATTGACTCCAATCCGATGCCTTGTGGGAAAGAAACAGTATGCAAATGGACTCTGCTGTTGTTGTAGTTAATTTAACTGTATTAATTCTAGTGTTACAACAATTTTTGGACATTGTAGTAACAGAGAGTGCAAAGAAAGGACTCTCCTTGAATATCAAGAAAACAGTAACAATGGTGATATCAAAGAAACAGGTGACATCCAAATGTGAAATAGAGATAGAAGGGAAAATTCTTCACCAAGTGGATAGTTTTAAATATCTAGGGACATTTATAACATCAGATGGAAGATGAACAACAGACATCAAGAGCAGAATGGGGCAAGCAAAGGTTACATTACAGAAAATGAAGAATATCTTATGCAGTAAGTCGCTATCATTGAATGTATGAAAGAGAGTGCCGAAGAGCTATCTAGAACCTGTTTTGCTGTATGGCTATGAATCTTGGAATATAAATGAAGAAATTGGAAGCAACAGAGATGTAGTTTCTTAGACGTATGTTGCAAATTCCTTGGACTGCCAAAGTAACTAACAACGAATGTCTTAAAGAGGCTCAAGAAACTAGAACATTTTATATACAACAATAAGAAAGAGACAAACAGTTTTTTTGGGTCATGTGATGAGAAGAGAGGCGCTGGAGAATATCGTGACAACTGGAAAGATCGAGGGGAAGAGAGGCAGAGGCAGACCAATAGAAATCATGCTGGATGGATTGCGACGGTGGCATGGAGGAATATCAACGGTAGAGTTGATCCAGAAAACCAAAGACCGAGATCTGTGGAGAGTCATGAACGCCTAAGCCAGTCGGCAGGGCACTTGATGATGAATGCTAGTGCATCGAACAGTAAATTTGTGAAGAATGACTTATGTTTACATGTATTCATCAGTTAATATATGTGATATACAGACAGATTAAATACAGCATGTATGTTTTTGAGGACAACTCACAAATATATATTGAATGAAACAGTTTTAAAGAATGTGTACTTAGATATAGAATGTGGGAGAGGAGGTTTTGGCATTCTCTTGTGTAAGAGTGAATCACTGAGTCAGAAATCTATGACCTTTGTCTCAAGTTAAAAAGAAATGTGAATTAATTAACACTATGCTATAAGGCAAACTTACCTTATTTTGAAACCTGATTGTGCACACACCTAACAAACACACCGGCAGTTCACTGTTTGTAAATAAGTCTACACTAGTACACTATTGTATTCTCTTCTTCTTTGGCCAGTCATCTTCCAATGTAACAAAGTCCCATAATTGACTCATGGCATTTTCTGTGTAGACTTGTTCATGATCGGTTGGCTTTTGCAACTTATATATAAACTGTCATTACTGTCTATAGTAGAGTCTTGAATGTCTATAGCAGAGTCTTGAATCAGAGGAATTAAGGACACTTGGCCAGTGCAGTCACTGCAAACTGTGCAGGTTAGGGTTTTCTTTTTGCCTCCGACAGAAAAAAAAAAGTCCATCACCTTACTGAGGATTTTAACTGGGGTCTCCCGCGTTGGAGCCGAAAACTCTAGTCTCTCATTCTAGCTCCTTATATATAGAAATCTAAAACAGATTGACATTCATTGTTATATACAAGTATGTCCCTTTTGTATAGAATTATACCCAAGTGGTTATATCATATTCACATGTACACTGACATGCCTAAATAAGACACATCAAATTGTATCTTCACATTATCACTGTTACAAATAAATACAAACTGTGGGTCAGCATCGTCAATGGATAACAACGCTTCTTCTTAAACTTCCGGTGTGCTGATGCCGAGGTAATGAGTTCAGCCCCTACACTGGACAGTTGAATTAAAATGTTGACTTCTCATCCTTGTCTTGGGGACATAAAATTACAAGTACCTCAGAAGTTGGAGTGGGTTCGCCTGATGGGAGAGACATTGGTTATAGGGAAAGCAAATCTACACACAATAATCAGTCCAGTATGCTAGAAGTAGTAGCACATGTATGGACTATGCTTGAGTTTAAAGCTAGCATAACATTTCTTTTTACACTTCATGAACAGATGTATATGTGTATGTTACTGATACTGTATATATGTTGTCTGATTTCTGCAGCTATCCGTTCTGTGAGGATAGGACAGATGTATATGTGTATGTTACTGATATACTGTATATATGTTGTCTGATTTCTGCAGCTATCCGTTCTGTGAGGATAGGGCAGATGTATATGTGTATGTTACTGATATACTGTATATATGTTGTCTGATTTCTGCAGCTATCCGTTCTGTGAGGATAGGACAGATGTATATGTGTATGTTACTGATATACTGTATATATGTTGTCTGATTTCTGCAGCTATCCTTTCTGTGAGGATAGGACAGATGTATATGTGTATGTTACTGATATACTGTATATATGTTGTCTGATTTCTGCAGCTATCCGTTCTGTGAGGATAGGACAGATGTATATGTGTATGTTACTGATATACTGTATATATGTTGTCTGATTTCTGCAGCTATCCGTTCTGTGAGGATAGGACAGATGTATATGTGTATGTTACTGATATACTGTATATATGTTGTCTGATTTCTGCAGCTATCCGTTCTGTGAGGATAGGACAGATGTATATGTGTATGTTACTGATACTGTATATATGTTGTCTGATTTCTGCAGCTATCCTTTCTGTGAGGATAGGGCAGATGTATATGTGTATGTTACTGATATACTATATATATGTTGTCTGATTTCTGCAGCTATCCTTTCTGTGAGGATAGGACAGATGTATATGTGTATGTTACTGATATACTGTATATATGTTGTCTGATTTCTGCAGCTATCCTTTCTGTGAGGATAGGGCAGATGTATATGTGTATGTTACTGATATACTATATATATGTTGTCTGATTTCTGCAGCTATCCTTTCTGTGAGGATAGGGCAGATGTATATGTGTATGTTACTGATATACTATATATATGTTGTCTGATTTCTGCAGCTATCCTTTCTGTGAGGATAGGGCAGATGTATATGTGTATGTTACTGATATACTATATATATGTTGTCTGATTTCTGCAGCTATCCGTTCTGTGAGGATAGGACAGATGTATATGTGTATGTTACTGATACTGTATATATGTTGTCTGATTTCTGCAGCTATCCGTTCTGTGAGGATAGGACAGATGTATATGTGTATGTTACTGATATACTGTATATATGTTGTCTGATTTCTGCAGCTATCCGTTCTGTGAGGATAGGGCAGATGTATATGTGTATGTTACTGATATACTGTATATATGTTGTCTGATTCTGCAGCTATCCGTTCTGTGAGGATAGGACAGATGTATATGTGTATGTTACTGATATACTGTATATATGTTGTCTGATTTCTGCAGCTATCCTTTCTGTGAGGATAGGACAGATGTATATGTGTATGTTACTGATATACTGTATATATGTTGTCTGATTTCTGCAGCTATCCGTTCTGTGAGGATAGGACAGATGTATATGTGTATGTTACTGATATACTGTATATATGTTGTCTGATTTCTGCAGCTATCCGTTCTGTGAGGATAGGACAGATGTATATGTGTATGTTACTGATATACTGTATATATGTTGTCTGATTTCTGCAGCTATCCGTTCTGTGAGGATAGGACAGATGTATATGTGTATGTTACTGATATACTGTATATATGTTGTCTGATTTCTGCAGCTATCCTTTCTGTGAGGATAGGGCAGATGTATATGTGTATGTTACTGATATACTATATATATGTTGTCTGATTTCTGCAGCTATCCTTTCTGTGAGGATAGGACAGATGTATATGTGTATGTTACTGATATACTATATATATGTTGTCTGATTTCTGCAGCTATCCTTTCTGTGAGGATAGGGCAGATGTATATGTGTATGTTACTGATATACTATATATATGTTGTCTGATTTCTGCAGCTATCCTTTCTGTGAGGATAGGGCAGATGTATATGTGTATGTTACTGATACTATATATATGTTGTCTGATTTCTGCAGCTATCCTTTCTGTGAGGATAGGGCAGATGTATATGTGTATGTTACTCATACTATATATATGTTGTCTGATTTCTGCAGCTATCCGTTCTGTGAGGATAGGGCAGATGTATATGTGTATGTTACTGATATACTATATATATGTGTTGTCTGATTTCTGCAGCTATCCTTTCTGTGAGGATGTGGCAGATGGCATCTCATACATGAAAACTCGTGTTCCATCATGGTGTGACCGGGTGCTGCTTACTCACTCAGCCAGAGATATATTAATTGAGGTGGGACTCTATGCACATGCACATTTCTCTATG
This sequence comes from Cepaea nemoralis, assembly GCA_014155875.1. Lineage (NCBI taxonomy): Eukaryota > Metazoa > Mollusca > Gastropoda > Stylommatophora > Helicidae > Cepaea > Cepaea nemoralis. Next base: position 55,749 of record JACEFZ010015602.1, read on the forward strand.
CACGTATACTAAAATGAAGTCTCTATTCCATGTAAGAGATTTGTTGATATACTATGTCATACCTTGCTCTCTTACTTTCAGTCAGATTGTTATGAGAGTAGTGTTCTACACAGGACATGCTATATGCTGAGTCAGGTTGAAGAGGTCAAGTACCCTCTTTCCATGCCATTAGGACAAGTTGGTCATATGTTGCCAGGCACATATTTCCCTAGCCAGACAGTTGATGTGTGATGTGGTCAGTGTCAAGCCGGCCACCTTGCTTCCTAGAAAAGTTTTCGGTACCCATGAGGCTGGATCAACCCTACAACCATGCGGTACCCAATGTATGAGGCTCGATCAACCCTAGAACCATGCGGTACCCAATGTATGAGGCTGGATCAACCCTAGAACCATGCGGTACCCACTGTAAGAGGCTGAATCAACCCTAGAACCATACGGTACCCAATGTATGAGGCTGGATCAACCCTAGAACCATGCAGTACCCAATGTATGAGGCTGGATCAACCCTAGAACCATGCGGTACCCAATGTATGAGGCTGGATCAACCCTAGAACCATGCGGTACCCAATGTATGAGGCTGGATCAACCCTAGAACCATGCGGTACCCAATGTATGAGGCTGGATCAACCCTAGAACCATGCAGTACCCAATGTATGAGGCTGGATCAACCCTAGAACCATGTAGTACCCAATGTATGAGGCTGGATCAACCCTAAAACCATGCGGTCAGCATTATCACAACGTACCCTGCCATATGGCTTATGTGTGTCATGCCTCTCAGCAGATCTCAGTCCTTGGTGTTCCAAATCAGTTTTATTAACAATATTTCTCCAAGCCACCATATTAGGCATCCAGCATCATTTCTCTTTGTCTGCCTCTGCCTCTTCTAGTGCTAATCTTTCCAGTTGTCAAAATTATTCTCCATTGTTTCCCTTCTCATCACGCGACCATGTGGTCATGAACCAAACAATTCCAGGTCAATTAAAGGTTAAACTTAGGACCACCATGATGGCAGATAATTGCACTAACCACGATGTTACCAGACTTCCACATACATATGAGTACTAATTAATATAATTTTCTTTGTGCCACTATCCTTGGTGATCGTCATGGAGTTAAATTAAATGAATTGTGCAATCTTAGGAACTAAAATACTTTGGCCATATGAAATGTCAATGGGGATTGAAGAGAACAGTAATGGAAGGCAAGGTTCCTGCATGGAGAGGCAGTGGTCAATCTGCTCTAAGATGGACACGGGACATTGAAGACAGCATTTAGTGGGAGGATGCATGATGTGGAAGGACTGGAAAGAGATTGAGACACTGAAGACAGCATTTAGTGGGAGGATGCATGATGTGGTAGGACTGGCAAGAGATTGAGACACTTTTCAGCAGGCTGTGATGACAATGACATTCTGCATAGGACTTGCTTCATGAGATGTAGATTTATACATTTATTTGTGCTAGAATGGCTGGCTTGCTAACTCAGTAGAGGATGGCAATTAACTCCATGATTTGATGACAGCAGGTATAATGCACTGGGCTAGAAATGGTGATATGGTGCACAATAACTTGTTAATACTCTCACATTGATTACTATACAATATGCTGGCTTTACTGCAGGAAATAATGCCATAAATATGCATCATCTCAGAACTCTGAATGTTGAGCTTTTAGGAAAAAAGACTAGCAGTCACACACAGGGGTTTATTCCATCGCACTCAAACATGGAAACACATTACACCTGGTTTCATCTAAATTTATATCACCACTGTCATATAACATACCACTGAGCTTGAGTGATTATTGTTAGCCATCTCACATGATTCTTCCATGAGGCCTGTGTTCTTGTTCCATTTATGTCATGTGACCAAACCATCCAGGTATTTATCAGCTGGACACTCGCTGGCCAACCCGGTGGTCATGGGTTCAATCTGCAGCTGGGTGAATTCAGATTTTACAAAATAGATCTGAGCTCCCAGGTCAACCCAGCCTAAGATGTGTACCAAGAATGCCTTGGGAATTAAAGTGGCTGGCATGATACCCCCCACATCGACCATTGAGTGTTGATTGATGTATCAAAATATGGGTCTAGCACAGCCTGCCTGATGTGTCTTAAGGCATACAAGATAGGTTAGTTGCATAACCTGTACAGGATGTCACAGTCAACCCCAGCATTTTTTGGGCTGTTTGTGATTTTTGGCACGAGGCAAATAAAAGGGTCCTTCTTTCTCTATACCCATCAAATTTGCCAGTGATCACTAATTTATTCCTGCCATATTATGTACAAAAGTCTTGAGAGTCTACATATGATTTATCTAATGGCTTTACGCTTTTCATCTGCTTCCTACAAGAGTGATTGCCTTACTTGTTTTTCATTGTGTCCATGATATTTGCATTTTGCTTAGAAGCTGCATTTGTTGTGCCTCGAGATGTTTCTCAGCTTGTCTGCTTATCCTATCACTTGCATACAACAATATTAAACTTGTACAGTAATAGCTAACTACTGCTCACTCATCATGCATTCAGACATTCATTCAGTTTTGCTCATGGAATTGTGTGAGCTCACATTATAAAAACCTTCAACTCTTTCCTGCTCACTCATCCAGAAAAACTTCTTGACAATATTTCTTATTGTATTGAAATAATGTTTTTGGTTGTAACCTAATCAGTTTCCAATTATAACAGTGTATATTTATTCTGCCAACACATGATATCTGTTTTGTTCTCTTTTAAAATACACTTGTTACTACATAATTTGTTAACATATAACATAACCTTGGGAGAATGAAGATGGTTACCCCACTAGTGACATCACCAAAAAAAGAGCTGTTTTTTATTTTCTTTTTCTTTTATAGCAGCAAAGGTTTCATACCTTTAGTAGTGGTAGTGCTAGGTATGAAACCTATAGAAATTAATTGGTGAATAAAGAATCAATATGGTGATGATTGTGAATGAATATATTTGATTGTGATTGGTGATGAATGATTGTATTGTAATGTTTTTGCATGTAAAAAATGTGTTTTTTGATTTTGAGTGAATGTGTAGATTTATGAACTATAATGTTTGGTTATTCATGAATGTGATTAATAAGACTAAATCTGATTATGTCACAGATGTTCTTCTTCTTTCATTCGCTTGAAATATGTCTATAACTGCAATGTTGTCTCTTGCATGAATGTAACTGTCTTTTTTAGTTCACTGTAACAGATGTTAATTTATATGTGAGTCTGGTTGATTGTACCTGTCTTTTGATGAGTGGGTTTCTTTGTGGATTGGCATGTTTGATTGTGAATGGTTTTCAGCTACACTGAATGTATTTATGATGTATATTTATAATATTCTCCAGGATCCGAGCCACCCAATTGTTTATGACCTTATAGGCAAGGATGTTTGTATGGGAGACCACAAGGTTTGTCAAATGTGCAGTTTTCTCTGAATTATTTCTTTGTTTTGTATATGTTGGACACTCCTGCAACAAATATTTAGCTTTTAAATCTACCATTCAATAATCTTTACATTGTAAAATATCTTTCCACACTACTGAGAGACTGCAATATTGTTTACACACTACTAAAACAACAGCAGCCTTGTGAGATAATATCAGAGAAGAGAACTTTCTAGTCTGGCATTATCTGTTTGGTTCATAGCATAATGATCATTGATAGTTGTTTTCTTTTACAATCCATCTATTGCATCTCTCATTATCTGCTTTGCTTTTATACTTGTCTTAGCATTTTCTGGAATTTTTTTATTCCGTCTTGTTTACACTTAAACAACATTTTGATCCTTTCTAGAAATGGATCAGGCTGCGTTGTCACAGTTGACAGGTTAATTATAGACTAAAAGTGCAATTAGAAACCATAAAGATCTTTCCAGAGGTGTTTTATTTCACAATACACCACTCAATGTTGTGTCATACTTGCGTAAGTTTAATTGTCCCAGTTTGGTTGATTACTATCAACCTGATTTCAAAGTACAAACTTTCTAGAATGTACTCTTTTAAAACATATTTTCTACTACAATGACAAGTTGAAATGCATTAGTTTCTCCAAGTACTCATTCACCTGTCTCTGTTATCTTCTACGTCAGTACACATTAGTTATTCTTTTGCAACTTCAGTTACATTAAGATCAATGAAATATGATAATGATATTCATCATCATCATCATCGTCTTCTACTTCTGCCATCAAGCGTCGTGGGGGAAGGAATAATTTGCGCTCCAGCACCAGATGGGCGGCACTGGATAGTGTCATTCTCTGTGATTGTACAATGTTGTTGATGTCATCAATCCATTTTCTTCTCGGGGGTCCTCTTGGTCTCGTCACAGATGATCTTTGATGTAGGGCCAGTGCTGGTAGTTGATGGTGTTGCATTCTAACAACATGGCCAAACCACTTGATCTTCTGTCTTTCAATAAATGTGACACAAGGTGTTGATACCACTGTCTGTCTAATGACAGCATTTCTTACTCGGTCTCGGATTGTTAAGTTGGCAGCTCTCCTCAGGCATCTCACCTTACAGGCGTTATGTTGCGAATGTGTGATTTGGATAAAGACCAAGTTTGAGATTGCTATATAGAGTTGGTGTGAATATGCTGTTTACTATCTGTCAGTTTTGCAGACATGGGTATATTTGGATGTTTCAGTATGGGTAAGTGTACTAGCTTTTTGACATCTGATTTTGATTTCTCTATCCAATCTGCCATCTTCTGTGATCATACTTACAAGATATTTGAATTCTTTAACTTGTTTCAGAGATATGCTATTTATCTGTATACTTAGTGGACCAGGTGATCTGCTAACTTGCATTACTTCGGTTTTGGCTGTATGTTCACTCATATTGTATCTGCTGCATGTTGAACTCAAATTATTCATATGATTTTGTTTGCAATCTGCCCTCATCGCTATAAAACATGCACTGATCGTCTGCAAATAGAAGTTCATTTATTTCCTGTGGATCAAGATAATGATATTGTTATCAAAAATTTAATAGTTCTCACTTAGGGGAGTCACAATTGAATATGTTAGTGATATTGTTATCCAAAATATAATTCCCTCACTTAGAGAATTCACATATGACAGATAATAATTTCTTCACATGATTTCTGAAATGATTCCATGCTTCTATACTCACATGCACATAATATGAACATTTGTTCTTGTCATTGCAGCCAGCTTATTTGTTTGTCCACATGAAGCCAGGAAAAGGTAACAGTGAGCAACAGAAGCAGTCGTTGCCAGATTCTTCCACAACCAAACCACTGTCCCCCCTCGACCGCAAGCGCACCTTGTCCATAAATGGGGAGTTGATTGAGCATGTAGATTTCAGTTTAGCTGACGTGGATCTGACATGTGTAAATATCCATGATTATGCTGTCTTTGAGAAAGAGCACGCACTTATCCCAGAGTTTAGACATAGTATAAAGAATAGAAAAGTATCGGATAAAGCTGGGGAAAAGGGTAGAGACAGTCATTTGGCTACTTCACAGTCAACGGTAACAAGAACTAGATCTTTCCAAGAAGTAGCCAAACAAGTTAGAACAATGGAAATGGTTCTTCTGCAGTGGCCCAGGAGGCCTCCAAGCCGTCATCACAGTTCATCCTCGGAGGACTTTGCTTCGGAGGCGTGTGAGAAAGCTAGTATTAGCAGTGCTCCTGCTGTGAGCTCTGACCCACAAACAGATGTAGCTTCAGACCATGTAGATGAGCAGGAGGCGCAGTCTGATGTTTTTGAGACAAATAATAACACAAATTCTGTGTTGCTGAATGAAAGTCGCAGTCATGTAGAAATACAAGGAGGTGCATCCGTACATGAACCTGCTGTTAAATTGAATGTCAGTAAGGGATTCAGGGTGGATCTGGATGGATCAGCTAGTGGGTTTGCGGAGGCTGGACAGTTGGATGGTTGTGGAGACAGCAACGGAACTCACAAGGGTGTTGTTTTGCTTGCCGAGCATGATGGTCTTGTGTATGCAGACTCGTCTGCCCCACCTTCCACCCCCACCTGTGCACCCCAAAGCCATTCTGGTGGAAAAGCAATACAGAGTGGGAAGACTGGGGAGGCCGTCTCTGCATCACCTTCCTCTGGCACTGGATGTTGTAGCTGTATTGTGCTGTAGTCCTGAACCTTACCCTCATCTGTTGCTGTTGTTTTCTTATGTAAGTTCTTGTTTCAGTTGTAGCATTTCACTTTCAGAATACATTTTCATGGATAGTTTCAGAACACTTATAGAACTCATTTTAAGTAATTTTACATTCAAAATAATCAAACCACAAGCAATTTAGTTCATTATTTCAAAGTATTACGGAGCATAGCTCAACCATAAAACAACAAAGGAATGTGCAAACAAAAGTATCTATTGTTGTCAGGAAAAGAAGATGATAGATTATGTAGACTATGATAAAAGGAATTCACTTAACAGTCTTGATTGCAGACACAAGAATTAAATGAGAAGTTTTGTTGCAAAAAGACATTGATTGCATACCTAGAACTTCTAGAAGTGGCAGAAAGGCTTCCCAAATAGAATGGGAAATATTAGAAGTTTGAATAAACAGGATGGACCACAAGTAATAGGGCATGTGATGGGTTGCCTTCGATCAAATGGAAAGATTGTTCTGTTATAAAATACCACAATTGGAAAGCTATAAATCGAAACATAAGTAATGACAAACATCTTCTGTTTCACTCGATAAGTCTGATTTTTAACGGATGCATGGATCTTGTTAGAGAAAAAGAGACGATAAAAAAGTGGACATATATGTAAAGTGACTTTCTCATATTGTGAAATTATCTGTATTTTTAATGCTTCTTTGCATTCATCTGAATATTTATATAACTCATATACCACAAGATGTAATCTGATCTGGCACACATTTAATACAATCTGGAGCTAACAAGAGTTAATAAGTTATTAGATGCAGGAAATAACTTTACTGCTTGCAAAGAATAACAACTTTCCTTCGCTGAGAAATGTTTTTAGTTTGCTAGGAGTTGTGCTTAAAGGAATTTCAAGGGGCATGGGGAGATAAATGCAGTGTTTCAAAAGCCTGTCAGAACTGAGTTTTTCTGGTAACTGCTCGCAGTTCTCCTGTGACAGATCAAAGATGTCTTCTTCTGAAGTGTCGGTAACTGAGTCTGCTTTAAACTGTCTTCCATACTATGTTTTCTAGCAGTTCAGTAACATAAAGGTTGGTATTCCCTAAGTGTCTTTTTGTTTTATTTGTTAGTGCTTTCTTGGGTAAACAAATGGAAGAACTTGTTTGGTGTTTTTTGTTTTCTTGTTTGATAGTTTTGAAGTACATGCTTTGTTGAGAGTCATTTTACACGTTTGCTTTCAGCCACGCTTTGATGTTGCCCGTTTTAAATGTTTATTTGGTGTGTCTTCAGAATTTTATGTTCTTTTGGTTTCATTTTAATACAGAATCTTCACAGTTTCTTGTGTTAAATGCAGTAAGTTTTCTTTTGTGCATAGTTTTTCCATTTTTAAAAATAGATTTCTGCGGTGTTAAAAATAAATCATTTCCTCTCCCATGTTAGTTGTAGCTATGATTTAAATAGATGCTTTTTTATTTTCAAAATGACATTTTTTCTTGGCTTCCTTTTTATGTGCTGGATTATTTCTTTCATCTATGTTGAATGCATGTGTTGTAATTAAATATGAATTGAGTTCCCCAATAATTGTTATGGTTAGGAAAACTTTAGCATACATACTCACTCTATTTTCATTGTGGAAAGAAAGAACTAAATCACATACAAACACCAGTTATTGTCAAGACCAAAATAATTCAAAAGAAATAGACACAAAAACCAGTGTTCAGCAATTTTTGAACAAATTGAGGGATTCAGCTATTTAGGGTCAGTAATAACAACAGATGCCGGTCTCCCTGGCGAAGGGGTTAACGACTTTCTCTGTAATCCCATAGGGGAACACAGCTGCGCGTGATTCGGTAGTGGATTACTGTCGGGTTGGTTACTTATGGGGGGGGGGGGGGGGGGGGGGAGTGAGCCGGTCGCTCAGAAAGCAGTGGCAAACTACTGAGTGTAATCTTGCCAAAACATCAACAACAGCAGTAAATGCTGGTGTTGACAGCGATATCCTGTAAATAAGATATGCGAAAAGAAAAAAAAACAGGAAAAAGTAATACTGAGTAATATTAATAATATGCTAAATAATCCAATCAAAGGAAGCATTCCTCCGTTGTATGCAGCACAATCTGTGTGACTTATCCCTGTCCATTGAATGCAGAAAATCAGTTCAATATTGTTATGTACTTTCTATGCTGCTGTACGCTTGTGTATCATGGAAATTGAATGGAGACTAGAAAGAAACTGCAGACTACATAGATATGCCTTCTATATAGATTCCTACAAGTTCCATGGATGTCTAAGAAGACTACAGTACTAAAAAGAAAAATTCACTGACAGTTGATTGCCCACATCTGGACCTAATAACTTAATTTCTTTAGGTCACATTTTATGGTGAGAGGGGCTGGAAAAGATTGTAACAACTGGAAAGATTGGAGGTTTTAAAGCCAGGAGGAGAAAATGCTGGTTGAGCTGACAGAGTGGCATGGAAAACCATCAATAGTCAGACTCATCTAGAACTGAGAGGACAGATGTTTGTGGAAGAGCATGATCGTCTTTGCCGCTCAACATGACACATTTAAATCATGTTGACCTGTATTTTCAATATATGTTAATACAAGTGGGCAACATTGTTCACACTTTAGGAGTCCATTACATTTGTTCAGTGGTTGGTTTTATTGTTTGGATCCTTGATGATTGTTTAGCTACATCTATTATTTGGCAACATAAAAGAAAATGTAAATTGTTTTCTCATTATTATGTGCATGGTGTGAAGTAAGTGCAGTGGTTTCTTCAAAAAAAAAACACGTTGTTTCCATGACTAAACAAAAGGTCTTAATTTACATTACTGCACTTAAATCTTGAGCCCACAGAGTACTATTTTTTGGTGGATCATTTGTTGCTTGTGTTTAGTTGTTGCAGCTAGCATTGTTCATGTATTATGTAAGGATGCACTGAAGCATCAGAACTCAGCACTAGTAACTAATTGAAAAGTTGTCTTGCTCAAATAATCATGTCTCTCTGAGTATTATGGGTAGCATTCTTCCAAGTAGTTATCAATGAAACTGTGTTATGGATAGCATTATGGGTAGTCTGATTGAACCTAGTATTATGAATACCATTCTTCTAACGAGTTGTGAATGAACCTACTAGTATTATGGATACCATTCTTCTAACAAATTGTGATTGACCCTATTATTATGGATACCATGCTTCTAAACTAGTTGTGAATGAACCTAGTATTATAGATACCATTCTTCTAACGAGTTGTGAATGAACCTAGTATTATGGATACCATTCATCTAACTAGTTGTGAATGGTCCTACTAGCATTATGGATACCATTCTTCTAACGAGTTGTTAATGAACCTACTAGTATTATGGATACAGTTCTTCTAACTAGTTGTGAATAAACTTAGTATTGTGAATACCATTCTTCTAGGAAGGTTGTGAATGAACCTAGTATTATAGTTAACATTTGTATATATTGTGATTGAACCTAGTATTATGAATACCATTCTTCTAACTAGTTGCGAATGAACCTAGTAATGTTGAAACCATTCTGAATTTGCTATGAATTTACCTAGTGTTTTTATTACCATTCTTCTAGCTTGTTGTGAATGAACCTAATCTTATAGATACCATTCTTCTAGATAGTTGTGAATGAACCTAATCTTATAGATACCATTCCTCTAGCTAGTTGTGAATGAACCTAATCTTATAGATACCATTCTTCTAGCTAGTTGTGAATGAACCTAATCTTATAGATACCATTCTTCTAGCTAGTTGTGAATGAACAGTGTGTCTTTATTCTTTAAAATCAGTGCACAGAGAAAAACTGTTGAATGTTATCTTTCTTTTCCTTGGGTACATAATATCACATGCTGTCATGTTTTATTTGTTTCAATCTGTATTCTAGGTTTATTTAAGGTGGTCCATAATATTAATTCAGATATTGTTAAAATCAGTGTAATGTATTTGTTAACCAGACTGCTGAACACAATATATGAAACTGGAGATATACCTCCTGAATTATGTAATTCTATATTTATTGCAATCCCGAAGAAATCTGGAGCCTTGGAATGTGATCAACATCAAACAATTAGTTTAAATGAGCCACATTACGAAGGTTTTGCTAAGAATGATCATGCAAAGAGTTAGGAAGAAAATACAACGCAAAATAGGAGAAGAACAATGTGGGTTCGTAGAAGGCAAGAGTACAGTAAATGCTGTGTATATGCTGAGAACATTAACTGAACGTTCTATAGAAGTAAACAAAGACATACATCTTTGCTTTATTGATTACACAAAGGCTTTTGATAAAGTAAGACGTGTCAACATGATGGAGATGCTTGCAGATCAACAAATTGATGGGAAATACCTTAGACTTATAAAAAACATATATTGGAAACAACAAGCTGCCATAAAGATTGATAATGGAAGGTCAGTATCAGCCTATTAAGAGAGGTGTGCAACAAGGATGTCTCCAGATCTGTTTTCCCTGTACGGTGAACATATTTTCAGAAATGTAGAAAAGAATCACTATTGGAGGATGTAACATCAATAACATTAGATATGCGGATGATACAGTATTGATTGCAGACAATCATCTGCAACATTTAGTAGATGTGGTTATTGCACACAATGAACAACTAGAGTATGAATTAAATTGTAAGAAGTCACAGATTATGGCCGTCACTAGGAAGAAGGAAATATCACAATGTAATATACAAGTAAATGGGAATATTCTTAACAAGTGAATCTGTACAATCTCGGAGCAGTTATAACATCTAATGGAAGATGCCCTGAAGAGATTAGAACAAAAATCGCCATGGCGAAGGTAGCCTTATGCAAGATGGAAAACATACTGACCAATAAAAAATGTCATTTGCAACGAGAGAAAGAGTGTTGAGGTGCTATGTGGAACCTGTACTTGTGTATGCATATGAAGAGGGTCAGTTAGCAGACAAGCTTAAAAACATCTGATGGCTGAGGAAATGTTGTTTCTGAGGAAAATGCAATGAATACTATGGACAGGCAGAAAAACTAATGACCAAGTGCTACAAGAAACAAATTAAAACTGTAAACTGATTAGAGACGTAGACAGTCACAGTTTTTTTTTTAAACGTTATGAGAAGAAATGAATTGGAGAACTTGGTGACAATTGGCAAGATTGAGGGGAAGAGAACAAAGGGAAGGCAGAGAAGTAAATACCTGGATGGCTTGGCCACGTGGTATGATCGAGACAGGAACACTGAGTTGATCCACAACTGGTGATTGCATGAGATGGTGAAACATGACCGCCTAAGCTTATCGACATAACACATGATGATGATTATTTGTTAACATAGAAATGTCATCAAATCTTTGAAATTAAATAATTCTGCATAGAGTCAGTGATGTCTTCTCAGTATGTTACACTTCCTTTATCTGTCGTCTTCTACCATGAAGTTTAGAGGAATACACTAAAACATTGACATCTTGTATGTTTGGCACATTCACAAACAGTATCTTCATGTGTCAGGCAAAGGTAGCCAGCATTAGACATAACATGTGTCTACAAAAGTTTTTTTTTGGGGGGGGGGGGGGATTGTATGTCTAGCTATGGTTTTAAACTCAAGTTAATATAAAATCTGGCCAAAGAGTTTATCAAAGCAAATAGTTTGCTCTGAAACTTTTTATTATATGTCTCTTTTTTTTTCTGTTACATTGTTTAGTCATAATTTACATTTATTGTTTATAAATTGGTCGTGTGTATTTTAAAAAGGATTTATTTTCTGCATATCTGCTCAGTAAGTTTTTCACAACCTCACTTGTTTAAGTGTAATCTATTTCTGCTAGTAAAAAATTCCACTAGTTATTTTACTTGTGTTTCTTCACAGTTTCTTCTTATAGTCCATGCCATGGTTTTGGTATTGGTGTCTGCCCACAGTCTTCTGTCTGTTGTACAGCCAATCATTTCTTATACTGATGTTCCACTATGCCATGTCAAACTGTCCAGCATCTTTTCTCTTATTCTCCCCTTACCTCTTTCCTCCCCCCCCCTCCCAAACTTTTCCCATTCTCATGACATGCCCAAAGATCTGTCATCTTTTGATGTGAGTAACCAGTTCTCTTTGTGAGTTAACTTCTGTCATGTTCATTACTCTTTCTGTCTCATCATTCTTCTATAACCCACGTCTCTGCAGCTTCATCCGACATACAGGACTTAATCACTTATCTTGCTAGTTGTGAATAGTTGTGCTCAGACATGATTTGCTCGACATCTGAAAAAGACAGTAGCTTGCCATTGCTTTCATTCACATCTAGAAAAAGAAATTTATGAAATATGTTGCTAAATGCTGACATAGAGTCTGTGTTTTCCATAGCTTCCTCAATACTTCTATCAGTGTGGAATTCTTGTGCTCTGATTTGTCCATGAATTTGATAATTTATTTATTCCTAAAGCTAATAGAACAATAAACAAGGACATAATATTACCTTGTTTTTATAGCAGTTGTAAATATTTACAGGCTCCAATGTTTTCTTATATAATCCATATGTCTGGTAATTTTTCCCACAATTTTATAATACTACCATTGCTCTGTTGTATCTCATTGGCAACATTTGCTGGTAGGATTTTGTTGAGGCCTCAGAAATGAGAGTAACATGCTCAGGCGGTCAGCATCCAGAGCATGGGTTAAGTGTTGCTCTGGACATAACATTTCATTGTCTTACTGACAGATAGCACTCTCTCCAAGTGTAAGATGCTAGAATCCTAATTACTCACACACCAGTTTGGATCTTAGGTTAATTGATTGAATCATTTCAATATGAGCTCAGACAAATAGTGTGTTCCACATTGTGTTCTTGTTAATACTGTTATTACTTTCTAGTCTGTAAAGAGGTTATAAAGAGGTTACTTGCTCATTTATATTCTCAGTTCTTTTTAGAAGCTGGTATGTGACATTTAAATTGTTTTAATGTCTTAAATTTTCTATGTTTTTAGTATATATCTAACTTTATTTATATTAATTTGTTGTTATTCTGTACTTTCACACAGCTCCAACTCCCAAAGCTGAACTCTCTGCCCTGCCAGGCACCAGTGACATCATCATTCCCAGCACCCAGGTCAAGATCTCGGAGGTGGACACCACCCGCTACATACACATTCGCCAGGGAGAAAATTCCACACGTGTTTTCAGAGAAACCTCCGTATGACACAGCTGATTTTTTTCAACTGTCAGAATTGTTCTTCCACACCCTTTCCACAGATGACAAACATTGACTTGTGTAATATTGAAGAACCATGAAGACTTATATTTAGACAATAACTGAGCCAGGAAGTGGGACTCACATTATAGTCACGGTGATGAAATCCAGCCATTTTTATGTTCATTTGTCTCAACAGTGATCGCATTGTTAGAACGAGTCTGGTACATATTTGTGACCCTTTCTTTTTTAACTTCATGATTTTTATATAAAAAGCAGTGGGATAATTGTCTATACTAAACATTAAAGTATGAGTGAGGTAATTGATATTTCTTCATTTGCATCATTTTGTTTCTTGTTTCTCTTGCCAGACTGTTATCAGGTCGTAGCATGCACAATACTGTTAGACTTTTAGATCATGTTACTGGTATCTTACATTCACCGTATTTGCTACATGGATTTGTATGGCTGTACATTTCTGATGCTGGACAAAGCATTTTAGCAGATACAACTCTGGGAGCTGGTTTCTCTTGTATATAAGTTTTATAAACACATTTTTAGTTGAATTAGATCCATAGTTTTGACCTCATCTATTTACCCATGTGAGGCCTTGGTGCAAACAGCTATATGGTTTGTCTTCATCTACTCTGTACATGAGCCTGGTGGAATCAAATATGGTCTTCTTCTGCTTTCACATGAGCCTTTGGTGGAATCTGGCAGTGGGTTTGAGTTCATCTATCTGCTCACAGAAGCCTTTGGTGGAATGCTAGGGTTTGTCTTCATCTGTTCACTCCCATGAGTCGTTGTTAGCAGGCATAATGTGTGGTGAGACTGACAAGCATGCTGTGTGTGGAGTTGGTGAACATTCCATGTGATGAGGCTGGTAAACATGCCATGTGATAAGGATGGCAAGCATGCCGTGTGGTGAGACAGGCAACAAGATGTGTGGTGAGACAGGCAACAAGATGTGTGGTGAGATGGGCAACAAGTTGTGTGGTGAGACAGTCTAGAATGCCTTGTGATGAGGTTAGTGAGACACAAGAATGCTGTGTGGTGAGGCAGGCAGGTAAGCTGTGTGGTGAGGCTTGCAAACATGTCACATGGTGAGTCTTGCAAACATGTCACATGGTGAGTCTTGCAAACATGTCACATGGTGAGGCTGACAAACATCTCACATGGTGAGTCTTGCAAATATGTCACATGGTGAGTCTTGCAAACATGTCACATGGTGGGGCTGACAAACATGACACATGGTGAGTCTTGCAAACATGTCACATGCTGAAACATGCTGTGTGGTGAGGCTGGCAAACGTGCCATGTGGTGACCTAGTAAAACCATTCACAGAATACATATTACTGCAGAAGTCAGAACTGAAAGGACAGTTATCTCCTGGCTGTCTTTAAAAGAAACCTCATGAAGTGACAGCCCATGAAGAAGGCAATATGGTGATAATGATTCCATGGCTGGGCTAGGAGAGTGCTGTGATAACAGTAACATACTTTGTCAGCAGGACTCCAAGATCCAGTGTAAAAATAACTAATCAGTGTAGATCACTGTAGCATGCAGCTGGTGATTATGGCACTGGTTTACTTGTTCACTCATTTCTTTATTGAAGTTGAAACCCAGGCTGACCCCAACATAACAGCAGTAGTAAAGAATGTCAGCTCTTGTGTGTACCATCTAAGAACTTGGAGGTATTGTGTCAGGCCCCGTATTTCTACTGACTTAACAGGGCATGAGAAGTCATGTGCTCAATTAGTTATTTTGTGCTTGTTCGCTTTTAACTCAAGCATAGTCCAGGCACACTACTTCTAGTAATCCTGGACTGAATTTTGGGTGTGGATTTGCTTTACCTATTAACAGTGATCCTTGCCATCAGGCAAACCCATTCCGACTTCAGAGGTGGTTGATATTAAATTGGCTGACTTTACTTGACAACATATGTGGCTGGGTCAATGCCAGGGCCATACTGGTTATGGAGAAAAATTGAGGTCACAAATGAGGATGGAAACCCCAGTCTTTGTTGGTAGGTGAGAGCACTAACCATGGTGATACCAGGACCACCAACTGTAGACTAGTGTTGATGCAATTGTTCATGAGCTGTTGTTAAAATATAGATATAAATGTGTGGAATATATTGCAGCCATGCACTCATCAAGCAACCATTTTCACACCCACAAGGCCATACAATATAGCAACTAAGAGAGGTTTCCCCTGTAGTAGGATATAGCAATATTAAATGCAACACAAATGCTGTGTTGGTATCCTACAAGCAATAAATACAAACACATATACTGTACTTCACAAGGGCATCAGGTGAATATAAAGCACATTAACACCACTTATAAAGGAATAGACTGATATGTAAACACAGAAGAAAATCTGTGCAACAATTGTTAAATTAGGCAACATTTGTCCGCACAATCTCTGCCAGGGACAATACAAAAATTATTATCATTTTTTAAAATATAATAAGCAATTAAATGTTGAAGTGGTAAAGAAAGGAATCAGATATGGAAGTGGTAAAGAAAGGAATCAGATATGGAAGTGGTAAAGAAAGAAATCAGATATGGAAGTGGTAAAGAAAGGAATCAGATATGGAAGTGGTAAAGAAAGGAATCAGATAATGAAGTGGTAAAGAAAGGAATCAGATATGGAAGTGGTAAAGAAAGGAATCAGATATGGAAGTGGTAAAGAAAGGAATCAAATATGGAAGTGGTAAAGGAAAGATGGACAATTTCTGCATTTAATCAAAGTAAAATGCACAGTGGCTCAATAATTCCACATGTGTTGAGTCAGTTAACTGTTTATTCTTATTTGATTTTTCTTAAGTGTTTACGTATTTTCCATTTCTATATACGAGGTAATATCTTTTCTCTGAAGTAAACTAGGCAGGCCGAGAGAGGGGCACGGGCAACACATGGTCAGTCCAGGTTTTGTGCGATGAAGTGGTATAACTCCATCCATGGTTGCCGCTATGGGTTGTAGTTATTATGCCTTTTTTTAAGCACAATGTAACAAACTATCATCTGTCAAAACAGCAAGGCGCCAGTATATAACAGGTGTTACTGTAATTTATATTACCTTGGAGTGCTTATGAGGTGCTGTGTATGAGTATGTATTGATTGTACCTCTTCCAGATGTCAAGATAACCATGTTTGATACATTGTATATGTGCAATATTACATACTGTGTGTCCATCTGTTGTACTGTGTTCATATGTTGAACAGTGTGGTGAAATGAAGACATGCAGCACACAGGGATTGGAAGTTGAGTGCAAGTACGAGAGATTACAGAGGCTGGACTAACACTTGTTTAACATTTAGAGTTTTTTGGTGTAAAAATGGTTAGCACAGAATAAAAATAACATTTGCCATTGTTTATGTGTGTGTGTGTTATATGTTATCATTCGCCGAAGGTAATAGGTACAGAACTACTTTTCATTTTTAACAACAGTTGTTGAATATGTGCCAGAAGTTTGTAAATGTTATCTTTCTAGAACATTCATGTATTGAAATGTTGAATACTGCAAATTGATATTATTACTATTTCCTTTCACCACAAACAATTTTTTTTTCCAGTAATATAATTTGCTATATGTTTGTTGATCTTCCTAGGCCATGATTTGTTTAAAAATAACAAGTGGTTAAGTTTTTAGCATTAGAGCACTGTTGTTTAGGGTACAAGATTTTTGTGTGCCATTGTACATATCCAACATTCTATCATTTTTAAATAAAAAGGATACTTGTAAAGACATAACACTTTCTAGAAGAGTGAATGAAGAGTGCTTGTCCAAAATAGTACTATACTCAAGGATAGGATAACTGATCAAATAGGATACCCAGTTTAGTTTGTATGGGGGGGGGGGGGGGTAAATTTAAAAAGCCAACCTGTGGTCTGCTTGCACAACCTGCTGTAAGTACCAGGGGAGAAACCCAGATACCTGAACCTGGTCAAGTTACTTGGTAATCTCACCTGCGGTGGTGAGTACACGAGGTGATGGTGGTTGTTTGTATGATTGTTATTTGAACATTGCTTTCTTACACTGTCTGTTGAACTATGTGGATGTGGGTGTAGTCTAACAGATCCGTTGTTGGTACAAGGGTATGGCACCTGAAATTGTTTCTGTGTGCTAAAATGTATATTGTGTGGCTGTAGTGATGATAGCTGAAATGTATATTGTCTGGCTGTAGTGATGATAGCTGAAATGTATATTGTCTGGCTGTAGTAATGGTAGCTGAAATGGATATTGTCTGGCTTTAGTGATGATGGCTGAAATGGATATTGTCTGGCTGTAGTGATGATAGCTGAAATGGATATTGTCTGGCTGTAGTGATGGTAGCTGAAATGTATATTGTCTGGCTGTAGTGATGATAGCTGAAATGGATATTGTCTGGCTGTGGGTGTACACAGCTGAACCATATCTGTCTTTGTTTATATTTTGGTCGTTGATGTGTTGACAGCTGAAACTATCTGTCTGCTATATATTGCTGATATGATAGACGGCAGCTGAAATGAGTTGTATGTTTTATGTAACCGACATTACAATGCTCTCTCAGTTGAGATTGGAAGTAGTGGGACTGCTGTAAAGTTGTAAAACATGCAATGAATTAATCACCAAAACACAAGAGGTAGGTGGTCAGCTTTAACACAGCACCTTCACAATAACAAAATGGACGTT
The DNA here is from genome assembly GCA_014155875.1 of Cepaea nemoralis. Lineage (NCBI taxonomy): Eukaryota > Metazoa > Mollusca > Gastropoda > Stylommatophora > Helicidae > Cepaea > Cepaea nemoralis. The sequence goes on from JACEFZ010015602.1 coordinate 73,706, forward strand.
GCGGCAAAAGCCTTCGTCTGCACACAAAAACAAACACACACATTGATACAACTACATGAAAATATAAATATAAAAGTGACTCATCTGTATCCTTGCTTCTTGAAATCTCCAGTGTAAGATTCCAAGAAAGCAACTGAGCCGAATATGTGGCTGTGACGTTAACCCAGGGGTCAAGGGGCTAAAGGTCAAGTAATGCCACAAGCCTATGGATTACCATAGCAATGTCCCGAAGAAGAATGCGGCTATTGGTCTGTGACATGATTGGTTCATCACATTTGATGGGCTTGAATGCACGGGTGAACAGGTGGCCTGTCTTTCCCTCTGTTGTTGGACAATGAACGCTGGCATCAAACCCTCATCTGACCCTGCTCATGGCATTATCAGTGTAGCTCCGTCCCAACTACACTAACCCGCCCGACATAGTCATAATCTCATATTTGCCAGTGTGTTTATTTACAGTATATTCAGTCATCTAGCAAGGTAAAATTTGATCTAAATATGATCTAAGTTTTCAATATGTAAATTCATTTTCTAGGATAGCAAATAACAGATGTTAAATATTCATGTTAAAAGACAGCTGAAGAGATCAGAGATCCTTGCAGAAACCATGAAAAATAGCTGGTGAACATACGTTGTTAATTGTGTCAATATTCTGATGGTAACCATTGTGAATTAGTAGTTTATGCTGGTGATCTGGGTACAGTCGTTACATTAAGATTTAGCTGTCAGTGGAAAGGTGGGGGAAGGAGTGAGAGAAAAGAGTTGTAGAGGTAAAAGAGAGAGTGAGAGAGAGGAAGTAACAGAGAAAAAAAAACAGATAAAAAAAGAGACAGATAGAAAGAGTGGGGAGAGGGGGTTCATGTGTACTATATATACAACATTAGGAATTATCTTTATGACTGGTGCATAACATGGGGATAAAATATTATTGTAGTGCTTGAAAATAAGTGTATAGTCTATAAGAGATTAAATTACAGAATGAAAGCTTTCAGCCTCATGCAGCTTTGAAAATTTGCTTTTAACTAATGGAAACAGACCATTTCTCCCACACTGAATACATAAATTGTAAAAAGACACAGATTATGGTCGTCACTAGGAAGGACGAAATACCACAATGTAATATACAAGTAAATGGGAATATTCTTCAACAAGTGAGCAGGTACAATTATCTCGGAACAGTAATAACATCTGATGGGAGATGCCTTGAAGAGATTAGAACAAGAATCGCCATGGCAAAAGTAGCCTTTAGCAAGATGAAAAAACATATTGACCAATAAAAAGATGTCAATTGAAACGAGAAAAAGAGTGTTGAGATGCTACATTGAACCTGTACTTTTATATAGATGTGAAGCATGGACAATGAGCAGTCAGGCTGAAAAACATCTGATGGCTGTAGAGATGTGGTTTCTGAGGAAAATGCAAAGAATACCATGGACAGCCAGAAAGACCAATGAACAAGTCCTTCAAGAAACAAATGAAGATCGTAAATTGATTAGAGAAATTAGACGTAGACAGTCAAAAATTTTTGGGCATGTTATGAGAAGAAATGGATTGGAGAATTTGGTGACAACTGGTAAGATCGAGGGGAACAGACCAAGGGGAAGACCTAGAAGCAAGTACCTGGATGGCTTGGCCTTGTGGCATGGTCGAGACAGAAACACGGAGCTGATCCACGACTCTGGTCATCGAGTGAGATGGCAGAACATGACCGCCCACGCTTACTGGCATGGCACATGATGGATGGATGGAATGCATAAATATTGTATATTTAGTGTGAATTAAGAATATCAACAAATGACTTATGCAAAGACAGAAAATAACAATCTCTGAGGTGAAGTCTTCTGTACAGCGAACAAAATACACCGTTCTTATGCATGATTGTTTTAGAAAACATGCTGACAGATTACATGTAAGAATCATGCTGACAGATTACATGTGAGAATCCCTTTGTTTATATTTCTACTGAAATCAAGCATACAGAGAAATGCAGAAGGGGGATATTTCACTGATGATGTGCAATAAGTTTCATTTGTTAAATAATAATTATAATTCTTCACCTTTTTTTAAAGCATGGTTTCATTGTGTAGATGTAAATAGTTTACCAGTTTTGATTTCATGTTTCATGAATTTATTGTAATACTTCTAATATAAACTACACCATTGTATCACTTTGTACAATCAAAACTTACACTATTTATGTGATTATTTATAAACACTAATGCTTTATTGTTGTCTTTCTTTCATCTGTGTTAGTCACAGATATTGTAGCTATGTAATTCTCAATTGGGTTTTGTTGTATTCCGTTTTATAGTCAAGTGATAATTGCTGTAATGAATGATGGTAAGCAGTGACTAGTACTTTAGGCAGTAATAGACATGATCACAGGTAGGGGCAGTGTTAAAACAAAAGTTGGTTGCATATCCTTTACAGGGGGTAGCAGTCAACCCCAGCATATTTTGGCTGTTCTTGATTCCTGGACAAGTTTACATTCAGTAGTTTGCCATTGCTTTCCGAACGATACCATTAAAAAAAAAAAATCCATCATAAGACTGTCTACTGCCAAATCGCTCACAGCTGTGTTTCGAACGCGGTATGTGGAATTACAAACAGCATCCATAACCCCTTCACCGCGGAGCCGGCAGTGACAGTGTAACTGTATTCATAACCGGTGTGTTACAAAAACAATGTTTTCCTACACTCTGCTAACAGAGACAGAGCAAATATGCTTGTATCTCAAGTGTGTGAATTTTAGTGATTAAATCAATCGGAAGAAATCAGTAATCTGGTTAATGGTGGAAGATGCCAAACTAGCTGCAGCTAGTAAAGTAAATTTATAGTGACTAAATCAATCAGAAGAAATCAATAACCTGGTTAATGGTGGAAGATGCCAAACTAGTTGCAGCTAGTAAAGTAAATTTATAGTGACTAAATCAATCAGAAGAAATCAATAACCTGGTTAATGGTGGAAGATGCCAAACTAGTTGCAGCTAGTAAAGTAAATTTATAGTGACTAAATCAATCGGAAGAAATGAGTATCTGCTGAATGGTGGAAGATGAGGTTAAATGGTGGAAGATGAGGTTAAATGGTGGAAGATGAGGTTAAATGGTGGAAGATGAGGTTAAATGGTGGAAGATGCCAAACTGTAGCTGCAGCTGATAAAGTCAGTGTTGCATGGTCTTTACAGGACATTGCAACCAACCTCAGGTTGATTGTCTGGACCATTTTACATTCAGTAGTTGGCCATTGCTTTCTGATTGAGAAGTCAGCGTCCAACTGATGGTGCATGGAATGAACCCGCCGCCTGGCCGTCAGCACACCGGATGTTTGAGTGCCAGCAAATGAACATGTTCAGCCATGCTGACCTCTTGTGGCAGCTCAGAAAACAATCGAGCTTTCTTGTGTTGAACTCAAGCGTAGTCCATACATGTGCTGCTACTTCTAGTGCCTTGGACTGGTGTTTTAGTGTAGATTAGCTTCCCCTCTTACCATTGTCCTCTTGCCTTCAGGTGAACCCACTCTGACTTTTGAGGTACTTGTAATTTACATCCCCAAGTCAAGGATGAGAAGTCAACATTTTAGGTTAATTGTCCGGTGTAGGGGTTGAACCCGCTACCTCAGCCCCAGCACACCGGAAGTTTAAAGAGTATGCGCTCTTATCCATTTGGCCAAGTTGACCTGAAAACTGTTGTGACTTGTACAGATTTGTGTAGGGAAATAGGTCATGGTCATTTTACAGTCACTGAACCTGTGCTGTGACATGATCTTGATGACTACTGATTATTTTGTTCTGTTTTACTCTGGTTAAAAATAATACAATAACTCCTTTATTATCACTTATAATATCAATATAATTTTGAAAACTCTGGAAATAATTAGCCCTAATCTTTAACAGAAAATTAACACTTTGATAGAAACATCTTATAACAAACCCTCAGTTCTTTAGGAGTTAAATGATAAGTCTACTGTATTGATGATGTATTTCAAATAAATGCCTACTAGAGATCTGGTGCATCTTCAGTAAGTGATAGATACTGTAGTGATGTATTTTAAATGACGGTATACTAGAGATCTGGTGCATCTTCAATAGATAGAGGGATATACTTTTATATTGTCAGGTTCTGAAATGTACTTAACATACAGCTTGTGAATTTCTCAGAACAACACTGCTGATGTAGTGTTGAGTACCTGTATACAATATAAGCAAATATTATTGTACATGCATGCAGCATTTTAACCTCATGCTTTGCTTAACATTTTTGATTGCTCTATGTCTGGGTTAGTATATGTGTTTGTTCTTGTCACCAAGGTATGTGAATGATTGTTATCTTGAGACTACAACAGCATTCAAACTATAAAAAAGTACAGAAACAACATATTTTGTACAATAGAAATACAGAAGTTATAGTAAACATCAGGGACCATGGTACTTTATGAATGTCTGTAAATACTTAACCATGCCAGTTTTCTGTATTTCATGTGCAGTGTATTTAGAGAAACTTTGTTTTTTGGTTTGTAAGAACATCTTAATTGCATGCATACACTTCCATAATTGCTTCAGTCTCCTCTCATTGGGCATTCAAGGAGGGCCTCAGCACAGTACATGAACTCCAAAGCACGGACTTTATAGCACCAGTGGGGCTGCCAGTGTCTATACATCAGAATCAGTCTATAAATGTTCTTTTTCTTGTGGGAATTCCAGTGTCTATATGCCAGAATCACAGTCTATAAATGTTCTCACTCTTGTGGGAATTCCAGTGTCTATATACCAGAATCACAGTCTATAAATGTTCTCTTTCTTGGGCAGATTCCAGTGTCTATACACCAGAACCACAGTCTGTCAATGTTATTTTTCTTGGGCGGATTCTAGTGTCTATATATATATATATATATATATATATATATATATATATATATATATATATATATATATATATATATATATATATATATATATATAGTTTATTGGCACCTTGCTGTCTTGACAGATGATAGTTTGTTACATTGTGCTTCAAAAAGGCTTAATAACTACAACCCATGGCATTGGCAAATGTGACTTTTAAGGCCAATTCGGGCTGTAAATGTTCGTCCACAGTGGATGCATGTGAACATATGGTCATTTTCACCATCATGCACCATCTTATGTCCCACACGCTCAGCGTGTGACTTATCTGCGATAATTTTCTCCTTTGTCTTTATTCCATTTCTGATATTTGCCCTCCGTGCAACATGTTCACCGGCGACTTGCTCCTAATGTGCATTATCAATGCCTGTATCAATCATGTCCCGCTTTCACACATCTTTGTATCGTAGTAGTCTACGAAGACTGAGAATGGAATATACTGTCACACAATATATATATATATATATATATATATATATATATATATATATATATATATATATATATATATATATATATATATATACACTTTATTCTACTTATTAGCGTCTTCCTTGAACCCTTTAGTTACTCTGTCGGTCCAAGGTATCCGCAACATTCATCTCAGAAATCACATGCTTTGAAGCTCTTCTTATGTAAAGAGACAAAGAGATAGATAACTGGATACACCTGTATGGCCTGGCCACATGGCATACTTGAGGCAAGAACACAGACCTGGTCCAAGACTCTGGTGATCACAAGAAATAGCAAATCTTGACTGCTGATGACTATCATATTGCACCTGAAGATGATCATTGGTGATGATGTGTCACACCTGCCCCATTCAAGCACATCATCTCACATGTGAAATCATTCTGTTCGTATGAGCTGGTGGGATGTTTGAAGTGACTTTCAGCACAAAGCTCCATGTATAAAACTTGTGTGGTGGCTGTTGTTCTAAACCATTTGCCCACAAGACATTAAATATGTGTTGTTTCCACTCTTGCACAATGATTGGTCCTGCTGAAGTCAGGGTGCATTGATACCTGCACTGTTCAGTGTACATTGTGTTTGTGTGAAGTGCATGTGTGTGTGTGGGGATGGTTCTGTCAGTACTTGTCTTTTTAAATTTCAAA
>JACEFZ010015603.1:0-22500 GCA_014155875.1 Cepaea nemoralis
GCCAAACCCGGACCAAAAATAAGTTCCCGGGTGGAGGGCCGACCAACCGGACCAAATACAATTAAAGTTGCCGGGGGGGGGACCTTTCCAAAATAAATTTAAAGTTGCCGGGGGAGGGGCCACCCCCCAATACAGATATAATGTTGCGGGTGGAGGGGACCTGTAGCCAACCTGGACCAAATACAGATATAATGTTGCCGGGTGGAGGGGACCTGTAGCCAACCTGGACCAAATAGATATAATGTTGCCAGGGGAGGGACCTGTAGCCAACCTGGACCAAAAGATTAGTTGCCGGACCTGTAGCCACCTGGACCAAATACAGATATAATGTTGCCAGGGTGGGGGGACCTGAGCCACCTGCCAAATACAGATATAATGTTCCAGGGTGGAGGGGCCAGACACTGGACCAAATAGAATAATGTTGCCGGGTGGAGGGGACCTGTAGCCAACTGGACCAAATACAGATATAATGTGCCTGGGTGGAGGGGACCTGTAGCCAACCTGGACCAAATACAGATATAATGTTGCCGGGTGGAGGGGACCTGTACCAACCTGGACCAAATAAGATATAATGTTGCCAGGGTGGAGGGGACCTGTAGCCAACCTGGACCAAATAAGATATAATGTTGCCAGGGTGGAGGGGACCTGTAGCCAACCTGGACCAAATACAGATATAATGTTGCCGGGTGGAGGGGACCTGTAGCCAACCTGGACCAAATACAGATATAAGTTCCAGGGTGGAGGGGACCTGTAGCCAACCTGGACCAAATACAGATATAATGTTGCCAGGGTGGAGGGACCTGTAGCCAACCTGGACCAAATACAGATATAATGTTGCCGGGTGGAGGGGACCTGTAGCCAACCTGGACCAAATACAGATATAAGTTGCCGGGTGGAGGGACCTGTAGCCAACCTGGACCAAATACAATATAATGTTGCCAGGGTGGAGGGGACCTGTAGCCAACCTGGACCAAATACAGATATAATGTTGCCAGGGTGGAGGGGACCTGTAGCCAACCGGACCAAATACAGATATAATGTTGCCGGGTGGAGGGGACCGTACCAACCGACCAATACAGATATAATGTTGCCAGGGTGGAGGGGACCTGTAGCCAACCTGGACCAAATACAGATATAATGTTGCCGGGTGGAGGGGACCTGTAGCCAACCTGGACCAAATAAGATTAATGTTGCCGGGTGGAGGGGACCTGTAGCCACCTGGACCAAATACAATATAATGTTGCCGGGGTGGAGGGGACCTGTAGCCAACCTGGACCAAATACAGATATAATGTTGCCAGGGTGGAGGGGACCTGTAGCCAACCTGGACCAAATACAGATATAATGTTGCCAGGGGGAGGGGACCTGTAGCCAACCTGACCAAATACAGATATAATGTTGCCAGGGTGGAGGGGACCTGTAGCCAACCTGGACCAAATACAGATATAATGTTGCCGGGGGAGGGGACCTGTAGCCAACCTGGACCAAATACAGATATAATGTTGCCGGGTGGAGGGGACCTGTACCAACCGGCCAAATACAGATATAATGTTGCCGGGGTGGAGGGGACCTGTAGCCAACCTGGACCAAATACAGATATAAGTTGCCGGGTGGGGGACCTGTAGCCAACCTGGACCAATACAGATATAATGTTGCCGGTGGAGGGGACCTGTAGCCAACCTGGACCAAATAAGATATAATGTTGCCGGGGGGAGGACCTGTAGCCAACCTGGACCAAATACAGATTCCAGCCAGGGTAGCCAACCTGGACCAAAACAGATAAATGTCCGGGGGGACCTGGCCACCTGGACCAAATACAATATAATGTTGCGGGGTGGAGGGGACCTGTAGCCACTGCCAATAAGATAAATGTTGCAGGGTGGAGGGGACTGTAGCCAACTGCCAAATACAGATAAATGTTGCGGGGGAGGGGACTGACCAACTGCCAATACAGATAAATGTTGCGGGGGAGGGGACCTGAGCCAACCGGACCAAAAAAATAATGTGCCAGGGGGAGGGACCTGTAGCCACCTGGACCAAACAGATATAATGTTGCCGGTGGAGGGCCTGTAGCCAACCTGGACCAAAACAGATATAATGTTGCCGGGTGGAGGGGACTGTAGCCAACCTGGACCAAACAGAATAATGTGCCAGGGTGGAGGACCTGTACACCTGGCCAATACAGATATAATGTTCCGGGGTGAGGGGACCTGTAGCCAACCTGGACCAAACAGAATAGTTCCAGGTGGAGGGGATGTAGCCACCTGGCCAAAATGTGGAGGGGACCTGTAGCCAACCTGGACCAAATACAGATATAATGTTGCCGGGGTGGAGGGGACCTGTAGCCAACCTGGACCAATACAGATATAATGTTGCCAGGTGGAGGGGACCTGTAGCCAACCTGGACCAAATACAGATATAATGTTGCAGGGTGAGGGGACCTGTAGCCAACCTGGACCAAATACAGATATAATGTTGCCGGGTGAGGGGACCTGTAGCCAACCTGGACCAAATACAGATATAATGTTGCCGGGTGGAGGGGACCTGTAGCCAACCTGGACCAAATACAGATATAATGTTGCCAGGGTGGAGGGGACCTGTAGCCACCTGGACCAAATACAGATATAATGTTGCCGGGGTGGAGGGGACCTGTAGAACCTGGACCAAATACAGATATAATGTTGCCGGGTGGAGGGACCTGTAGCCAACTGGACCAAATACAGATATAATGTTGCCAGGGTGGAGGGGACCTGTAGCCAACCTGGACCAAATACAGATATAATGTTGCCAGGGTGGAGGGGACCTGTAGCCAACCTGGACCAAATACAGATATAATGTTGCCGGGTGGAGGGACCTGTAGCCAACCTGGACCAAATACAGATATAATGTTGCCAGGGTGGAGGGGACCTGTAGCCAACCTGGACCAAATACAGATATAATGTTGCCAGGGTGGGGGACCTGTAGCCAACCTGGACCAAATACAGATATAATGTTGCCGGGGGGGGGGACCTGTAGCCAACCTGGACCAATACAGATATAATGTTGCCGGGGTGGAGGGGACCTGTAGCCAACCTGGACCAAATACAGATATAATGTTGCCGGGGTGGAGGGGACTGTAGCCAACCTGGACCAAATACAGATAAATGTTGCCAGGGTGGAGGGACCTGTAGCCAACTGGACCAAATACAGATATAATGTTGCCAGGGTGGAGGGGACCTGTAGCCAACCTGACCAAATACAGATATAATGTTGCCGGGTGGAGGGGACCTGTAGCCAACCTGGACCAAATACAGATATAATGTTGCCGGGGTGGAGGGGACCTGTAGCAACCTGGACCAAATAAGATTATGTTGCCAGGGTGGAGGGGACCTGTAGCCAACCTGGACCAATACAGATATAATGTTGCCGGGTGGAGGGGACCTGTAGCCACCTGGACCAAATACAGATATAATGTTGCCGGGTGAGGGGACCTGTAGCCAACCTGGACCAAATACAGATATAATGTTGCCAGGGTGGAGGGGACCTGTAGCCAACCTGGACCAAAACAGATATAATGTTGCCGGGTGGAGGGGACCTGTAGCCAACCTGGACCAAATACAGATATAATGTTGCCAGGGTGGAGGGACCTGTAGCCAACCTGGACCAAATACAGATATAATGTTGCCAGGGTGGAGGGGACCTGTAGCCAACCTGGACAAATACAGATATAATGTTGCCAGGTGGAGGGGACCTGTACCAACCTGGACCAAATACAGATATAATGTTGCCAGGTGGAGGGGACCTGTAGCCAACCTGGACCAAATACAGATTAATGTTGCCGGGTGGAGGGACCTGTAGCAACCTGGACCAAATACAGATATAATGTTGCCGGGTGGAGGGGACCTGTAGCCAACCTGGACCAAATACAGATATAATGTTGCAGGGTGGAGGGGACCTGTAGCCAACCTGACCAAATAAGATATAATGTTGCCGGGTGGAGGGACCTGTAGCAACCTGGACCAATAAGATATAATGTTGCGGGTGGAGGGGACCTGTAGCCAACCTGGACAAATACAGATATATGTTGCCGGGTGGAGGGGACCTGTAGCCAACCTGGACCAAATACAGATATAATGTTGCCAGGTGGAGGGGACCTGTAGCCAACCTGGACCAAATACAGATAATGTTGCCGGGTGGAGGGGACCTGTAGCCAACCTGGACCAAATACAGATATAATGTTGCCAGGGTGGAGGGGACCTGTAGCCAACCTGGACCAAATACAGATATAATGTTGCCAGGGTGGAGGGGACCTGTAGCCAACCTGGACCAAATACAGATATAATGTTGCCAGGGTGGAGGGGACCTGTAGCCAACCTGGACCAAATACAGATATAATGTTGCCAGGGTGGAGGGGACCTGTAGCCAACCTGGACCAAATACAGATATAATGTTGCCGGGGTGGAGGGGACCTGTAGCCAACCTGGACCAAATACAGATATAATGTTGCCAGGGTGGAGGGGACCTGTAGCCAACCTGGACCAAATACAGATATAATGTTGCCAGGGTGGAGGGGACCTGTAGCCAACCTGGACCAAATACAGATATAATGTTGCCAGGGTGGAGGGGACCTGTAGCCAACCTGGACCAAATACAGATATAATGTTGCCGGGGTGGAGGGGACCTGTAGCCAACCTGGACCAAATACAGATATAATGTTGCCAGGGTGGAGGGGACCTGTAGCCAACCTGGACCAAATACAGATATAATGTTGCCAGGGTGGAGGGGACCTGTAGCCAACCTGGACCAAATACAGATATAATGTTGCCGGGGTGGAGGGGACCTGTAGCCAACCTGGACCAAATACAGATATAATGTTGCCGGGGTGGAGGGGACCTGTAGCCAACCTGGACCACATACAGATATAATGTTGCCAGGGTGGAGGGGACCTGTAGCCAACCTGGACCAAATACAGATATAATGTTGCCAGGGTGGAGGGGACCTGTAGCCAACCTGGACCAAATACAGATATAATGTTGCCGGGGTGGAGGGGACCTGTAGCCAACCTGGACCAAATACAGATATAATGTTGCCGGGGTGGAGGGGACCTGTAGCCAACCTGGACCAAATACAGATATAATGTTGCCAGGGTGGAGGGGGACCTGTAGCCAACCTGGACCAAATACAGATATAATGTTGCCAGGGTGGAGGGGACCTGTAGCCAACCTGGACCAAATACAGATATAATGTTGCCAGGGTGGAGGGGACCTGTAGCCAACCTGGACCAAATACAGATATAATGTTGCCAGGGTGGAGGGGACCTGTAGCCAACCTGGACCAAATACAGATATAATGTTGCCGGGTGGAGGGGACCTGTAGCCAACCTGGACCAAATACAGATATAATGTTGCCTGGGGTGGAGGGGACCTGTAGGCCAACCTGGACCAAATACAGATATAATGTTGCCAGGGTGGAGGGGACCTGTAGCCAACCTGGACCAAATACAGATATAATGTTGCCGAGGGTGGAGGGGACCTGTAGCCAACCTGGACCAAATACAGATATAATGTTGCCAGGGTGGAGGGGACCTGTAGCCAACCTGGACCAAATACAGATATAATGTTGCCAGGGTGGAGGGGACCTGTAGCCAACCTGGACCAAATACAGATATAATGTTGCCAGGGTGGAGGGGACCTGTAGCCAACCTGGACCAAATACAGATATAATGTTGCCAGGGTGGAGGGGACCTGTAGCCAACCTGGACCAAATACAGATATAATGTTGCCAGGGTGGAGGGGACCTGTAGCCAACCTGGACCAAATACAGATATAATGTTGCCGGGGTGGAGGGGACCTGTAGCCAACCTGGACCAAATACAGATATAATGTTGCCGGGGTGGAGGGGACCTGTAGCCAACCTGGACCAAATACAGATATAATGTTGCCAGGGTGGAGGGGACCTGTAGCCAACCTGGACCAAATACAGATATAATGTTGCCGGGTGGAGGGGACCTGTAGCCAACCTGGACCAAATACAGATATAATGTTGCCAGGGTGGAGGGGACCTGTAGCCAACCTGGACCAAATACAGGATATAATGTTGCCAGGGTGGAGGGGACCTGTAGCCAACCTGGACCAAATACAGATATAATGTTGCCAGGGGTGGAGGGGACCTGTAGCCAACCTGGACCAAATACAGATATAATGTTGCCGGGGTGGAGGGGACCTGTAGCCAACCTGGACCAAATACAGATATAATGTTGCCAGGGGTGGAGGGGACCTGTAGCCAACCTGGACCAAATACAGATATAATGTTGCCGGGGTGGAAGGGGACCTGTAGCCAACCTGGACCAAATACAGATATAATGTTGCCGGGGTGGAGGGGACCTGTAGCCAACCTGGACCAAATACAGATATATGTTGCCAGGGTGAGGGGACCTGTAGCCAACCTGGACCAAATACAGATATAATGTTGCCAGGGTGGAGGGGACCTGTAGCCAACCTGGACCAAATACAGATATAATGTTGCCAGGGTGGAGGGACCTGTAGCCAACCTGGACCAAATACAGATATAATGTGCCAGGGTGGAGGGGACCTGTAGCCAACCTGGACCAAATACAGATATAATGTTGCCGGGTGGAGGGGACCTGTAGCCAACCTGGACCAATACAGATATAATGTTGCCAGGGTGGAGGGGACCTGTAGCCAACCTGGACAAATACAGATATAATGTTGCCGGGGTGGAGGGGACCTGTAGCCAACCTGGACCAAAATACAGGGTAATAAAAAGTTTGCCGGGTGGAGGGACCTGTAGCCAACCTGGACCAAATACAGATATAATGTTGCCGGGTGGAGGGGACCTGTAGCCAACCTGGACCAAATACAGATATAATGTTGCCGGGTGGAGGGCTGTAGCCAACCTGGACCAAATACAGATATAATGTTGCCGGGTGGAGGGACCTGTAGCCAACCTGGACCAAATACAGAATCCAAGACCTGTAGCCAACTGGACCAATACAGATATAATGTTGCCAGGGTGGAGGGACCTGTAGCCAACCTGGACCAAATACAGATATAATGTTGCCAGGTGGAGGGGACCTGTAGCCAACCTGACAAAACAGATATATGTTGCCAGGGGGAGGGGACCTGTAGCCAACCTGGACCAAATACAGATATAATGTTGCCGGGTGGAGGGACCTGTAGCCAACCTGGACCAAATACAGATATAATGTTGCCAGGGTGGAGGGGACCTGTAGCCAACCTGGACCAATACAGATATAATGTTGCCAGGGTGGAGGACCTGTAGCCAACCTGGACCAAATACAGATATAATGTTGCCGGGGTGGAGGGGACCTGTAGCCAACCTGGACCAAATACAGATATAATGTTGCCGGGTGGAGGGGACCTGTAGCCAACCTGACAAATACAGATATAATGTTGCCAGGGGGAGGGACCTGTAGCCAACTGGACAAATACAGATATAATTTGCCGGTGGAGGGGACTGTAGCCAACTGGACCAATACAGATATAATGTTGCCCGGGGGTGGAGGGGAACTGTGAGCCAACCTGGACCAAGATACAGATATAATGGTTGCCAGGTGTGGAGGGGACGTGTAGCCAACCCAAATATATATAATTTGCCAGTGGGGAGGTGGGGAGGGGACCTGTAGCCAAATGGAAACCAAATACAGATATAATAGTTGCCAGGGTGGAGGTGGACCTGTAGCCAACCTGGACCAAATACAGATAGTAATGTTGCCGGGGTGGAGGGGACCTGTAGCCAACCTGGACCCAAATACAGATATGAATGTTGCCCTGGGGTGGAAGGGGACCTGTATGCCAACCTGGACCAAATAGAGATTATAATGTTGCCAAGGGGTGGAGGGGAAACTGTAGCCAACCTGGACCAAATACAGGAGAATAATGGTGTGCCGGGTTGGAAGGGGACCTGTAGCCACCCTGGACCAAATACAGATATAATGTTGCCAGGGGTTGGAGGGGAACCTGTAAGGCCAACCTGGGACCAAATACAGATATAATGTTGCCGAGGGGGAGGGGACACTGTAAGCCAACCTGGAACCAAATACAGATATAATGTTGCCCGGGGGTGGGAGGGGACACTGTAGCCAACCTGGACCAAAATACAGATATAAATGTTGCCGAGGGTGGAGGGGAGCCTGTAGCCAACCTGGACCAATACAGATATAATGTTGCCAGGGGTGGAGGGACCTGTAGCCAACCTGGGACCGAAATACAGATATAATGTTGCCAGGGGTGGAGGGGACCTGTAGCCAACCTGGACCAAATACAGATATAATGTTGCAGGGGTGGAGGGGACCCTGTAGCCAACCTGGACCAAATACAGATATAATTGTTGCCAGGGTGGAGGGACCTGTAGCCAACCTGGACCAAAATACAGATATAATGTTGCCAGGGGTGGAGGGACCTGTAGCCAACCTGGAACCAAATACAGGATATAATGTTGCCGGGGTGGAGGGGACCTGTAGCCAACCTGGACCAAATACAGATATAATGTGTGCCGGGTGAGGGGACCTGTAGCCAACCTTGACCAAATACGAATATAATGTTGCCCGGGTGGAGGGGACCTGTAGCCAACCTGGACCAAATACAGATATAATGTTGCCGGGGTGGAGGGGACCTGTAGCCAACCTGGAACCAAATACAGATATAATGTTGCCAGGGTGGAGGGAGACCTGTAGCCAACCTGGACCAAATACAGATATAATGTTGCCAGGGTGGAGGGGACCTGTAGCCAACCTGGACCAAATACAGATATAATGTTGCCGGGTGGAGGGGACCGTAGCCAACCTGGACCAAATACAGATATAATGTTGCCAGGGTGGAGGGGACCTGTAGCCAACCTGGACCAAATACAGATATAATGTTGCCGGGGTGGAGGGGACCTGTAGCCAACCTGGACCAAATACAGATATAATGTTGCCAGGGTGGAGGGGACCTGTAGCCAACCTGGACCAAATACAGATATAATGTTGCCGGGTGGAGGGGACCTGTAGCCAACCTGGACCAAATACAGATATAATGTTGCCGGGGTGGAGGGGACCTGTAGCCAACCTGGACCAAATACAGATATAATGTTGCCGGGGTGGAGGGGACCTGTAGCCAACCTGGACCAAATACAGATATAATGTTGCCGGGGTGGAGGGACCTGTAGCCACCTGACCAAATACAGATATAATGTTGCCAGGGTGGAGGGGACCTGTAGCCAACCTGGACCAAATACAGATATAATGTTGCCGGGGTGGAGGGGACCTGTAGCCAACCTGGACCAATACAGATATAATGTTGCAGGGTGGAGGGGACCTGTAGCCAACCTGGACCAAATACAGATATAATGTTGCCGGGGTGGAGGGGACCTGTAGCCAACCTGGACCAAATACAGATATAATGTTGCCGGGTGGAGGGGACCTGTAGCCAACCTGGACCAAATACAGATATAATGTTGCCGGGGTGGAGGGGACCTGTAGCCAACCTGGACCAAATACAGATATAATGTTGCCAGGGTGGAGGGGACCTGTAGCCAACCTGGACCAAATACAGATCCACCCAGACCTGTAGCCAACCTGGACCAAATACAGATATAATGTTGCCAGGGTGGAGGGGACCTGTAGCCAACCTGGACCAAATACAGATATAATGTTGCCGGGGTGGAGGGGACCTGTAGCCAACCTGGACCAAATACAGATATAATGTTGCCGGGTGGAGGGGACCTGTAGCCAACCTGGACCAAATACAGATATAATGTTGCCGGGGTGGAGGGGACCTGTAGCCAACCTGGACAAATACAGATATAATGTTGCCGGGTGGAGGGGACCTGTAGCCAACCTGACCTGTAACCTGGAACAAAATACAGATATAATGTTGCCAGGGTGGAGGGGACCTGTAGCCAACCTGGACCAAATACAGATATAATGTTGCCAGGGTGGAGGGGACCTGTAGCCAACCTGGACCAAATAGAGATATAATGTTGCCAGGGTGGAGGGGAACCTGTAGCCAACCTGGACTCAAATACAGATATAATGTTGCCAGGGGTGGGAGGGGACCTGTAGCCAACCTGGACCAAATACAGATATAATGTTGCCAGGGTGGAGGGGACCTGTAGCCAACCTGGAACCAAATACAGATATAATGTTGCCAGGGGGTGGAGGGGACCTGTAGCCACCTGGACCAAATACAGATATAATGTTGCCGGGGTGGAGGGGACCTGTAGCCAACCTGGACCAAATACAGATATAATTTGCCGGGGTGGAGGGGACCTGTAGCCAACCTGGACCAAATACAGATATAATGTTGCCGTGGTGGAGGGGACCTGTAGCCAACCTGGACCAAATACAGATATATGTTGCCAGGGTGAGGGGACCTGTACCAACCTGGACCAAATACAGATATAATGTTGCCAAGGGTGGGAGGGGACCTGTAGCAACCTGGACCAAATACGATTATGTTGCCAGGTGGAGGGACCTGTAGCCACCCTGGACCACATACAGATTAATTGCCGGTGGAGGGCCTGTAGGTCCAACTGACCCAATACAGATATAATGTTGCCGGTTGGATGGACCTGTAGCCAACACTGGACCAAATACAGATTAAATTGTTGTTGCCGGGGTGGAGGGACCTGTCCAACTGGACCAATACAGATTAATGTTGCCAGGGTGGAGGGACATGTAGCCACCTGGCCCAAATACCGTATAATGTTGCCCGGGTGGAGGGGACCTGTAGCAAACATGGACAAATCAGATATAATCTTGCCGGGTGGAGGGGCCTTAGCCAACCTGGAACCAAATACAGATATATGTTGCCAGGTGGAGGACCTGTAGCCAACCTGACCAAATACTAGAATATAATTTTGCCGGGGTGGAGGGGTACCTGTAGCCAACCTGGACCAAATACAGATCCACCCAGACCTGTAGCCAACCTGAACCACATACAGATCCACTCGAAGTGGCACTTCAGAGATTGACAAGCCAAGGACACACGCAATAGACTGCCGACGGGTTCATACTGCTCATGAGCATTTGCTGGTGGTTTTCTTTTATGGAAGAATGTGGAGAATATAACAATGAGGAACAGACAAACACACAAACAAATAAACATGCAGGTACGGACTCCATAGAGGTTCTGTAAGTGTGTCACTGTCACATGTCAAAGTCATCAGGAAAGGACAAATGACTTTGACCGGATACATCAGCAGGAGAGATGGTGTGTTGACAGTTGCCCCCAATGGGAGAACACGAGCAGGAGAATCAGAGGAGGCAGAGACAGATGTGTGGAAGGACTTAGTCCAGGCTTCCTCGCCACAGTCCTCCACAGAACGTTCTCACGTCTCAACATTGATCATGAATAATTATAGAATCAAGACCATCATGTGCCTTGACAAATGGACCAGGAGTGCACGGCTCTCCACAGATCTCAACTCATGCTGTTCTTAATCTATTCTTGTGATGATTCGCTTCCATGTCACTGTCTAAACATGTGATGATTCACTTTCATGTTACTGTCTAAACATGTGATCATTCACTTTCATGTCACTGTCTAAACATGTAATGATTCACTTCCATGTCACTGTCTAAACATGTGATGATTCACTTCCATGTTACTGTCTAAACATGTGATCATTCACTTTCATGTCACTGTCTAAACATGTGATCATTCACTTCCATGTCACTGTCTAAACATGTGATGATTCACTTCCATGTCACTGTCTAAACATGTGATAATTCACTTTCATGTTACTGTCTAAACATGTGATCATTCACTTCCATGTCACTGTCTAAACATGTGATGATTCGCTTTCATGTCACTGTCTAAACATGTGATCATTCGCTTAAATGTCACTGACTAAACATGTGATAATTCGCTTCAATGTCACTGTCTAAACATGTGATGATTCACTTTCATGTCACTGTCTAAACATGTGATGATTAACTTCCATGTCACTGTCTAAACATGTGATCATTCACTTCTATGTCACTGTCTAAACATGTGATCATTCACTGTCATGTCACTGTTTAAACATGTGATCATTCACTTCCATGTCACTGTCTAAACATGTGATCATTCACTTTCATGTCACTGTCTAAACATGTGATAATTCACTTCCATGTCACTGTCTAAACATGTGATCATTCACTTTTATGTCACTGTCTAAACATGTGATCATTCACTTTCATGTCACTGTCTAAACATGTGATCATTCACTTTCATGTCACTGTCTAAACATGTAATCATTCACTTTCATGTCACTGTCTAAACATGTGATCATTGACTTTCATGTAACTGTCTAAACATGTGATCATTCACTTTCATGTGACTGTCTAAACATGTGATCATTCACTTTCATGTCACTGTCTAAACATGTGATCATTCACTTTCATGTCACTGTCTAAACATGTGATCATTCACTTTCATGTCACTGTCTAAACATGTGATCATTCACTTTTATGTCACTGTCTAAACATGTGATATTTCACTTTCATGTCACTGTCTAAACATGTGATCATTCACTTTCATATCACTGTCTAAACATGTGATCATTCACTTTCATGTCACTGTCTAAACATGTGATCATTCACTTTCATGTCACTGTCTAAACATGTGATCATTCACTTTCATGTCACTGTCTAAACATGTGATCATTCACTTTCATGTCACTGTCTAAACATGTGATCATTCACTTTCATGTCACTGTCTAAACATGTGATCATTCACTTTCATGTCACTGTCTAAACATGTGATCATTCACTGTCACGGGATACTGCGAGTTTAGTTATTCCTCGATAACTTACATATAAAATTAATTGCAATGTATGAGGATGGAAAACAATCGAGTACTTCAGTCTGAGGTGAGGACAAATTGACTGTCATTGACCGAATGGTATAGAAGTAAGATACAGTGTGAGGGGTCATTGACTGCCGATCTCACCGGACAACACAACACGGAGACGGAAGGTTGAGGAAAACACGAAGACGTGGATCAAAGCGTTAAAACTGATTGATGTACGAGCGTATGGGAAAACGGGGAATAGCGGAGAAAAACGGGACGGAGCGGCAACGAACGAATACGTGACTTCACAAACCTTTGATGGGGGAATCACGGCAAAGTTGATTGTTGATGTATATACATCAAACAAGAGCGGAGAATTGGAGCCCAGGTATAAATCGTAGAAAACTGGTTTTTCTGTTTAATGTGAGACCAGCGATTCCATCTGGAAGGAACGGTTCTATGTGTCCTTTATAAGAAGAGAAATATAGTCCCTTATTGTTTAAAGGCGATGGGATATTGGTGCTGATGTGCTTGTGTATTTCGATTCATGGACTAACATAGATTATATAAGGTAATCTAGCTTTAGCTTAATAGTCTAGCATAGGGAACTAGGTGTCTGTGCTTGGCTGTTACCATTTCCTTCTTTTAGCTAATAGTTTAGACGTTAGTGAACTCATCTGTCTTATGTCAGAGTATCTTTCGGAAGCGTCTTAGTACGGCCGGGAGACATGCTCTCACATAAGAATTAGTCTGAAGCAGACTAATATCACATGGCTATATATCACCCACAGGTTCCACGAAAACTCCTGACATAATCAGAGAAGATAAATAAGGCACTTCACTTGTGCAGAGGAAGCACTTCACCAGAACAACTTAAACATGGCCATTCAATAATCGTGGGCCGACATAAATAAGTGAACTCTGTATCCAGGTTTGGAAAGCCATGGAAAGGACTTTCATTCTATAAAAAGAGCGACATAGGCTAAATATATTTGCACTGTAGACTAATATAAAGAAACAATGGATAATTCAGAAACAGTTTACATGCCTCCAAAAACGTGGTAATTAACTAAATGGAACAGTGTGTAAAACATTTATAGTAGATCTAGAGACATTGATAGACAGTGGTGATGTGTTTTCAGTGACGGATTGTACTACCTTCCAAAACGGGATATCTGTCAAAGTCCGAGACTTATCTTAATCGCATTATTGTATGGTGATGGGACGTTGAACATTATTTCAATATTGGATTACATCCAGACTCAAGTGGAGCGGAGCATCCAGGGTGAGAGCTGTCCATCTATATGTGATGTATTGTTGCATGGCCGTATGAAGATGGGAGAAAGGATACGGCACATACAAATTCCAGAGTCCTATCTCGCACTCAAAATAGCAGACACTACCAACTACATATACACATTCAATACATACAACTGACATAGTTTTCAGAAATAAATATTTTATTAATTGTTGGAGGAAACTGTTGTCAGAGTATGTTATGAAGGAATGAGAGAGAGAGAGAGAGAGAGAGAGAGAGAGAGAGAGAGAGAGAGAGAGAGAGAGAGAGAGAGAGAGAGAGAGAGAGAGAGAGAGAGAGAGAACGAACGAACGAACGTACGAACAGACTTTATTTTCAAAGGGTAACAAATTGGGCACGCAGGCCCGTCTTACATTCGGCCCATCCAATCACTCATCTTTCTTTCATCAACAGTGCATAGGAAAAAAACATTGTTACATGAATTTTGTAAACATAAACAATGCATATTACTATGTTATGAGACACATCCACCACCCACCCACACATCTCCCATTCACTCCAACTCCCACACACATACAATACATTCCCCCACCCATCCACCACATCCCTACACCTACACATCTCCCCACCCACACACACCTCTAACCCACCACACATCCCATCCACCCACACCCCAAGCACACATACATTCAATAACCCACACATCCCCCACCTACACACATCTCCCCACCCACTCACATAACCTCTACCCGTCCCATTTCCCACCAACAATCACTCACCCAATATCCTCCTCCACCCACACACCTCCAACCACACAGCCAAACACACATTCCTCAGCCACACACACATCTCCCCGTCAACTCACATATTCCGCACCTACCCACACACAAATTCCGCACTCACCCACATAATCTCCCATCTCCCCCAGCCCACTCACAGATCTCGAGCCCACACCTACAAACATCCCCCACCATCTCCTAACCTGCACACACTCACCCACCCACATATCCTCTACCCACCCACACATCCTCTATCCACCCATCCCCCAACCAAACATCCCTTAACCACACACCCGTACTCATATACAATCACCCACCCACACATCCTCTACGCAACCACACATCCTCCATCCACCCATTCCCCCAGCCACACATCCCTTAACCACACACCCCTACCCATATACACACACATCTCCACCCACGCACAATCTCCCCACCCATACAAACATCCCTCACACACATCCCCACCCACCAACACATTCCCCATTCACAAACACACACCTCCCATCCACGCACACACAACCCACACACGCATCCCCAACCCATACATTCATCCCCTCACACATCCCTAGACACACGTACTTATCCCTCAACCACTAACACCCACACATCCCTTACCCGCTCATCAACACATACATCTCCTATCTACCCACACACACTCACACATCCCAATCACCCATCTAAGCACACATCCCCCACCCTCACACACATCCTTCACCCACCCGCAAACCCAACCACACCTTCACCCACCCAAACAAACATCATTTATCCACACCCAGCTCCCCTCCCACACAACACCACACCCACACACATCCCAAAGACAGAGAGAGAGAGAGAGAGAGAGAGAGAGAGAGAGAGAGAGAGAGAGAGAGAGAGAGAGAGAGAGAGAGAATAGAAGACAGAACGGAGGAGTGTAGACAAAAGTCTGTCAATAATTCCATAGTATAAGGATCTTAAAGGTGTGCTTGTTGATTCAACGTTCCTCCCGGGACGAAAAGCGACATTCACTTTCATGTCACTGTCTAAACATGTGATCATTCACTTTCATGTCACTGTCTAAACATGTGATCATTCACTTCCATGTCACTGTCTAAACATGTGATGATTCACTTCCATGTCACTGTCTAAACATGTGATCATTCACTTCCATGTCACTGTCTAAACATGTGATTCACTTCCATGTGACTGTCTAAACATGTGATTATTCACTTCCATGTCACTGTCTAAACATGTGATCATTCACTTCCATGCCACTGTCTAAACATGTGATCATTCACTTCCATGTCACTGTCTAAACATGTGATCATTCACTTCCATGCCACTGTCTAAACATGTGATCATTCACTTCCATGTCACTGTCTAAACATGTGATCATTCACTTTCATGTCACTGTCTAAACATGTGATCATTCACTTCCATGTCACTGTCTAAACATGTGATCATTCACTTCCATGTCACTGTCTAAACATGTGATCATTCACTTTCATGTCACTGTCTAAACATGTGATCATTCACTTTCATGTCACTGTCTAAACATGTGATCATTCACTTTCATGTCACTGTCTAAACATGTGATCATTCACTTTCATGTCACTGTCTAAACATGTGATGATTCACTTTCATGTTACTGTCTAAACATGTGATCATTCACTTCCATGTCACTGTCTAAACATGTGATCATTCACTTCCATGTCACTGTCTAAACATGTGATCATTCACTTTCATGTCACTGTCTAAACATGTGATCATTCACTTTCATGTCACTGTCTAAACATGTGATCATTCACTTTCATGTCACT
This sequence comes from Cepaea nemoralis, assembly GCA_014155875.1. NCBI lineage: Eukaryota > Metazoa > Mollusca > Gastropoda > Stylommatophora > Helicidae > Cepaea > Cepaea nemoralis. The sequence continues at coordinate 16,613 of JACEFZ010015603.1, forward strand.
GTCTAAACATGTGATCATTCACTTTCATGTCACTGTCTAAACATGTGATCATTCACTTCCATGTCACTGTCTAAACATGTGATCATTCACTTCCATGTCACTGTCTAAACATGTGATCATTCACTTCCATGTCACTGTCTAAACATGTGATCATTCACTTTCATGTCACTGTCTAAACATGTGATCATTCACTTCCATGTCACTGTCTAAACATGTGATCATTCACTTCCATATCACTGTCTAAACATGTGTTTAAAACATAAGAGGTTTGGCTGCATTGCCCCGGGGTTTATTCCATGGGTTCGGATTCCATACGACCTACCGAAAAAGTCGCACAAAGTACGAACTTTGTAGTTCCAGCGACAACCCCCAGGTGTCTCAGAGAAAATTACACTTGTGAACCGAACAACGCAAGCCGCAATCGAACCGACAACCTTCAGGGCGCCAGTCAGACGGCGTGACCACATGGTCACGGAAACCTCCTTCACGTCACTCCCTCAGAGATCCAGCATCATTTCTCCCTGGGTCTCTCTGCCTATTCTTAAGCTGGTCTGTCCTCAGAGATCCAACATCATTTCTCCCTGGGTCCCTCTGCCTATTCTTAAGTTGATCTGTCCTCAGAGATCCAGCATAATTTCTTCCTGCGTCCCTCTGCCTATTCTTAAGTTGGTCAGTCCTCAGAGATCCAGCATCATTTCACCATGGGTCCCTCTGCCTATTCTTAAGCTGGTCTGTCCTCAGAGATCCAGCATCATTTCACCCTGGGTCCCTCTGCCTATTCTTAAGCTGGTCTGTCCTCAGAGATCCAGCATCATTTCTCCCTGGATCTCTCTGCCAGTCCTCCGGCTCGTCTGTCCGGGCGTCAGGATGTTCTCAATGTCCTCTCTTCTTATCATGCCAAGATCTAATCCCATCGCGTTAAACAGTTAGTTGCTCACCCAGAAATAATCTTCTTCATCAATCAATGATGCCCGATCGATGCAAATGTTACTTGCTCTATATATTTATATTGCCCAATACGTTCTACGCAGACTCACAGACGAAAGTCAAATTTGAACTGAGCTGTTTGATAAATGTGCAAGCCAAGTTCAAGATTGGCCAAAGATTTGCCCCGGGGTGAGTTAGTTAAGCTGATCGATCCAGTCACATCCCAAACACTTTGGACGCGTTTTCCTGGGCATCAAACCGTTGTCTCGACTTTGTCTTGTACTTCTCTCTTCCGATCCTCTCCTCATTTGATCTTCTTACTTAATGAAGTCGGCTGACTGTAGTCTGATTGACGACGATCCTGATGGCGTTCTCTGCCTCCGGCACATAGGACTACATCAGTGATCTCGGGACCTTTGATTGTTGATTACATGCAAAAGTCTGTGCTTTCATGAGTCGGGGTCCTCGAGTGCCTGACTGCTGTCGTCACAGTCATCAACCGTGACTCCATGTTTGCATCTCGGGGTCCATCAAGTGTGATACATTCTTACATCTAGGGGTCCATCAAGTGTGACTATATTCTTACATCTAGGGGTCCATCAAGTGTGACTATATTCTTACATCTAGGGGTCCATCAAGTGTGACTATATTCTTACATCTAGGGGTCCATCAAGTATGACTGTATTCTTACATATAGGGGTCCATCAAGTATGACTTCTTACATCTAGGGATCCATCAAGTGTGACTATATTCTTACATCTAGGGATCCATCAAGTGTGACTATATTCTTACATCTAGGGATCTATCAAGTGTGACTATATTCTTACATCTAGGGGTCCATCAAGTGTGACTATATTCTTACATCTAGGGGTCCATCAAGTATGACTATATTCTTACATCTCGGGGTCCATCAAAAGTGTGACTATATTCTTACATCTATGGGTCCATAAAGTGTGACTATATTCTTACATCTAGGGGTCCATCAAGTGTGACTATATTCTTACATCTAGGGGTCCATCAAGTGTGACTATATTCTTACATCTAGGGGTCCATCAAGTGTGACTATATTCTTACATATAGGGGTCCATCAAGTGTGACTATATTCTTACATCTCGGGGTCCATCAAGTGTGACTATATTCTTACATCTAGGGATCCATCAAGTGTGACTATATTCTTTCATCTCGGGGTCCATCAAGTGTGACTATATTCTTACATCTAGGGGTCCATCAAGTGTGACTATATTCTTACATCTAGGGGTCCATCAAGTGTGACTATATTCTTACATCTAGGGGTCCATCAAGTATGACTATATTCTTACATATAGGGGTCCATCAAGTATGACTATATTCTTACATATAGGGGTCCATCAAGTGTGACTATATTCTTACATCTAGGGGTCCATCAAGTGTGATACATTCTTACATCTAGGGGTCCATCAAGTGTGACTATATTCTTACATCTAGGGGTCCATCAAGTGTGACTATATTCTTACATCTAGGGGTCCATCAAGTGTGACTATATTCTTACATCTAGGGGTCCATCAAGTATGACTGTATTCTTACATATAGGGGTCCATCAAGTATGACTTCTTACATCTAGGGATCCATCAAGTGTGACTATATTCTTACATCTAGGGATCCATCAAGTGTGACTATATTCTTACATCTAGGGATCCATCAAGTGTGACTATATTCTTACATCTAGGGGTCCATCAAGTGTGACTATATTCTTACATCTAGGGGTCCATCAAGTGTGACTATATTCTTAAATTTAGGGGTCCATCAAGTATGACTATATTCTTACATCTAGGGGTCCATCAAGTGTGACTATATTCTTACATCTAGGGGTCCATCAACTTTACTTGTACTTTAATTTCAATTCTCTGTGAGTTGTTGTCTCTTTGTTTACCCATAGTATTGGTGCTGTGGCTAAACATTGCCTTCCAAATAACGGTTGTAAATGGGGACATAACACTTTAGTGTAAGAAGCATCCCTTACAGGGCCTCATTAGGTGCAGTTATTTTACTTTATGTTGTATGATTTCTGCAGTATGTACCTGCCGAGATGCAGCGAAATATGCCAGACAATAAATCTGGTTCAATGTGTTGTGTAGTTATTTTACTTCTGGGTCCTCCGGGCCCAGGAAACATGTATTACTACCATAGATCGGCCCAGCCATCCATCATCACACACACAATTACTGTACATAATAAATAACCGTACCAAATTATTTATTGTAGGTACGTATTTCCACATATAACTGTCAAATATTATTGGTTCGTATTTCGATTTTCTCAGTTCTATATTTTAGTTCATTGTGTTTAATATCTTTTATTATATCACCTAATGAGGCCCTGTAAGGGATGTTTCTTACACTAAAGAGTTATGTCCCCATTTAGAACCGTTATTCGTAAGAGTGCTATCATATGTATTAGTGATGTCGTTGCACATTTAATTTATTGGTGCTGTGATTATACGTCCAATTTATTGGTGTTGTTGTTGTGCATACAAGTTATTGGTGCTGTGATTGTGTGCTGGAAATATCAACCTCAAATAAACGACAAGGCATAAGTAAGGTAGCACAGTGTGTGTGTGTGTTTGTGTGTGTGTGTGCGTGTGTGTGTATACAGTGAATATAGAAAGGGTAGCACTGTGTGTGTGTGTGTGTATTGTGTGTGTGTGTGTGTACAGTGAATAGAGACAAGGGAGATATATAAGCAGACGGGATGTAGTGGTAATATGGACGAATATCCCTGGCCATAGAACATACAACTGGACGCTACCAGGCGATACAGCTGGACGCCAGGAGACCACACCCCATCTTTATCTCACTCATCCATTGACAGGCTGGTATTGACCTACTCCATTGTCAGTTTTTGCAGCAGGATTTGGTTTCCCTAATATGGACGATTGGGCTACGGACGCGGTTCGTGATCCCGCATACCCGCGTTCGAAACACCGCTGCGCTCGATTTGGCAGCAGATCGCGTTGCGTTGGTTTTTTACGAAATGGTATGGGTGTTGATCGTTCAGAAAACAATGTCAAACAACTGAACGTAATATTGCAAAGAGATCACAACAGAAAACAATGCTGGCGTTGACTGCAACGTTCTGTGAAGGACATGCAACTAACTTTTTAATATGTTATTTACAAGTCTAAAATCTTTCCATCAATTTGTATATCAGCAAACATCTGTACCATGTGAATATCTCTTACTCCATCGAAAGCCTGTGTGTCGTCATTGAAGCACAGACGTAGAATTAAGCCTTGTACAACCAGTGAGTTGAGACACATCAACACAACTGCCCGTGTACAACCAGTGAGTTGAGACACATCAACAGAACTATTTGTCCACAACCAGAATATTCAAGAAACATCAAAAGAACTACCCGTGCACAACCAGAAGATTCAAGACAAAACGAACGAATGAACTTTATTTTCGAAGGGTATAAAATTGGGCACGCAGGCCCGTCTTACATTCGGCCCTTCCAATCACTCATCTTTCGTTCATCAGTGCATAGTGCATTCACATAGAAAAAAACATTGTGAAATGAATGTTGAAAGCATAAACAATGCATGTTAGCATGTTATGAGACAAAGCTCCCACCCACCCATCCCCTATCCATACGCGTGTCCCCCACACAAACATCCACCACCCAACCACACACATACCCACAGTCACATTCATGACCCCATCCATCCACCCATCCCCCAACCCACACATCCCACACACACCTCCACATATACGATCTCCCCACCCACACACACATCTAACACCCACCACGCATCCCCCACACACATCCCTCACATACCCACACACAAACCCAGGCACACATGCATGCAACCACCCATCCATACCCACCCACACATCCCCCCACCTTCACACATCTCCCCACCCACACGCACACATCCTCCACCCATCCCATAACTTACCAACACTCACCCACCCACATATCCTCCACCACCCACCCACACACCCTCAACCACTCAGCCAAACACACATCCCCCAATCACATATCCAACACCCACACACACATATTCCCGCCAACTCACATATCCTGCACTTACCCACACACAAAACCCGCACCCACCCACACATCCCCCACTTACACACATATCACCCACCCACACAATCTCCCACACCCACACATCCCGCACCCACACATCAAAAGAGCTATCCATGTACAACCAACAAGAAGATACAAAAACATCAACAGAACATGCCGTTACATAACATTACATAAACAGAACCAGCATTGTACAAACATTGACATAAGAAACAGTACGACCATTGTACAACCAAGAAGTTCAAGGACCAGGAATCGAGCGTATGAATAACTCGGTGGCTCATCAGGAAATCAACAATATAATGATTTAAGCAGAAGACAGGGAAACGACATGAATCTATGACATGATGAGCACGCACAAAAACGGTCGCAGATAACGATGGTAGGGGGTGGTAACTATCGGCGAGAAGACGCTGTTGTAAGATCTAAAATTATTAAACAAACAGACAATTAAAAACTCGATATTCTGCTCAACAACAAGCTCGACATTGACCGACGCTCCAACAGACCGTCTTACGTAGATAGTATATCACACTGTAAACTTGCTCAATTATCGACCCTGTATGAATATTCTTGACCCACTTACAGAAGAGATTGATTTGTGAAATGTATCTGCCCTTCATTGCATGCCTGGGGACAAGTAGGTAGTGGAAGGTCACGCCCAGAAAAAGGAAAACACCTGGAGTAAGCAGGTGAGAAAATGAGCAGAGATTTACAAGATTAATTGTTGTCGTCGTCATAAGACCGAGATAGGATCGTTGCAGGGTCGTTTGATCAGTCTCAGATGAGAGTGTGCAGGGGCGGCATGAGACCGAGGTACGATCGTTCAGGGTCGTTTAATGAGACTTAGATGAGAGGCGATGTCTGTATGCAGGCGGCGGCGTGACTATGTT
>JACEFZ010015603.1:25000-42006 GCA_014155875.1 Cepaea nemoralis
AACCTCAGCCCACCAAATAATATGGCTGCCCTAAACCGTTTACACTGGCGTTACGAGCAGCTACTTGTGATATCATTTCTCGTTGCAGAGAGGGAAACTGTTGTGAACATTCACAAGCGTTTATGTGATGTGTATGGAAGCTTTGCAGTTGACAGGCGTACAATCAGTCGCTGGATTTAGAGAATCAAGAAATCAGGAAGAGGAGACATGGAGCTAGCTGATTGTAGACGTCCTGCCAAGGCCATCAACGCAGACATGTTGAAATGTGTGAGGGCATGATTCTGACTGATTGTGACGAGGTGACATCTAGATCGCTATGAGCACATCGCGAATACTGCGTGAACTGATTGTTAAAGTAAATTCTCACTTGGGTATAGCGTCAGTATGACAAATAAATACGTCAGACTAAGACGTTATGCGACGCGCTGCGATAAAATAACCAGCGCTACTAGAGACATCATTTATTGCCACGTCATCTATTCAAATGACGCCGCATTCTGTTGTCCTTGTCTTCGACCCCTATCTCCAATACCTGGTCTAATTGACTGGGGATATAGTTGGCCCCCACCCCCTTGCCCAACGGGAATAAGGCGATACGCTATGAATACTACCGTACCGGAAATTGTAACTAACGATTATCGCCCGTTTAAAAACGAACATAGCTGCTGGACAGAACAAAACCTTAACGAAGTGAGCTGTTGTATTCCATTTCATCCTTGACAGATGAACTCAAAAAGTTCTTAATCTCTGCAAAACGTCTCGGGATGAGTGTAATAACACAATAAATAAGATTAAAGTAGTGAGTGTGTACGAATTTATATTCTGATATTAGTTAGTTAGTTAGTCTTTCCTCTTGAGCCTAAGGCGGCGCATAGGGCAGAAGTCCTGTCTCTCCATGCTTGGCGGTTCGCTGCTACCTGTTGTAGATCTTGGATATTTACTTGGCCATTGAATGAGCCTTCTCTAATGATGGTTCTACGCAGGGTCTCTCTTGGTCTTCCCCGTTTTCTTTTCCCTACTGGTGACCATATGAGGGCTTGGTAGGGGAGTCTTGACTTGTCCATTCTGAGTACATGGCCGATGTAGTTCCAACGGCGTCTTCTTATGAAATTGGATACTGTATCTTGCTTAGTCTCTTGTCTTATTTGCGAATTGGTTCTGAAGTCTGTCCAGTGGATGTTTAGAAGTCTTCTAAGACATTTGTTCTCGAAATTGTCTAATTTTTTATCTAAAGCTACCGTTGATTTCCAACTTTCACATCCATACGTTAACACTGGAATCACACAAGAGTTGAAGATTTTAAGTTTTGTATGTTTGCTGAGTGTCTTTGACTTCCAGATGTTTGACAGTTTATTGAAGGCACTAGATGCCAGTGCGATTCTAGATGATATTTCTGGTGTTGAGTCCCCTGTAGATGTCATTTTGCTTCCTAGGTATGTAAAGCTGTTGACTTTTTCAAGAACGTAGCTGTTCAATTTGGTGTCATCTGGAACTGTTGGTAAGATCAATAGTCTTTGTTTTTGTGGTGTTAATTTGGAGACCAATTTGCCCTGAAACATTTTGGAGGTGGTTTATTTTCTCTTGGGCATCCGTGTGTGTTGAACTCAAAAGCACTATGTCGTCGGCAAAGTCCAGGTCTTCTAGAATTTTGTCAACCCAATGGATACCCATATTTGTGTTGTTTGTGCATTTGCGCATGACCCAATCGACTATTCCAAAAAGCATCGGTGATAAGACACAACCCTGTTTCACTCCTGTTTCGACTGAGAACCAGTCAGAGTTGCCTGTTTCTGTTCTTACGCAGCAACGTGTTTCTTTGTAGAAAGATTTTATGACGTTGGTATATTTGGTAGGAAAACCATAGATGTTAAGTAGATTCCAAAGTGAAGGACGGTGGATACTGTCGAAGGCTTTTTGAAAGTCGACAAAGTTGGTGATTAATTTCGACTGGAATTCTACGGAGTCTTCAATGATTATTCTGAGGGTGAAAAATGGACTGGTTCTGATATTGGGAAAACACAAATCCCGATCATGTACGAGGGTAAGTTAATAAGTAAGTCACAAATGGCTGTAGAGAAATAACTACACATGATAATAACTTGAAACCAGTTTATTTTTATACATACATTGTCCCTTTACTTATCCCATCGTTTTATCAGGCGTCCCAAACCGGCTTCACAGAACTACGTGCTTTGGTTTTCATTTACCTGCCATCCCACAGAACTGTACGACGTACTTATTGTCTCGCCCTCGTAACTTTCTATCCAACTATGCACCGCGTTAGGGAAAATCGCTAGGGGCTAAGTCCACTGAAAACTCGCTTTGGCGGAAGACATTTCGCGAGTGACGCCGATGTTGAATGTGAAGTGAAAACGTGGTTTAGATAACAGAGCACACAGTTCTATGCAGCCGGTTTGGGAGGACTGATGAAATAATGGGATCAGGGCATCAATGTTGGTGGAAATTATGTTGAGAAATAAAGGACAATGTATGTATAAAAATTAACTGGTTTAAAGTTGTTATCATAGTTAGTTATTTTTCTGCAGCCATTTGTGACTTACTTATTAACTTACCCTCGTATATTTATGACACGGGGGATGTAAAATGGGAGGCATTGAGGGGAAACACGAGGTACCTTGATATATTATGTATAAAGATTAATGATTATATTCATATGCATTTTATGAATGTATTTATGTATCTATGCTGAAAGTGTGAACATATGTAATGATTTCGCCCATGCGGGAAGTGAGAAAACCCCCAAACCGGCGATTGCCTTAATAGAGTGGTAGAAAAGATATGAGATATGATTCTCCCATGCCGGCAGTATTAATTGCAGACAATGCGCAGGACCTGCAACAATTAGTAGATGCGGTTGTTGTACACAGTGAGCAACTGGGGTTAGAATTAAATTGTAAAAAGACTCAGGTTATGGTCGTCAGTAGGAAGGAAGAAGTGCCACAATGTAATATACGAGTAAATGGAAATATTCTTCAACAAGTGAATCGGTACAATTATCTTGGAACAGTTATAACATCTGATGGGAGATGCCTTGAAGAGATTAGAACAAGAATCGCCATGGCGAAAGTAGCCTTTAGCAAGATGAAAAACATTCTGACCAATAAAAAGATGTCAATTGAAACGAGAAAAAGAGTGTTGAGGGGATACATAGAGCCTGTTCTTTTGTATGGATGTGAAACTTGGACAATGAGCAGTCAAGCTGAAAAGCATCTGATGGCTGCAGAAATGTGGTTTCTGAGGAAAATGCAAAGAATACCATGGACAGACAGAAAAACCAATGACCAAGTACTACAGGAGACAAATGAACATCGTAAACTGATTAGGGAAATTTGACGTAGACAGTCAAAATTGTTTGGACATGTTATGAGAAGAAATGGGTTGGAGAACTTAGTGACAACTGGCAAGATCGAGGGGAACAGACCAAGAGGAAGACCGAGAGGAAAATACCTGGATGGCTTGGCCACATGGCATGGACGAGACAGGAACACTGAGCTGATCCACGACTCTGTGATCGAGTGAAATGGCGAGTCATGACCGCCCACGCTTTCCGGCATGGCACATGATTGATTGATTGATGCCGGCAATATTACCAGGATTTATAATAAAATACAAATGTACTTAACCCTCATCCAACGCCAAGCCGAACCGCATGATATTGAAGGTCAGAATATCCACTCATACACCAGGCGTTGAGGAATCTGAGTGTGGGGAGTACAAAACTCAAAGTGGATAACTGAGACATCCTCAAGCCAGACGTGTGGAATATCTTAGCCACCTTGCCTGATTGCCTTATTCTTGTGTACTTGTTCGTATATTATCGGGGTACCCTTGAAGACTTCGTGGTGACAATTGATTGCTTAGGTATAATGCTTGATGTGTGAGAAGGCGGTAGTATTGTTGGCTTTTCTGAACTATCTAGAGTACTATCCTCACTTCCCCAGGACTTCCCCACTCATAATTTTGTTATTAAGAAAATAGGCGCAGGAAATTAACTCCTGAGTGGCACCAAGTTTACACACATGTACATTTTGTAATGTCGTTTGCACACTTTTTGTTCGCATATCCTTTACAGGACATCGCTGTCAACATCAGCATCTTTCAACTGATTGTTGATTTTTTGGCAAGATTACTCTCAGTAGTTTGCCATTGCTTTCTGAGCCACCGGCTCAGATACCCCGTAAGTTACCAACGCGGAGAGTACCGCTACCGATTCTCATACACGTTACGTTCCTCACGTGGATATACGGGATTACGGAGAAAGACATTAACCCCTAGGCAAGGGAGACCGGCGCACAAACCCTGTATATTTGTTTGAATCCATTTGACCTTGTTGTCTTCTGGACCCCTTTTCACCTTGTATCACCATGTCATACAATGTATAGCCTAGCTACAAAACGCTATTAATCCTTTGTTTATGATGCAGAATAGCAGAGAGGAACTGTTTTGTTCCAATTCTGCATCTGACACACACACACACTCACACACACACACACATACACACACACACACATCACAAACACACAACCCTTGACCCTTGCCCAGACACAGGGGAGCATATGACTGTTTATATTTAAAGGAGCCTCATTGCCGATGTTGCTGAAACCTGAACTCGTCAGCGGTTACCAAAACGCAGAGCAACTAACTAGTGGAGACGGAACCTTAAATCCAGAGGAGCATCGAACACCTGTTAGGGTCGACTCCAAGACACAATCAGGTCGAAAGCCAGCGCTAGCCCTAAACTAGATCAGATCGTCCCGCGTAACTCCGTGTCTTCCTGTTGTCTGACGTACTCTGCAGCTCAGCTGTGGAACAATCTTCCATATGAAATAAAAGACATCACCAATCCGTATACATATAATCGCAAATTATTTGAACACTATCTCAGTACGGATTACCTTCCCCCTTAATAATAGAAGTAATAATAATAATAAAACCCTAGTATAACAGCCAGTCCCCTTTAGGTAGGCCAGTATATTCCACATAGCTAATAACAAGTGCCACGCCAGTTATTACTATTACTGAGTCGTGTAGTATTGATTTTTCATTCTCCACATGCCTTTATAATGCATATCTTTTATATTGTTGCTGTTTTCAGTTAGCCTTGAATGATGTGTGAATGATATAATGTATGAAAGAGAGTGATAAAGGCGCAGAATGTTAGACGGGCCTGCGTGCCCAATTCTTAACCCTTTCAAAATAAAGTTTTGTTGTTGTTGTTGACTGTGTGAGAGTGACGATAAGCCACCGAGATAAGCATCAGCAAATCTTTTTTTTTTACCAGAACTTGTAACATAACTTGTACTGTCCTAGTTCACTAGTTGAACTACGATTGTTATTGAACAATCTCTTTTACTATTCAACAGTATTATTGTTTGTAATTGCAACCCGTTTCTCCAACCTGATCCTTTACAAGTAAGGAGTGCAAGTGAGTGAGTGAGTGAGTGAGTGAGTAAAAGTGTAACACATAACACGGGGCTCCACAAATTGACGAAGGATCACCGACAGATAAACTAGACATTCGAGTTAGGTCTGCCAACATACACGAGTGTTCTTCACCTTCTGCCTTTGTCTTCCAAGTGAATCCCAGTCTCTTTTATAGGGACCATCCCTTTAGACATTCTTATAACGAGCCATCCATAATTTCTAGAGAGAGAAAGAGTGAGAGAGAGAGAGAGAGAGAGAGAGAGAGAGAGAGAAAGAGAGAGAGAGAGAGAGAGAGAGAGAGAGAGAGAGAGAGAGAGAGAGAGAGAGAGAGAGAGAATTCTGAATACAATAAGAAAGTGAAATGCAAGACGATCACAAGTGTACACAGAGAGACAATCTTGACTGAATGACAGACTGGCATGGAAAATGACCAGAGGTTGATTTTACCAAAGGCATATGGGACAGATGACTGTATAAACATGATGTACCTCTCGTTGTGAAAAATTTGAAAGATAGCTGACTCTTTAAACCTCGAACGTTGTCAACAACACGGACAGCACACAGAGCTACACAGAACAGAGAACACAAGAACACGGATATCAACACTCACCCAATACAACTAACGTCTTCTATCTCCAAATTCAGTTACCCCTGACCTCTTCGTCTGGCCTCTGACCCCCATTTGTCTCATATCTTGAGCGGGAAATCCCATTCATCTAATGATTTTGCTCCACGCATGCGCAGTTCGTCTAGCACTGACCATAGCCCACCAGCCTGGAATCGTGACTAGTGGACATGCACGATTCTCTTCTGTAGTGGACATGTATGATTCTCTTCTGTAGTGGACATGTATGATTATCTTCTGTAGTGGACATGTATGATTCTCTTCTGTAGTGGACATGTATGATTATCTTCTGTAGTGGACATGTATGATTCTCTTCTGTAGTGGACATGTATGATTCTCTTCTGTACTGGACATGTATCATTATCTTCTGTAGTGAACATTTATGATTCTCTTCTGTAGTGTACATGTATGATTCTCTTCTGTAGTGGACATGTATGATTCTCTTCTGTAGTGGACATGTATGATTCTCTTCTGTAGTGAACATGTATGATTCTCTTCTGTAGTGGACATGTATGATTCTCTTCTGTACTGGACATGTATGATTCTCTTCTGTAGTGAACATGTATGATTCTCTTCTGTACTGGACATGTATGATTCTCTTCTGTAGTGGACATGTATGATTCTCTTCTGTAGTGGACATGTATGATTCTCTTCTGTACTGGACATGTATCATTATCTTCTGTAGTGGACATGTATGATTCTCTTCTGTAGTGGACATGTATGATTCTCTTCTGTAGTGGACATGTATGATTCTCTTCTGTACTGGATATGTATGATTCTCTTCTGTAGTGAACATGTATGATTCTCTTCTGTAGTGGACATGTATGATTCTCTTCTGTAGTGGACATGTATGATTCTCTTCTTTAGTGGACATGTATGATGCTCTTCTGTAGTGGACATGTATGATTCTCTTCTGTAGTGGACATGTATCATTATCGTCTGTACTGAACATGTATCATTATCTTCTGTACTGGACATGCATGATTCTCTTCTGTAGTGGACATGTATGATTCTCTTCAATACCGGACATGTATGATTCTCTTCTGTAGTGGACATGTATGATTTTCTTCTGTAGTGGACATGTATGATTCTCTTCTGTAGTGGACATGTATGATTCTCTTATGTAGTGGACATGTATAATTATCTTCTGTAGTGGACATGTATCATTCTCTTCTGTAGTGGACATGTACGATTCTCTTCTGTAGTGGACATGTATTATTCTCTTCTGTAGTGGACATGTATGATTCTCTTCTGTAGTGGACATGTATGATACTCTTCTGTAGTGGACATGTATGATTCTCTTCTGTAGTGGACATGTATGATTCTCTTCTGTACCGGACATGTATCATTATCTTCTGTAGTGGACATGTATGATTCTCTTCTGTAGTGGACATGTATGATTCTCTTCTGTAGTGGACATGTATCATTATCTTCTGTACTGGACATGTACGATTCTCTTATGTACCGGACATGTATCATTATCTTCTATAGTGGACATGTATCATTCTCTTCTGTAGTGGACATGTATGATTCTCTTCTGTAGTGGACATGTATCATTCTCTTCTGTACCGGACAAGTATCATTATCTTCTGTAATGGACATGTATGATTCTCTTCTGTAGTGGACATGTATGATTCTCTTCTGTAGTGGACATGTATGATTCTCTTCTGTAGTGGACATGTATGATTCTCTTCTGTAGTAGACATGTATGATTCTCTTCTGTAGTGGACACGTATGATTCTCTTCTGTAGTAGACATGTATGATTCTCTTCTGTAGTGGACATGTATGATTCTCTTCTGTAGTGGACATGTATGATTCTCTTCTGTAGTGGACATGTATCAGTATCTTCTGTAGTGGACATGTATGATTCTCTTCTGTAGTGGACATGTACGATTCTCTTCTGTAGTGGACATATATCATTATCTTCTGTACTGGACATGTATGATTCTCTTCTGTAGTGGACATGTATGATTCTCTTCTGTAGTGGACATGTATGATTCTCTTCTGTAGTGGACATGTATAATTCTCTTCTGTACCGGCGATGTAACATTATCTTCTGTAGTGGACATGTATGATTCTCTTCTGTAGTGGACATGTATGATTCTCTTCCGTACCGGACATGTATCATTATCTTCTGTATTGGACATGTATGATTCTATTCTGTAGTGGACATGTATGATTCTCTTCTGTAGTGGACATGTATGATTCTCTTCTGTAGTGGACAAGTATGATTCTCTTCTGTAGTGGACACGTATGATTTTCTTCTGTAGTGGACATGTATGATTCTCTTCTGTAGTAGACATGTATGATTCTCTTCTGTAGTGGACATGTATCATTCTCTTCTGCAGTGGACATGTATCATTCTCTTCTGTAGTGGACATGTATGATTCTCTTCTGTAGTGGACATGTATGATTCTCTTCTGTACCGGACATGTATCATTGTCTTCTGTACTGGACATGTATGATTCTCTTCTGTAGTGGATATGTATCATTCTCTTCTGTAGTGGACATGTATCATTATCTTCTGTAGTGGACATGTATCATTATCTTCTGTAGTGGACATGTATCATTATCTTCTGTAGTGGACATGTATCATTATCTTCTGTAGTGGACATGTATGATTCTCTTCTGTAGTGGACATGTATGATTCTCTTCTGCAGTGGACATGTATGATTCTCTTCTGTAGTGGATATGTATCATTCTCTTCTGTAGTGGACATGTACGATTCTCTTCTGTAGTGGACATGTATCATTCTCTTCTGTAGTGGACATGTGTCATTCTCTTCTGTAGTGGACATGCACGATTCTCTTCTGTAGTGGACATGTATGATTCTCTTCTGTAGTGGACATGTATGATTCTCTTCTGTAGTGGACATGTATGATTCTCTTCTGTAGTGGGCATGTATGAATCTCTTCTGTAGTGGACATGTATGATTCTCTTCTGTAGTGGACATGTATGATTCTCTTCTGTAGTGGACATGTATGATTCTCTTCTGTAGTGGACATGTATGATTCTCTTCTGTAGTGGACATGTATGATTCTTTTAGTAGTTACTTTACAGCATGCCCTCCCTGTCTCACTTTTTTTCTGTCTCTGTCTGTCTTTCTCTATCGCCTCTCACTCCGAATATCCTCTTGTCTCTCTTTCTCTGCCTCTCTTTCTCTGCCTCTCTTTCTCTGCCTCTCTTCCCTGCATCTCTTTCTCTGCCTCCTCTCTCACTATCTCTCTCTGTCTCTCTCGCTCTCTCTGTTTGCTTGTCTGTTTCCTTTTCTTTCTATTTCTCGATCTGCTCTCTCTCTCTCTCTCTCTCTCTCTCTCTCTCTCCCTCTCTCTCTCTCTCTCTCTCTCTTTTTCTCTCTCACACCAACACACTCTTTCTAAATCTGTCTAGAACTAGACAAATATCAGTGAACCAATGTGTAGATCGTGGAGAGACTAGACAAATACCAGTGAACGAATGTCGAGTTAGGTCATGGAGAGAACTAGACAAATACCAGTGAAACAAATGTGGAGGTAGGTCATGAAGAGAACTAGACAAATACCAGTGAACCAATGTGGAGTTCATGGAGAGAGCTAAACAATTACCAGTGAACCAGTGTGGAGGTAGGTGATGGAGAGAACTAGACAAACACCAGTGAACCAATGTGGAGGTAGATCATGGAGAGAACTAGAAAAATACCGGCGACTCTATGTGGAGCTCATGGCGAGAACTAGATACATATCAGTGAACCAATGTGGAGCTCATGGAGAGAACTAGACAAATAACAGTGAATCAATGTGGAGGTAGGTCATGGAGAGAACTAGACGAATACCAGTGAACCAATGTGGAGGTATGTCATGGAGAGACCTAGACAAATACCAGTGAGTCAATGTGGAGGTAGGTCATGGAGAGAACTAGACGAATACCAGTGAACCAATGTGGAGGTATGTCATGGAGAGACCTAGACAAATACCAGTGAATCAATGTGGAGGTAAGCCATGGAGAGAACTAGACAATTACCAGTGAACCAATATGGAGCTCATGGAGAGAACTAGACAAGTATCTGTGATCCAATCTGGAGCTCATGGAGAGAACTAAGCAAATACCAGTGAACCAATCTGGAGCTCATGGAGAGACCTAGACAAATACCAGTGAACCAATGTGGAGCTCATGGAGAGACCTAGACAAATACCAGTGAACCAATGTGGAGCTCATGGAGAGAACTAGACAAAACCAGGG
Source organism: Cepaea nemoralis (assembly GCA_014155875.1). Lineage (NCBI taxonomy): Eukaryota > Metazoa > Mollusca > Gastropoda > Stylommatophora > Helicidae > Cepaea > Cepaea nemoralis. The sequence continues at coordinate 35,290 of JACEFZ010015603.1, forward strand.
AAACAAAAGGTGAGTAAACACACTGGCGTCTGACAGGACATGAATTGAGTACAGTGTAACTAGAGATACCTTTTTGGGGACCAGAGTTACAGAGAAGACACGAAACATAAAGAGAAGAGAAGTGGGGAGAAATGAATATTATGGGAAGCACATAGAGTAGCTGAGGTGAAGCCAGTGTGGGGTGAGCTGGTTGGGGAGCCATCCCTGAATTGGGGCGAAAGAGGTAGAAAATAACAGAGTGGACTCACTTCCACACCATAGGAGTGGTGAAATCAAATCAAATCAAATCAACTTTATTAGGGTCACAAATTTGGCGCGCAGGCCCGTCTTACATTCGGCCCTTCCAATCACTCGTCTTTCGTTCATCAAGAGCATTATACATTTACATATGAAGAAAAATAAACATTGTGAAATGAATGTTGTAAACATAAACAAGGCAAATTACCATGTTATGAGGCCCATCTCCCACCTACCCATACATCACCCCACCCACACACAACCCCACCTACCCACACACACGCACACCAAGGGACACATACATACCCCACCAACCGACCCATCCCCCACCCACACACACTCCCCTCACCTGTTCCCCGAACCAAAACACACTCGCCACCCACAAACATTCCCCCATTAACCCACATATCCCACGCCCACCCACATACACATCCTAACCCACACATCTTCTCCCCATCCACACCTCAAACCACCCACCCCCCAGCAACGTCTCCATTGACCACATATTTCCCACCCACGCACACAATCCCCCACCAACCCACACATCCCACATCCACTCACACATCCCCAAACCATACACACACATCCCCACCAACTGGCATCTCCCTACCCCCCCCCCCCCCACACACAAACACATCTCCCTAACCACCCATACATCCCCAATCCACTCACACACACACCCCCACCACCCACACATACATCCTCCACCCACCCATACATGCTTTAACATAATCCCCCACTACACAATCCCCCACCCGCACATCACATACATCTCCTACCATGCAATATTCCCAACCAACGCACCGCACACACACATATCTCTCACCAACACATCCCACACCCACATACCACCACACATCCCCACCTACACACCACACACATATCCCCCACCCACATACCACACAATATTCCCACCCACACCCACACAGATACCCTTACCCATCCACTCCACATACCCCCACCCATACACCACAAAATCCCCCATCCACACACACATACCTCACCCACACAATATCCCTAACCAACACACCACACACCTCTCCCCATCCACACACGCATTCCCTAACCGTCCACCAACACACACTCACTCACGCACACATCCTCCACTACGCACCCACACACCCCCACCCACCCACCCCCAACCAAACATCTCTCGATCACAATACCCCTACCCACACACATCCTCTTCCCACTCACGCATCCCACCCCGACACATACACATCCCTCACCCACCTACACATCCCTAAGCCACTCACACACCCCCACCCACACATTCCCCATCCACGCACACATCTCCCAACCACACACGCCCACATTCTTCCCCCCAACCACCACACATCCCCTACTCACCCACACATATACCCCACCCATACACACATTCCCCGCACCCATCACACACATCCCCCACACCACACACTATCCCCGACCCACACACATGTTTTGTCGTTTCAGAAATGTGCATATCTTCTCCTAGATGTTTAATGTGACAACCGCACACTTAACCTCGTACCCCACCTCGCGTGCTAGCAACAATACAATTATTCCAGCCAAAGTAAGACACAACTCGTTTATCCGAAACTTGAGATCCGAGACAGTAGGCGAGGTTTGTGATTTGGTGTGCTGAATGAGCCGAGCTGTGAAAAGTCAGGTCCACCACTCAAAGCCTGGCACTCGAGTTGATCATGTTTATATACATGAGTCGCTGGTTCCGGTCTACAAGATGGCCACTGTGATAAATAAAAGAAAACAAATATAAGAAAACTACATAAACTAGAAATATAAAGATACAGACAATGTGAAAACATTGTTCGACTAACTGACTATTGTGAGCACACAGACAGACGGAACATGCTGCTGAAATTTACTGCTGAAACAGCATGCTAATAAACTGCTTCTGAGAAAACTGATGCAAACCTTGCTTTCGCAAAAAAAAAAAAACCTGCTTAAAACTAAAGTCTAGAGGGAATCTACTAAAAACCACTTTCATTCATTCATTCATTGGCACCTTGACAGACGATAGTTTGTGCTTCAAAAAGGCATAATAACTATTACCCATGACGTTAGCGAATGTGACTGATAAGGCCATTTCACGCTGTAATTGTTCGCCCACAGTGGGTGCATATGAACACATGGTCATTTCCACCATCATGCACAATCATACGTCTCACCTGCTCGGTGTGTGACTTATCTGCAATAATTTTCTCCTTTGTCTTTATTCCATTTCTGATGTTTGCCCTCCATGCAACACATTCAGCGGCGACTTGCTCCCAATGTGCATTATCAATGCCTGTATCAATCATGCCCCGCTTACACACATCTTTGTATCGTAGTAGAGGCCGGCTCTGAGATCTCTTACCCATCTGTAATTCACCAATAAAGATGTCATTTGGTTTTCTACCATCATCCGTCCTCCTAAGATGTCCTATCCATCTAAGTCTACGAAAACTGAGCATGGAATAAACCGTCACACAACCTGATCTTTCCAATACTTCAGTATTTGTGATTTTGTCTTGCCACTTTAATACCAAGAATTCTTCGCAGACACCGCATATGAAAGCTGTTTAAACGTTTCTAACTGAAAACCACACTAAATGGAAAAATGCCGAAACCCACGATACATGGAAAACTGCCGAAACTCGCGATACAGGGAAAATTGCCGAAGACAACTGTTGAAAGCCTTGACTCGGTGGAAGCTGGAAGACAAACGTCAATTAGGAAGACAATGGTTTAATTAATAGAGTAACTGAGGTCACAAGATGGCGAGAGAAATGTGTTTGAGTTGCATCGACATTGTTAGATTCGTAGACAAGAGATCCAGTTTTTTTTGTTTTTTTTTCGCATATCCTTTGTCACTGCCAAGAAGGAAAGCAACGGCAAATTACCTTCTTTATTATGATTTGCATAAAGACAGACCATCGCAAGACAAGGACAGAGACATTAAAAATAGCAACATGGAGTGTTAGGACGTTAAACGACGACGAAAACAAAGATAACATCAAACAAGAAATGGAAAGAGAGAAAATTAATATTTTAGGGATGTGCGAAACGTGATAGACAGGAGCAGGCATTAAGATAGATGAAGATTTTAAGATTATTTATTCTGGAGGAGAAAATCGACAAGGGGGGGGGGGGGGGTGGTAGCAATTATTTGGACCTGCAAACATCAAAGTCTATTCAAGGATATTGGGCCGTGTCAGACAGAGTTCTACTAGTTAAATTAATCGGCAGGCCTTTTAGCATAAATGTTATTCAAGTATATGCCCCAACAGGAGAATCCTGTGAAGATAGTGTAGAAGAATGTTATAATGACATAGAGTCTGCTTTAAAGAAATGTAAAAATTCAGAAATAAACATGATAATAGGGGACTTCAATGCAAAAGTAGGAAATCAAGGTGATAGATACACAGTAGGAAACTTGGTTTAGGAGAGAGAAATGAAAGAGGATACAGACTTGTAGAGTGGGAAAAAAGAGTAGGAAATGATTGTAGGAAACACCTGGTTTAAGCAACACCCTAGAAGATTGTGGACATGGAGGAGTCCTGATAGCAGGATTAGAAACCAGATTGATTACATTTTGAGTAGCAGAAGATTTAGAAATGCGTTAACAATAGCAAAATCAGTTCCCTGTGCTGATTGTTATAGTTACCACAGACTACTTACAGGAATATTGAGGATAAAGTTACAGAAAGACAGGTATAAAACAGAAAACACTAAATATGATTTGTGTACATTGAGTAACGACAAGGAAATAGAAAACAAATTCAACATAGAAGTACAGAACAGATTTGATATATTGTCTGATCTAGAGATCATATTCCAGGATGTGGATGATCAATGGGAAATGTTGAAGAATTCAATCAGTTTGACTGCAGAAACAACTGTTCCAAAATTAATGAAGGTGGGTCGTAAGAAATAGATGACTGAAGAAATTTTACAACTAATGGAAACAAGAAGACTCAACAAAAATAATTCTGCTAAATATGAAGAAATTCACAGACAAGTCAGAATATTATGTTAGGAGGGAAAAAAAATCATGCCTTGAGAAAAATTGCTTAGAAATTGAAAGACAGCACAACAGTCAAAATACCAAATTAGTACACAAAAGAATTCAGGAACTTACTAATAAAAGAACAAGCACATCAACAGGCTGTCTAGAAACTAAAGATGGCAAAATCATAACAGAAAAAGATCAGATTCTACATGTATGGTCAGACTATGTGAAACAAATTTATGATGACAACAGAGATGAACAGTATGATATTCGATTTAATAATGAAGAACCGCCAATTTTGAAGATGGAGGTTCGAAATGTTCTTAAGCATATGAAAGCAGGCAAAGCCCGCGGTTCAGATAACATCACAACAGAAATGATTAAAGCTTTAGACGAATATGGAATAAATCAAGTCACCAGACTGCTGAACTCATTATATGATACCAGACATATACCTTCTGAATTTATTGCAATCCCAAAGAAATCAGGAGCCTTGGAATGTGATCAACATAGAACAATTAGTATAATGAGTCACATCACAAAGATTGCTACGAATTATCATGCAAAGAGTGAGGAAGAAAATACAACCTGAAATAGGGGAAGAACAATGTGGGTTTGTAGAAGGAAAGGGTACAGTAAATGATGTGTATATGCTGCGAACAGTTATTGAACGTGCTATAGAAGTAAACAAGGATATACATCTTTGCTTTATTGACTACACAAAGGCTTTCGATAGAGTTAGACATGTCAACATGGTAGATATGCTTGCAGATCTACAAATTGATGGGAAAGACATTAGACTTATAAAAAAAACATATATTGGAAACAACAAGCTGCCATAAGGATTGATAATGAAGTGGGACAATATCAGCCTATTAAGAGAGGTGTTAGGCAGGGATGTGTAATGTCTCCAGATCTTTTTTCCCTATACAGTGAAAATATTTTCATAAATGTAGAAGATATAAATGGAATCAGCATTGGAGGACGAAACATCAATAACATTAGATATGCAGATGATACAGTATTGATTGCAGACAATGCGCAGCATCTGCAACAATTAGTAGATGCGGTTGTTGTACACAGTGAACACCTGGGATTAGAATTAAATTGTAAAAAGCACAGATGATGGTCGTCACAAGGAAGAACGAAATACCACAATGGAATATACAAGTAAATGGGAATAATCTTCAACAAGTGAATCGGTTCAATTATCTCGGAACAGCCATAACATCTGACTGGAGATGCCTTGTAGACATTAGAACAAGACTCGTCATGCCAAAAGTAGCCTTTAGCAATATGAAAAACATACTCACCAATAAAAAGATGTCAATTGAAACGAGAAAAAGAGTGTTGGGGTGCTACATGGAGCCTGTTCGTTTGTATGGATGTGAAACTTGGACAATGAGCAGTCAAGCTGAAAAACATCTGATGGCTGCAGAAATGTGGTTTCTGAGGAAAATGCAAAGAATACCATGGACAGACAGAAAAATCGATGACCAAGTACTACAGGAGACAAATGAACATCGTAAATCTATTAGAGAAATTAGACTTAGTCAAATTTTTGGACATGTTATGAGAAGAAATGGATTGGAGAACTTAGTGACAACTGGCAAGATCGAAGGGAACAGACCAAGGGGAAGACCGAGAAGTAAATACCTGAATGGCAAGACCACATGGCATGGTAGAGACAGGAACACTGAGCTGATCCACGACTCTGGTGATCGAGTGAAAGGCGAGTCATGACCGCCCACGCTTTCGGCATGGCACATGATTGATTGATTGATCCTTTACAGGACATTAGTATCTTTCAGCTGATTGTTGATTTCTTGGTAAGATTACGCTCAGTAGTTTGCCATTGCTTTCTGAGTGACCGGCTCCCTTACCCCGTAAGTTACCGACTCGGAGAGAACCGCTACCAATTCTCGCGCACTTCACGTTACCTACGAGAGTATTTGGGTTTACGGAGAAAGTCGTGTAACGCCTAGACCAGGGAGACTGGCAGATCCAGTTTAGCTGACCTAAATTGTGCAGATTGTTGTTGTTGTTGTTGTTGTTGTTGTTGTTGTTGTTGTTGTTGTTGTGTTGTTGTTGTTGTTGTTGTTGTTGTTGTTTGTCCATCAAGAATTATGATGACCATTCATTTCATCCAGTGGGGTTGAAGGTATGGAGCTGTGAGTTATAAGATGGCTGATAAGGTCTATTTTGGCTCGAAATGTTCTTTGAGAATGTGGACAAAGAATGCTTGACGTTTCTGGAGGAGGATTTCCTGCATTGGTTTTTCTGTTCTGTCTTTTCTTCACAGCTCTTGCAATCCTGGTTGCCTCACAAGTGACTGTACCCTTGCGTAATGATGCACGCCAAATATTTCGGTCTCTGGCTGCAGTTTCCCAGGTGTCATGTGCAGATTACATGTGATCTGAGCGGATATGTAGGCCTGAGAGTGTGTGAGAGCTGATATTTACCTGCGACGTGTCAGTTTCCAGTAGTGC
>JACEFZ010015604.1:0-106631 GCA_014155875.1 Cepaea nemoralis
TAGTACATCAACAGCAGCTGAAAAATGCTGGTGCTGACTGCAACGTCCTGTAAGGGCTATACAAAAAAAAAAGAACTTAAAATCTCTGATGTCGCAAGAGCGATGCTGTTATAGCGACAGGATCTTGCCACTGTTAAACAAATACAGAATAACAGAGTGAGGATTATAACATAGAATGAAACAACAACATTTAGATTATAAATGGCACCGACATCATAGTTACTCGCTGAGTTGCAGTCTTATTGTGTTTAAACCCAGCCTGCATAATCGTATGTCCTCTCTTTGTCCTCCATTGGGTCATAGGTCCTAAACCAACTCGCCCCAAACCGTCCTATCCTTAGTTATACCATACAACTCCATCCGAATAGCGTGTGCTCACAGTGGTTAACCTTCAGACGGCTGGGGTTTGTGGTACAGGACGGACGTTTGAATGGTGCTCCGCTTGTGTGTATGAAAGCGTATAGATAAAACGCCTGTGTGAATAGGAAACCCTTCGCCTGGGTTGTAGGATTGTGAGTTGTATTGTATTTATATATATTCATTGATTGTATTGTAACATCGCTGTTGTAATTGTGCGATGTATGTAATTGTGGTGATGAATGAGCAGCGCGAATAACATGTTTGAATCGTAAGTTGTCGCGTGTCACGTAAAGTCATTTTGTGACCGTGTTGCGTTTCATATCTGTCGGGAGATAAGAGCCTGTGTACTTGCTGAATGCAAGGAATCTGACATCCTGGCCGTTACTCATCCTCTAGTTCATGGAGGTGAGATGCTGAGGTGACAGCATCTACAGCCTACCTTGTGCCTTACGTCTGTAAAGACGGCAAATGCCACTACTGTGTGGGCATTAAAGGTGAAAATGAGTCCCAGTCAGTATCTAAAGCTCATTGAGTAAGCGTTATCAAAGGTGGAAAAGCGTCCCATTGGCACGAAATGGAATATTGCTTGGCTAGCAAATCCACTACGTGGAAGGCCGAAGCGAAATCTTGCTGTGTGGATGTCGTCTGCATACTGGTCCCTCCTGGTCTTCGGAGGAGCAGCCTGTGGTGAACGGAGGGCTCAATATACGGAAGTGAGGCTAAGCAGCCATATGCAGGACGTGACGATTCCTTGGGTGAGCCCAGTACCAGAGCAATAAGTGTCGGCTCTATAATTATGGAAGTCTCCTTGGATGGCGGGGAATTCCCATGGTCTGACCCTGAATTTCATTGAGGACCGACCGGGATGTCTTCGGCCGTTCTAACTTGACTAGCTGGGATGTAGATGACAAGACAACAGTGAGAGTCCATTGTCCGTCTGATAGTCAGAGTATAATGTCCTTCGAAACACCCGGGAAGGTTAACTTAGTCAATAAATGCACACAGAAGTCGGATGCATCAGCCTAAAGGCGTAAGTAAAGCAGCTCTGCTGTAAACAGGCACAACGCAATTACGTCAGAAAAAAAAATAAATAAAACCAGTAGGGATGAACGCAGAAGAAGAAGAAAGTGTAGTATCTGCACTTGATCTTGCCAGGGCCACCAGCAGAGGCAGCCATCCGAATGACACAGAGGGACGTGGGGTCCTGATGGGGTGGCTCTGGTACTTAGGGGAACAGCGAGTCCTAATTGTTAAAAAAAAATTCTCGATTAAAGAACAATTAATTTACAAAATTATAAAACACACCACATTACAAGAAACACACGTAATTAAACTGGTGTAAGGGACATAACACTATTACAGATATTATGTAAAGGGACATTACTGAAAGCATCATAATAACTATAGATTTCCTAATAATCGTTTTTAAATTATTTTATGTCGTTGTCTATAGTAATGGCTTTGTTTTATATGAATGTGAATGTATTACGGCATATTTGTAATCCTCCTTCATGTTACATTAAATGCTCTGTGCTTTCAATTGCACAGGAAAGTAAATGAACTTCAATAATTTTTGTCAAGCCTGTAAAAGGCCAAACACCCTTAATATCACCTCACGGACCCCTTGGCTAAATGGCTAAAGTAGAATTGTAGAATCTGCGCTTGATATTGCCAGGGCCACATGCAGAGGCAATCATCCGAAAGACACAATAACGTTGGACCTCGATGGGTGGCCATGACACCCTTGGGAACCACGATCCCTGTAAAAAAAAATAATCCTAATATTCAGAACAGACAGTCGAGACGGGAACACAGAGCTGATTCACGACTCTTGTGATCGAGTGAGATGGCAGAACATGACCGCCCACGCTTATCGGCATAGCACATGATCGAATGTTCAGCACTTTTCATTGTTTCACGGCATTTTGATCTCTCTCTCTCTCTCTCTCTCTCTCTCTCTCTCTCTCTCTCTCTCTCTCTCTCTCTCTCTCTCTCTCTCTCTCTCTCTCTCTCTCTCTCTCTCTCTCTCTCTCATAATTATTGTGTGGTCTTTATTTTAACAAGTAATACAAAGAGACGGCAGATTTCGACACGATTTTGACATGTTCTTTCTGTTTCGCTTCAGAAGCAGCATTCAAAGACATGTAGCTGATGTGGCTCATAATTAAAGAAACACTATCAGCGTGGGTGGAAGCGAAACTGAAACAAAATGGAATTTGCCTTGGCTAGCAAACCCATTGCGTATAAAGTCCGAATAATTTGGAAGGTGCCACTACATGCTTGGTCCAGACAATTTTTCTACGGCTCTAAGCTGAGGGATATGGCTGAACGCCTCTATGTCAATATCCCCCAGTTGTGAGGGCCTGGCCGTTACTCATCCTCTGCTGCATGGAGGTGAGATCCTGAGCCAGCAGCATCTGCAGCCTAACGTGTGCCTTACGTCTGTAAAGACGGCAAATGCCACTACTGTGTGGGCATTAATGGTGAAAAAGCGTCCCAGTCAGGAACAAAAGCTCTTTGAATGAACATTATCAAAGGTGGAAAAACGTCCCATTGGCACAAATGGAATATTGCTTGGCTAGCAAATCCACTACGTGGAAGTCCGAAGCGAAATCTTGCTGTGTGGATGTCGTCTGCATACTGGTACCTCCTGGGCTTCGGAGGAGCAGCCTGTGATGAACCGGAGGCCCAATATACGGAAGTGAGGCTAAGCAGCCATGTGCAGGACGTGACGATTCCTTGAGTGAACCCAGTACCAGAGCAGTATGTGTCGGCTCTGCAATTATTGAAGCCTTCTTGGGTGGTGAGCCCACTGTCTAGCCCTGCCTTCCCTTGAGGGTTGACCGGGATGTCTTCGGCCGTTCTTATTTGACCAGCTGGGATATAGATGACACCACAACAGTGAGAGTCCAATGTCCGTCTCAGAGTGAGAGTGGAATGTCCTTCAAAACACCCGGGAAGGTTAACACGTTCAACAAATGCTCACAGAAGTCTGATGTGTCGGCCTAAATGTGCAAGTGAAGTAGCTCTGCTGTAATCAGGCACAGCACAATAACGTCAGAGTGAGAGTCTGAAATAAAACTACGGATGAACGTACAAGAAGAAGAAGAAGCCTTACGTCTGTGAAAACGACAAGTGCCACTACTGTGTGGGCATTCATGATGAAAAAAGCGTCCCAGTCAGTATCTAAAGCTCTTTGATTGGGTGTTATCAAAGGTGCAAAAGCGTCCCATTGGCACGAAATGGAATATTGCTTGGTTAGTAAATTCATTACGTGGAAGTCCGAAGCGAAAGCTCTGTGTGTGGATGTTGTCTGCATATTGCTCCCTCCTGGTTTTCAGAGGAGCAAACTGTGGTGAACAGAGGGCTCAATATACGGAAGTGAGGCTAAGCAACCATGTGTAGGACGTGACGATTCCTAGGGTGAGCCTAGTACCAGAGCAATATGTGTCGGCTCTACAATTATGGAAGCCTCCTTGGATGGCGGGGAATGCCCATGGTCTGCCCCTGAATTTCCTTGAGGACCGACCGGGATATCTTCGGCCGTTCTAACGTGACCAGCTGGGATGTAGATGACACCACAACAGTGAGAGTCCAGTGTCCGTCTGATAGTGAGAGTATAATGTCCTTCGAAACACCCGGGAAGGTTAACTTAGTCAATAAATGCCCACAGAAGTCGGATGTGTCAGCCTAAAGGCGTAAGTAAAGCAGCTCTGCTGTAAACAGGCACAACGCAATTACGTCTGAAAAAAAATAAAACAGTAGGGATGAACGCAGAAGAAGAAGAAAGTGTAGTATCTGCACTTGATCTATGTTGTCTGCATATAGGTCCCTCCTGGTTTTCAGAGGAGCAGCCTGTGGTGAACAGAGGGCTCAATATACGGAAGTGAGGCTAAACAGTCATGTGCAGGTCGTGACGATTCCTTGGGTGAGCCCAGTACCAGAGCGCAATGTGTCGGCTCTGCAATTATGGACGCCTCTTTGAATGGCGGGGAATGCCCATGGTCTGCCTCTGCCTTGCTTTGAGGAAAGAAAGAAAGTGTAGTATCTGCACTTGATCTTGCTAGCGCCACCAGCAGAAGCAGTCATCCGAATGACACACAGGGACATGGGGACCTGATCGGGCTGCTCTGGTTCTTGAGGGAACAGCGATGTCTCCGGTTGTTCTAGATGGTCCAGCTGGAATAGGGATAACACCATATCTGTAAGAGTCGAGAAAGCGACCCAGACGCACGAATCGGAATACAGGTTGGCTAAAAAACCCATTTCGTGGATAGTCTGAACCGAAAGCTCGCTGAGTGGATGTCATCTGCAGTCTGACCTCTCCTGGTTTGCGTGGGGTGCGGCCTTTGGCAAATGAAATGCCCAATATACGGAAGTGAGGCTAAGCAGCCAGGTATAGACCGTGAGGATTCCTTGGGTGATCCCAGTACCAGTGCGCTATGTGTCGGCTCTGTAATTATGGAAGCCTTCTTGGATGGTGGGCCCATTGTCTAGCCTTGCCTTCCCTTGAGGGTTGACCGGGATGTCTTCGGCCGTTCTAATCTGACCAGCTGGGATGTAGATGACACCACAACAGTGAGAGTCCAATGTCCGTCTCAGAGTAAGAGTGAAATGTCCCTTGAAACACTCGGGAAGGTTAATCCGTTCAACAAATGCCCAAATACCCAAAATAAGTCGGATGTTTCGGCCTAAAGGCGCAAGTAAAGTAGCTCTGCTGTAAACTGGCACAATGCAATATCGTCAGAGTGAAAGTAACATGTCCTTCGAAACACCCGGGAAAGTAAACCCGGTCAACAAATTTCCGCAAAAGTCTGATGTGTCGGCCAAAAGGCGCAAGTAAAGTAGCTCTGCTGTAAACAGGCACAACACAATAACGTCAGAGTGAGAGTCTGGGGAAAAAAAAACAACTAGGGATTAATGCAATTGAAGAAGAAAGTGTAGTATCTGCACTTGATCTTGCCAGGGCCACTAGCAGAGGCAGTCATCCGAATGACACATAGGGACGTGGGGACCTGATGGGGTGGTTCTGCTACTTGAAGGTGCAGCGAGCCCTTATTTAAAAATAAAAATAAAATTATCGATTAAGGAAAAGTTATTTAAAATTTTTTTTTAAATACCCACCTCAATAGAAACCCATGTCATTAAAATGGAGGTAAGGGACATAACATTCCAACATTTATTGTTTAATGGGACGTTACTGAAAGAATCAAAAGTGTCTTATATAATTTAAATATCTTAATACTTATTATAATCTTTTATAAAATGTTTTACAAAATTAACTAGAGATGTATAAAAGACATAATTAATTTTCAAATTTTACGTCGGTTTTTCAAATTTTGTAAAAGTCTTGGCTTTGTTTTATAATGATGAGAATTTGATAATGCATTTTTGTTATCTTCCTCCATGTTATATAAAATGTTTTTGCGCTTTCACTGACAGTCTCTTACTGTCAGTTTGAAATTTTTGTCAGGCCTGTCAAAGGCTTAACACACTGAATATCAACTTTCGGTCCCCTTGGCTAAAGTAGAAGTGTAGAATCTGCGCTTGACCTTGCCAGGGCCGCATGCAGAAGCGATCATCCTAATGACACAATGACATGGGACCTTAATGGGTGCCTCCGACCCCTTTCAGAACCACGACCCCTGTAACACAAGATTCTTGATTTTCAGCACTTTTGATTGTTTTACGGCATTTTGATCTCTCTCTCTCTCTCTCTCTCTCTCTCTCTCTCGCACTCTCTCTCTCTCTCTCGCTCTCTCTCTCTCTCTCTCTATCACTCTCTCTCTCTCTTGCTCTCTCAGAAGACACACCTACCTGTTTCAGTCTCATTGGTAAAATGGGACGCTTGTTGGATGATACCGTGAATTGTTTAAACTGGAAGAAATTTAGTTTTAGAGAAATTTCCTTTTTTAAAAATAAGGGCTCACTGTTCCCTCAAGGGCCAGAGCCGCCCCATCAGGTCCCCATGTCCCAATGTGTCATATGTCATGTGTGTATATATTCAACACAATGTATTCCCTTGGTGGATTAAATTTTTTTATTTCTAAATGCCCTCGCGGGCCGCATAAAATCACTTGGCGGGCCGCATGCGGCCCGCAGGCCGTAGTTTGCCCACCCCTGCCCTTGGTGGATTAAAACACAGAAGCCACATCCAATAGGTTGCACGGTTTATTGTCTGGCATATTTCGCTGCATCTCGTCAGGTGCATACTGCAGACTTATAGAACACATGAAGTGCATAATACTTTGGCTGAGACACTTAAAACACATAGTCACGTATATTGTTTGAATATGGACCATCAGTTATTCCCACAGTAACCACAAATTCAAAATGAAATCTTTCTGTTTGCACAAAAGTTAAGTGGAACGAGTCAACATTACAACCCAGTTGCCGGTAATTTAAAGAGTGTTAAAAAGAATTCTTTCGTATGCTTAACGGAAACGCTGCAGCAAAGTTGCATTTTTTGTTTTGAAAAAAAAACATTCTCATCCGTCAAGTTGTTTGTTGATTTGTTGACGGTGTCCAGGTTTAACGTCAGGGTTAAACAAGGCGGGGTTTCTTCCTCGGGCGTGCTTTGAGAAGTCCAAGACCTCAATAGCTCGTCTCGGATGATGATTGACTCAAGGTTTCTATTTGCGATGCTAATGAAAATCTCTAATGTCCCAGAAGGTTCTCTGTGAAATCGTTTCAGGCTGTTATAGCGACATGATCTTCCCACTGCTAAACAAATACAGAATAACAGAGTGAGAATTATAATATGGACTTGCGACAGGTAATTCAGGACTCCCTACTTTTGCACGACACGAATCAATAACTCGTGTGGTTTACAAAAGGTTACATTTTTATTTAGAGCTATTTACACACAAGCTCTGCGAGCGGAATACTTCATGGATAATCAACAACATGGTATGTTTCACAGATGCATTGAAGAGGTGAAAATAATGATACTATTAACTAATTGGAATCTAAAGCCTAGCTAACACTATTGCTGATAAACTATATAAGGTTCCTAGCGAACACGTCTGTTCTCTATCCGTCCTTGTCCCAGTCTGAGGCACGCTTCTGGTTGCGCGTTGAACCACGGACATTCAGTCCTCCGTGCGCTGGCGAGTTTGTGTGCGTAGAGTCCCAGCACGCTTGGTCAGTTAACTAAAGTAACTGGTATTCTCCAGTTACTCGTCGAGAGGCGAGCTCCCTATACTCTTGGGAAACCCTCGCTCATAAGCACTCAATGACCTCTTTGTTGACACGAGTGTGTCCTGTTGTTAAGCTAAATATAGTGCCTGTGTCTCTCCTGTCTGGTGTTCTCTGTATAGCTCCGTCTTAACTCTCTAAGCTCCTGTGTAGATCTTTGACACGCTCCTCTCCTCTGTGTGTGTGACAAGACCGCCGGGGCTTGGACTGGTTTGCCACGATAGATACTATCCCCTGCCTTTGCTCCAACCACCTCAATAGCAGTCTACATCTACCAGGCCCCACACAAGCCGGGACAGCTTAACCTTCCCTCCCTCACCTAGGGTTCCAAACCCCAAGGGGGCTCGGACCAGACACCAGTCATATCACTGCACAAAGTCATAGCTAAGAGAACAAAAATTTAATTCTGAACTACGTCAACCACAACACAGAGAAGGATGGCTGAAAGCCAGACTAGAAGAACTATGTACAAGATCAGCTATGCAGATGAGTATTCATCATGGAGGCGGACGATAGCTCGTGCGGTTGTCCAGTCGTGGTAGCGACTCACCCAGGCTCCTCCAGTAGACTGGAACTCCAAGGTCTGCTGCCTCTCCAAAGTTCCCTCTTCACACAGAGAACCAATCACGGGCTGATCAAGTGCAATACCACTGCCTGACTGACACTGCACCGATGAACAAGGATCCTTCCTTGCTGTCGTACTATTTCCCTCGTCACACTCCTGATGAAGTCTGGGCCGACCCTAGAACATTAGCAGTCTCCCACTTGCAGAAAAAGTACAGGTAGCACCGTCTCAAATTACACAAGAGCCAGGTCACTCTTCCATCTCATAAGTGACCCACACACTGATATGTCACCTACACAATGAGCGGTTGCTCTACCTGAACACACAATGTCACTGGCAAAGTCTATCAGGTGACTAAACACTTCACCTTATTTCCATGTCCTTGGACAAATAGATCTTCACACAGTATCATGTAACTACCCTGATCAATGGGTAGTAATCACAACCTAGCATACACTGTCACCAGTTCACCACGATGGCATGAGGTAGCTCCCTACCTTAACAAACATTGTCAACAGTTCACCACGTTGGAATGAGGTAGCTCCCTACCTTAACAAACATGTCACTCTGGTGTTCCCACCATTTTCGTAATCCAAGTCTTAGGTCACTGGACCACGTGTTGGCTTCATAAAGGTAACCAATGTAGAAACACTATGTAAGCATTACATTATACATGGCGTCGCATGATAACCCAGCCGGGCCAGAAGCATATACACAGGCCATGGTGACCGGTATCAATGATCACTCTGCTCAACTTGAAAGTTCACTACCTTGCAATCACCAAGGTTTACACAGAGGTTGAATGTCACCAGTGCTTCACTGGCTAGAATCACCAGACGTTTCAGTGTTGGATCCTCTCAGGATCGGATGACACTCGTCGGACTCTTGACGGAGGTCCTAACCTAGACCTACCGACTTATTCAGCACTC
Source organism: Cepaea nemoralis (assembly GCA_014155875.1). Classification (NCBI taxonomy): domain Eukaryota; kingdom Metazoa; phylum Mollusca; class Gastropoda; order Stylommatophora; family Helicidae; genus Cepaea; species Cepaea nemoralis. The sequence continues at coordinate 9,052 of JACEFZ010015604.1, forward strand.
AGCTCCTTCCAACATTGATCTCGCAGAATCAGACGACCACTCCCAGTATGGCCTCAATCAACTTCTGGATAGGCACTGGAATGAGTGGGCCCATAGAGCTCATGGTGAAGCTCTTGAATCTTCTTCTGTATAGTAATAACAGATCCTGAAACACGGAGAGGTTGGTGTGAGTACTCAACTACAACAAAGACTAACAGCATCTCCACCATGTCACCTGCCTCTCAGACATTCCTCATGTCAACCAACATGAGTATGAAATCATCACATCATAGATCTACTAGGAATCATAATGTATAGGCATAATGATATTAGAGACAGCAATAGCACACCTGTTCAGTCAAGTAACACTTCTGGGCTACAAATAACCCCTAGCACCAGAGTCGACTGTATGACTCTGTCAAGCATCCTTCGCCTGGTGCCAGTCCAATCCTGTTTCATCCTCTCATCATCAATCAACATATACACCTACTTTCCTTTCAGTGTAGTGATTACTTTATCGAGAAGGAGTCCAGCCGGACATCTCCTTCCTGACAGACTCATCAATTCATCAATCCCTTAACCCATGGACTGATCAATTACACACATTAATAACTATATGACCATAATGAACCATACTCCTGATAATTCATTACTATAGCATTAACCAAGGAGAACTCATGACTTGTTACACTTAAATAACAAAATCATATCACAGCCATAGTGTCAGGTCTGGGATCCCTGCCCCAGATCCTGAGTTGCCCTTGTATTCACTGACTATCTTTCAGGTCAGTCATACCTGTGCCGGTCGAGCACAGCTGTGGTGGCCATCCACCATTACACTTTCCCACAGCTACTGTGGGTCCCGTGTACCTTGTCCCGTGACGACTTAAGTCACGTCATCCAATGTAGCAAACCTCCAGACTCCACTACCAAACTCTGACTCCACCTATTTTGGGGGGGATTATTCCTCTCATATACTACTACTTCACGGCAGTACTCCAAGTACTCCATGAACCGAGTCAGGGTTCCAGAAGAGTAGAATATTAGAGACAGAAACGGTTAGGTTCAAACCTCGATCTATCTAGACACCACGGCCTCGAATTACGGAGTGCCGCATCACCCTCGATCGGGTAGGTTCACTCATCGGATCTGCACGATCGCATTGGGTCGGACATATACCTAACAGGTTGGGCGTACCGGCCTACCTCCCAGTCAGCTACCTAGACAAACGTATGATGGAACAAGCACGGTCATGCTAGCGGACGGACATGACAACAAGCAGTAATACTAGTATCCTGAATACTTTCTATCAACTGTTATCCTATCGAGGTAACACCATCCGCCTTACACGGAATAACACTGTTATCTTCACACAGTAAATACACCACGGCTGATCTCACCTTGATTCCTCGAAAAATCACCATCACTGATAGAACAATTAAATTATAATTCTAATGTCACGAAGCACATTACACATCTCTAATAATAAGCTCTACCTTATTATTTACAGCGTCTAGCATGTTGATGTAATGACTGACAAACTATCGCCTTGCATGCGTAATTAATAAACCAAACAAGTAACTGCTACACACTGTAAAGCACATCGTTCGGCCTATTTTATTTACACACCACTCCCTGTGGAATACGGCTTGTTCCGTCAGGTAACACATGACATCGCTGATCGATAAAGCCTACTTAAATATGCAGATAGCCCGCTGTAACTTGTAACGCTACGCGACGACTCAAGTTTCGACGGCAATAAATTCGTTCGGGGAGGTCGGCCCGGCATATAGACAACAGTTAAATAATATAATAAGTATTCAACTAACCTGTGATTGAACAATCACAAACTTGACTGCCGATGTCCGCTCTGGCCGCGAATATTGACATCAAAATTACCGCAGCCTGTTGGCTGTGAACTGTCTACGCTGACAGTGTCTACGCTGATCACGACTAAGTCAGTGCGCCTTCAAACCGCCTACACGGGCCGCGTGACTTTCATGATTCATGAAGAAAACCAGAGTCACGATAAGTTCCACCAACCCGTGCTGCATGAAGCACTCGTGAACTTAGAGATCTCTACCACGTACGCACTTGAGGGAACATTCTAGATTTTTCTATAAATAACTAGAATAGCTCCGCCCCGCACTATTTTTCTAGAGAAATCCCCTATTAATTGATATTAATTTCAAGGGAGACCAACGCCTCGCACTCCCTTCAAAGGGATATTATGCAGAGATCTGCCGATCTGCAGCCATTTCGTCACATAGGCCCCCACTTAAGATGGTCGACCCGGTCGAACTCACTAGCCAAAGATCGGTCGACGGCATCGAGCACAAAGGAAGCAATAAAAATATGGATCCGTAGGGAAAATATACCATTTCCAGAAACATATTTCAAGCTACAGTTGTTGTCCCTTGTAAAACAGACGCAAAAAAGCAAGAAATTTCAAATTGACAAGTTGATAGAAGAGCATGGCCATAGGTGCTTGAGACTTCCGCCGTATCATTCTCATTTAAACCCGATAGAACTTGTGTGGGCTAAAATTAAAGGACAAGTGGCAGCTGCCAATACCACATTCAAATTGTCTGACGTCAAGATACTAACCCAGTCCGCGCTAATAAATATTGATAAGAGTTACTGGAAAAAATGTGAGGACCATGTGCTGAAAGAGGAAGAGGACTATTGGAGAAAGGATGGATTGAATTTTATGCAACCGAGAGCAATCATCAACCTACTGGAATCGTCCGACACAGATTAAGGTCTGAGCAGAGTATGCCCTGGCCATTCTCACTGTCAGCCCTACACAGATTGGAAGACTTGAAAAGGTACAAAACGAAGCCATGCGCATAATATTGGGCTGCACGAAAGACACCAGCTGTGTATCACTGAGATACCTCCTTGACTTCCCGACAATGGAACACATGATCAAGATTTAGAGAGCTCGTGCATTCTTAAAAATAAGTGCAGATGAGCAGCACCTCTGCATGACGCTATATTCAGAGAAAAGGGTGACAGGCTAAAGAGAGGCAAATCATGGATGGGTCGGGCGGAAGATGTCGTCAGACAGGTCTGCAGTCTTACCAGTATATACCCCGGCAAGGAATGGGTGCCGGTGCCTCCAGCTTTTAAGTGCACTTTCTCCTGCATTATTGTCACGGTGCACTTGAAACCCATCTATTCTGCATATGCAAACAGTAGAGTATTATGGATGGAATTATAAATGTTGCCTACTTTTAATATTAATTTTATAACTATGTCTGTGAATGCCTATCAGGAAATATTCGGGGGTGGTAAAACGTTACCTTACCCCGATCAAATATTGCTTAGTCATGGTACAGACAAAGGCTGGCAGTAGGGGTCAAAGGTTGACCAATGAAAAGGCAGGAGCCGACCAATGAAAACGCGGTAGACACATGCCCGCGCCTGACCAGCAGACCCTCGGTCATTTCACCATGCGGGCCTAGAGAAGACGGTCGATTCCAATTTTTATCATACTTGCTAAAAGGCAAAATCCACGACTTGTCTGTTATAAACTTTTAGGCCCATGCTTTGGTGATCCAATAAATAATTGTAGGGTGAGTTGGAAACATGTATAACTATTTATATAATTTTGTATGTACTAATAATCCAGTTCTTTTACAGCATTAGAAATCTCCAGGGCTAGTAGATTTCATTAGGCTGTTGGGTGATATTCCCAGTTATTTATGGCAGTGGTTCTCAACCGGTGGGGAATTCCCCCCAAGGGGGGAATTTTGGGGTTTCCAGGGGGGGGAATGAAGATTATTTCAAGATCGCGTTAATACAAGAACCGATTACTTGATCTTGTTTTTCCTTTCATACTTTACGCTTCTGTACGCATCACCCTTCTGAAATTCATTTTATAACGTAAGTAGATCCGCAAATCACATTTTATGTACATGTCTAGACTTGTTTTAGAATGTGCTATTAAATTTAGCTTCAATTATTACGTATACTGTGTAGGGGCAGGGGGAAATTTTTAGAGAGGAAATACAAAAGGGGGGGGGGGGGGGAGAAATGACGTTCTAAAAATATGGTAAGGGGGGAATGATGTCCTAAAACAATGGTGAGGGGGGAATGACGTCCTAAAAATATGGTGAAGGGGGGAACGGACCAAAAAAGGTTGAGAACCACTGATTTATGGAGTTGTAGGATCTCGTGTCTCTCGATTAATGTTCAATCTTAATGGCAGGTTTCATAGTATTTAGGATTGCTATACTGTCAGAGAAGATTCAGTTGTTCAGAGGCTTATATCAATTACTTACAATGGATGACGCAAGCCATGCTTGCTAACATTGTCAGAAACATGTTGGTATCTAATTGCTAGGACAAGCTATGATTGTACGGTGATTGTCAAGACAATCCTCAGGCAGGAGTACATAAGCTTGTTGTCTAGGATAGTGATTACTTAGGAGTGGTAGGGAAGGATTGTAAGTACAATATTTGTTAGGATGGATTAACCACGAGGTAGAATTGGTGAAACCATAGAAGATAAATATAGCTGGCCACAAGGATGACAAAGGTCATCATGATAGAGTAACACGCGTGTTGTTATAATCTAGTGAGGCACACGCCATGATTGCACTGTGACGGGAATGAAAACCACTGGACCGGAGTGCAGAAGCTTGTGACCTAAATTCTTGGTTATATTCTGATTCATGGTTCGGTTAGAATTCTCAGTAACTAGAATTCTGGTTGAGTCGATTAGAATCTTTGTTATTCCGAGTCCTTGGTTCAAGGTAAATCTATGAGGTTTACAATTCATAGTCTAATCACACTCTAAATTGATTGGACAGAACTCTAGGTGATTGTGTTCTTGATTGATGGTTCTTAATTCTAGGTGATTGTGTTCTTGATTGCTTGTTCAGAATTCTAGGTGATTGGTTTCTTGATTGCTTGTTCAGAATTCTAGAAGATTGAGTTCTTGAGTGATTGTTAGACTTATTGCTTCATAGTCAAGTCTCGATTGTTAGAAAGGTCAGAAGTATAGAGGTGTGATCGTTGGGATCAATAGGAGTTAATCATAGTCTATTTCCTTTGTTCAGTAGGGAGATAGGATGCGACATGAGTGTTTCTGATACACGTTGATTGTCGGAGAGATTCACAACAATTAACTTCATTCCGTATAATTCTCACTCATGTTTTATTGGTTTTCATTTCTATGAAGCTTCAAAGGTTGTGTAGGGACTGGATCTGTCACTATTCCTTTGTCTAGTACTATATGTCACCTAGGCTGCTCATAGAGTGAAGGACCGCTAAAGAACGTCTCTGTATCCTCAGTGAAGTGTTTGCCTGATGATAGGTTTCTATAGAAGGTTAGGTTGAAAGTCATGTTGAAGGCATTGGCGTTCTCCAGAAACTTACGAGTGTACCTTTGTGTCAATTTCAGCTTGAGAGGCTACCAGAGTTGCTACTGCACCACCATGCAGTCGTCACCGAGCTACTGACGAGAAGAGCCAGTGAGTGGCTGACCACTAGACAGAAGCAGAGAAGAGTCTGGCTCCATGCAGCACTCAGATAAGTTCCTGTTGCCAACCTTGCCAAAAACCACTGACCACTGAAGCCTTCAGTTAGGACCTAAAACTAGGTCATACTCTACCACTGCATACAGAAAGAGCTCTAGGCACATCCAACACTTAAAGAGAAGTGCCAATTCCTTTTATTTCAGCTTCAACAGCAGCAAATAAACATTACACTTTTATTTTGCTCTTTCAAATTGCTCTTAGAGTTCAATTTATAAGTATACAGTTTAGGTAAGATTGATGTTTGATTATTTAGAGTGAGAATTCATTTCTTGAGTTATGATAATTCTCTGGGGGCTGTAATTCTATCACAGGCAATAGTAGCCCAGATAACTAAACCTGCTGTCTTTTCCTAAAGTGTGCAGCTTCAAGTTTTACTTTCTGGTGCCTGTGCCATTGTTAGGAAAGTTGACATTTTTTGGGCCAAAAACCCATACTCCTATTCTACGAGCCAACACCGTCTTCTTTTCCTACAGTGGATAGACTTTCTTAAGGGTTAGTCTTTGTCTTCTACTCTGGTGTGAGGATTCTCCTCTCTAGTTTGAAGACTCTGCTACAATTATCACACTCGACAGACGGTGCAGAGAGCAGAACCCTGTCGCTGTCAATGCAGAAGTCAACGCGCTCATCTATGAACACTCATATAGCCCCAAAGTGCTCATCTATACAGATGGATCTGTTGTAAAGCAGCACAGAAGTGCGTGGGCATTTACAGCCCATTCAGCGGGCCGAACCGTTCAAGAATCCAGTGGTGCCCACTCTATGACATCGAGCAGCATGACGATGGAGGTGATGGCAGTTACACAGGCTTTTATATGGCTGGAATCGCAGCATTATACCAACGTGTGTGTACTAAGTGACTCAATGCGCATGATTCAGAAGATCGAAGCTGGATCTGTACGTAGACGGTGGACTGAGTCGCTGCGGAAGTCTGTTGTTCGTAAAGTCACCTTCATCTTCGTCCCGGGACAAGCGGGAGTCGAGGGAAATGAACGAGCTGATAAACTGACTGGCTCTGCACCCCCTGTAGATGGCCAGCCCATGGATCGTGCCGATGTTATTAACGTCCTTAAAGATATAGCGAGAACAGAGGACTTTGAAGTCAGTGAATCCACATCGCTGTCTAGGATGAAAGACTTGGGAGTAAGAATTCGGCACGGCCAGATGCGAGAGGTACATCGGGAAAACAAGGCGCCTCGTCAACCAACACAGAACTGGCACTATTAGCCACCGGACGCTGATGCATATGCTGGGAGGAGGATCTGAGCACCTATGGACATGTCCGGAGTGCAATGAAGATACCCCAACTGATAACTGATAACTGAAGAAACAAGAAGGAAATGAAAAATAAGGTAAGAAATATGTTCCTTCTACTTTTCTGTTAATTTACAAATTATTTACCCCGTGCCTCTGTAAATTCTCTGTCTTTACTAATATTACACATTGCACACCTCTCGGGATTCTCCGTGGTGAAGTGGTCAAGCCGTCTGACTCGGGCACCGAAGGTTGTATGTTCGATTCCGGGCCGCGTCCTTCATTTCACGAGTGCATTTTTTCGGAGACTCCCGAGGGTCGTCGCTGGAGCTACGGAGTTCGTGCTTTGTGCGACGCTTTCCGCGCTGCGGAAAGAAACTGAGCTATATGGGATAAACACCCGGTGCAATGCAGCCGACCCTGTCAATTTTAAGCTAATTCTTTCATTGCACCCACTCTCATACGAATCCGGATACGCCTTTGTGTGTCAACAGAATTGACATGTCTCACATTTAACCATTGAGCACAACCCACTACTGGCAACGCCGATCGCATTCTGGTATGAACCTAAGGCCTATCCACGTCAATATGGAAGCACTATACTCGAATTTCGCCCTCGTTTGAGCTCGTCAGTAGTGCATATCCCTGACCGGATCCGGAAACAGTCCCGGATCACGCGTGTGAAGCGGGTGTGTAACCACGCGGCACACACTGGACACACCAAATTATCACAACAGAATACCACAACGCTACCCATCGTAGGCTATGCTCAAGATGTCTCACATTACCGTAAAAATAACTTCGTTAGCGAGAAATCACTAGTTGTTCAGCAAAAGATCAAAGGAATGTCGCCGCTTTCAATGATTTAAGTTGTTTTTTGGACCTTTCAAAGACATATTTCTTGGGTGGGGGTAAATATAAGACGGCTGGAAACATTTCATAACGATGCAACAGACAGTTTTCAAAATAATTGATCGTGAATGAAGGCAACCAAATGTGGACATACTATAGGAGACTGTGCGCCTGTGTTGTAGGATTGTAAGTTGTATTGAAGTTGTATATCTATTGATTGCATTGTTGTATCGCTATTGTAATTGCGCGATGCATGTAATGGTTGTGATGAGTGAGCAGCGTGAATAAAGTGTTTGAATTGTAGTTGTAGCGTGTCACGTCAAGTCATTCTGTGACCGTGTTTTGTATCGCACTTGTCAGTGAATACGAGCCTGTGTACTTGCTGAATGCAAGATTCTGACAGGTAATCATGTTCCGTCTCTGAACAGTAAACAGCAAGAGTAGACAATCTTTCACGAAGACTCAAAGCGAATCTGTCACCCATGTGTACGTGTGAACAAACTACACAGACAGCTGAACAGATCCTTAAAAATGGAAACATGATGACTAAATTGCGGTATCATTTCTGGTCACTCCATACGCACATTAACGCACAGCTATTTGGAAGCTTTCATGAACTCAATATAAAAAGCTAAATGCATCCTAGTAAAACGAATACTTGTGTACAATTATTAACCAGCATCTGAAGAAACAAGAAGGAAATGAAAAATAAGGTAAGAAATATATTCCTTCTACTTTCCTGTCAATTTAAACATTATTTACCCCATGCCTCTGTAAATTCTATGCCTTTACTAATATTACACATTGCACCCCTCTCGGGATTCTCCGTGGTGAAGTGGTCAAGCCGTCTGACTCGGGCACCGAAGGTTGTATGTTCGATTCCGGGCCGCGTCCTTCATTTCACGAGTGCATTTTTTCGGAGACTCCCGAGGGTCGTCGCTGGAGCTACGGAGTTCGTGCTTTGTGCGACGCTTTCCGCGCTGCGGAAAGAAACTGAGCTATATGGGATAAACACCCGGTGCAATGCAGCCGACCCTGTCAATTTTAAGCTAATTCTTTCATTGCACCCACTCTCATACGAATCCGGATACGCCTTTGTGTGTCAACAGAATTGACATGTCTCACATTTAACCATTGAGCACAACCCACTACTGGCAACGCCGATCGCATTCTGGTATGAACCTAAGGCCTATCCATGTCAATATGGAAGCACTATACTCGAATTTCGCCCTCGTTTGAGCTCGTCAGTAGTGCATATCCCTGACCGGATCCGGAAACAGTCCCGGATCACGCGTGTGAAGCGGGTGTGTAACCACGCGGCACACACTGGACACACCAAATTATCACAACAGAATACCACAACGCTACCCATCGTAGGCTATGCTCAAGATGTCTCACATTACCGTAAAAATAACTTCGTTAGCGAGAAATCACTAGTTGTTCAGCAAAAGATCAAAGGAATGTCGCCGCTTTCAATGATTTAAGTTGTTTTTTGGACCTTTCAAAGACATATTTCTTGGGTGGGGGTAAATATAAGACGGCTGGAAACATTTCATAACGATGCAACAGACAGTTTTCAAAATAATTGATCGTGAATGAAGGCAACCAAATGTGGACATACTATAGGAGACTGTGCGCCTGTGTTGTAGGATTGTAAGTTGTATTGAAGTTGTATATCTATTGATTGCATTGTGGTATCCCTATTGTAATTGCGCGATGCATGTAATGGTTGTGATGAGCGAGCAGCGTGAATAAAGTGTTTGAATTGTAGTTGTAGCGTGTCACGTCAAGTCATTCTGTGACCGTGTTTTGTATCGCACTTGTCAGTGAATACGAGCCTGTGTACTTGCTGAATGCAAGATTCTGACAGGTAATCATGTTCCGTCTCTGAACAGTAAACAGCAAGAGTAGACAATCTTTCACGAAGACTCAAAGCGAATCTGTCACCCATGTGTACGTGTGAACAAACTACACAGACAGCTGAACAGATCCTTAAAAATGGAAACATGATGACTAAATTGCGGTATCATTTCTGGTCACTCCATACGCACATTAACGCACAGCTATTTGGAAGCTTTCATGAACTCAATATAAAAAGCTAAATGCATCCTAATAACATGAATACGTGTGTACAATTATTAACCAGCATCTGAAGAAACAAGAAGGAAATGAAAAATAAGATAAGAAATATATTCCTTCTACTTTCCTGTCAAGTTAAACATTATTTACCCCATGCCCCTGTAAATTCTATGCCTTTACTAATATTACACATTGCACCCCTCTCGGGATTCTCCGTGGTGAAGTGGTCAAGCCGTCTGACTCGGGCACCGAAGGTTGTATGTTCGATTCCGGGCCGCGTCCTTCATTTCACGAGTGCATTTTTTCGGAGACTCCCGAGGGTCGTCGCTGGAGCTACGGAGTTCGTGCTTTGTGCGACGCTTTCCGCGCTGCGGAAAGAAACTGAGCCATATGGGATAAAAACCCGGTGCAATGCAGTCGACCCTGTCGTCTTTTAAGCTACTTGTTTTTTTATTTCACCCACTCCCACGCGAATCTGGCTACGCCTTGTACGTGTGACCTTACCAGAAATAACGTGGTTTACTGTAAGACTAGTTTGTTATCATGAATTCACTACATTTTCTACAAAACATCAAAGAAATGTCACCGCTTTCGATGATTTAAGTTACTTTTGGACCTATCAAAGACATATTCCTTGGGTGGGGTTAAATATAAGACGGCAAGAAAAATTTCATTACGATGCAACAGACAGTTTTCAAAATAATTGATCGTGAATGACGGCATTCATTTCTGGACATACTATAGTAGTCCACGTCCCACTAAACCGGAAATGATCGACAACACATTCAATGCTCGTTCCGTTGTGTCAATTTCTTTACAAAGAACGTGCTTTCGGACATTATGTACAACTGTTGTGCCACAATTTTCACATATAACTGTAAAATATTATTGGTACGTAATTCCATTTTCTCAGTTCTTATTTTAGTTCGTAGTGTTTAATATTTTTTTTAAAATTATATCACCTAATGAGGCCATGTAAGGGATGCTTTTTACAATAAATAATTTGGGACCGTTATTCGGAAGAGTGAAATAAAAAACATTGTTGAAAAGTTCTTGAAAGTTAAAAGAAATGTTATTTTTTAAAAATGTAAAAAAAAAAAAAAACCCACATGAAAAGAAACACGTGTAATTAAAATAGAGGCAAGGGACTTAACATTATGACAGTTTTTTATTTTATGGGACATTACTCAAAGCACCATAAATGTATTATGTTATTTAAATAACTGTAGTATTTATATTAAATGTTATCAGAGCTTTATAAAAATTATTTACAGTTATTTACGATATATCTGATGGAGTAAAACATTTAGCTTATTATGAAAGTGTTTATAAATATGTTGGCTTTATTTTAAAAGTATGACAATTTAGTAATGCATTTTCCTATTTTCCCTCGGGTTTTTAATTTAATGTGTTGTGCTTTCAATGGTACAACCTTGAGTCTTAAGTATCATAAACTATTTTTGTCAGGCCTGTAAACGGCCTAATATCCTTTATATCGCCACTTGGCTTAGATGGAAGTGTAGAATCTGCGCTTGATCTTGCTATGGCCACATGCAGAGGCGGTCACCCGAATGACACGGGTGACAAATGATACACTCTCTCTCTCTTAATATATATCTCTCTCCCTCCTTCTCTATTTCTCCCTCTCCCTCTATGTCCCTTTTTTCTATCTCCCTCTCCCTCTCTCTATCACCCTCTCTCACCCTCTCTCACCCTCTCGTTTATATGCATGTGCATGGGTGTATGTGTGTATGAATGAGTGTGTGTGCTCGTGTATGTATTGTATATCTTTGTATGTGTAAGTGTGCATGCATGCAGTGTATGCGAGGGAGTGTATATTCGGGTGTTATGTGAGTACGTGTGAGTAAGTATATGGATGTGTGCAGGTGTGTGTATTGCGTGGGTATGATGTGTGTGGGTGTGTATATGTACATGTGTGTGAGAGAGAAGAGAGAGAGAGAGAGAGAGAGAGAGAGAGAGAGAGAAAGAGAGAGAGTTGAGCGCACGCATGTCATCTAACATGCTGATCCATATGTTTTGTGTATTCTCATTTTTTTCATATTATCATTTCGATGCACTTGATTTTACCATGCATAACATGAATTCATGTACATTACTGTAAAGCAAGTGAGAGAGTTATTGAGTGTAAGTGAGAGAGAGAGAGAGAGAGAGAGAGAGAGAGAGAGAGAGAGAGAGAGAGAGAGAGAAAGAGAATATTTACATATATCCTATGTACTGTTGATGAAAGAAAGATGAGTGATTGGAAGGGCCGAATGTAAGACGGGCCTGCGTGCCCAATTTGTTACCCTTTGAAAATAAAGTCTGTTCGTTCGTTCGTTCGTTCAGCTCTCTCTCTCTCTCTCTCTCTCTCCTTTCTCTCTCTACCTATATCTCTCTGTCCCTCTCTCACCGTCTTCCCTCCTCTCTCTATCCTTCTTTCTACCCTTCTCTCGCTCTCCTCTCTCTCTCTCTCTCTCTCTCTCTCTCTCTCTCTCTCTCTCTCTCTCTCTCTCTTAGAAGAGACACATACCTGTTTCAATCTAACTGGTAAAATGGGACACCTGTTGTCATTGTAATGTATCGTCATTGAGTGATACTATTAATTGTTTACATTGGAAGACATCTAGTTTTAGAGAATTTGTTGTTGTTGTTGTTGTTTTTAAACAAGGGCTCGCTGTTAACCCAAAGGCCAGAGCCGCCCCATCATCCCCCTACGTCCCTGTGTGTCATTTGGATGATTGCCTCGGCTTGTGGCCGTGGCAAGATCAAGTGCAGATACTACACTTTGATCTCAGCCAAAAGGCCGAGAAGGGATGGCATTCATAAATTGATTTCAATAGAAACTATAGGTGTCTCATATATATATATATATATATATATATATTCATTGGCACCTTGCCGTCTTGACAGACGATAGTTTGTGCTTTAAAAAGGCATAATAACTTTTAACTATGGCGGTAGCGAGTGTGACTGATAAGGCCAATTTGCGCTGTAAATGTCCGTTCACAGTGGGTGCATGTGAACACGTGGTCATTTCCACCATCATGCACCATCTTACGTCTCAAACGCTTGGTGTGTGACTTTTCTGCAATAATTTTCTCCTTTGACTTTATTCCATTTCTGATATTTGCCCTCCATGCAACACGTTCAGCGGCGACTTGCTCCCAATGTGCATTATCAATGCCTGTATCAATCATGTCCCGCTTACACACATCTTTGTATCGTAGTAGAGGCCGACCCTGAGATCTCTTACCCATCTGTAATTCACCAAAAAAGATATCCTTTGGTATTCTACCATCATCCATCCTCCTAAGATGTCCTATCCATCTAAGTCTACGAAGACTGAGCATGGAATAAACTGTCACACAACCTGATCTTTCCAATACTTCAGTATTTGTGATTTTGTCTTGCCACTTAATACCAAGAATTCTTCGCAGACACCGCATATGAAAGCTGTTTAAGTTGTTCTCTTGGTGTGAGTAAGTTGTCCAGGTTTCACTGCCATAGAGAAGAGTACTAAGGACACAGGCTTGATAGACAAGGACTTTTGTTTTGGCAGTAAGCTTCCTGTTCTCCCAGACTCTTTTTCTTAACCTGTTCATTGTTGTTGCTGCCTTACCAATCCGGATGTTGATTTCCTGATCTAGGGATAATTTGCTATTTACCACTGATCCTAGATATGTAAAATGGTCTACTATCTCTAGTTCGGCGTCGTCAATAAAGATTGATGGTACCCCATGTGCACCTTGTGACATAATCTGTGTCTTCTTTTTGCTAATTGTTAAACCAAATTCAGAACAAGTATTGGAGAATGCAGATAGTAGACATTGCAATTCTTCCTCAGAGTGGGTCGTAACTGCAGCATCATCTGCAAAAAGCAACTCTCTAATCAGTACCCTCCTAATTTTGGTCTTAGCCTTCAATCTCTGAGCATTGTAGAGGCCGCCATCTGAGCGTGAGTGAATGTATATACCACCATCCTGATCATGAAATGCATATTTCAGTAGAAGTGAAAAGTATATTCCAAAGAGGGTGGGAGCTAGTACACAACCTTGCTTAACTCCACCCTTGATTTCAAATTCTTCAGAAGTTGCACCATCAAACTTGATTATACCCTTCATGCCTGTGTGGAACGATTCCACAATGGACAGAAGAGTTGGTGGGCAGCCAATCTTCTTTAGTGCCTTGAACAGACCCTCACGACTGACCAAATCAAATGCCTTTGTGAGGTCGATGAAGGCAATAAACAGTGGTTGATTCTGTTCACGGCATTTTTCTTGCATTTGTCGCAATGAGAATATCATATCAATGGTAGACCGGTTCTGTCGAAAGCCACACTGTGATTCGGGGTAGACTTATTCTCCTAGGACTTGAAGTCTGCGCAGAACAATTCTGGCAAATACTTTTCCAACAATACACAGAAGAGAGATACCCCTATAGTTGTTGCAGTCGCTCCGATCGCCCTTGTTCTTGTACAGTGTTATGATGCTTGAATCTTTGAAATCCTGTGGGACTTGTCTTTCACGCCAGCATAGCTCTATTAGCTGGTGGATCTGCAGAGCGAGTGTGTCTTGCCCACTCCTGATAACCTCTATTGGAATCCCATCCTTACCTGGAGCCTTGCCAGATGCAAGTTCATTTATAGCACACTTAACTTCTGTTATGGTGGGAAGTGTGTCCAGGTGGTCAAGAGTTGGTAGAGGCTCTATGGCGTTGAGGGCATCATCCGCTAGTTTGGTCTCACTTGAGTAAAGCTCCAAATAGTGCTCTACCCATCTGTCCATCTGCTGTTTCTTATCAGTGATGATTTCTTCAGTCAAGGTTTTCAATGGTGCACTTCTTTTGATCACTGTACCGCAGGCTTTCTTTATTCCTTCATACATGCTTCTTATGTCTCCCTTATCACTTGCGATTTGAATGGACTCACATAACTTGATCCAATAATCATTTGCACACTGCCTGGCAGCCTTTTGCACATCCTTCCTAGCTTGCCTAAGCTCACTCAGAGTGTTACGCGTTGGTCTTTCCTTGTTTCTTAAGAGAGCTTTCTTCTTCTTATCAATCAAGGGCTGCAGAGTCTCGCTGTTGGTCGCAAACCAGTCCTGCCTCTTATGATCCACTTATATATATATATATATATATATATATATATATATATATATATATATATATATATATATATATATATATATATATATATATATATATAAGTTTTAAACACGGAAGCCGCGGTAGCATAGTGTCTAAACGCCCACCGTTGTTCATGGGTTCGAATCTGCACCGGGGCAGGATGTTTACAATTGACCTGAGCTGCAAAATCGCCCCTGCATAAAATGGATATCCGGAAATGGCTTGGGAATTAAAGGCGGCAGGTGTGATACTGACCACATCACCAAAAGAGCGCCGATTAGTCGATTCAAAATATGGGTCTGGCGCCATACGGCCATTGTGTCTCAAGGCGTGTAAAACTGTTATTCTTCTATTATTATTATTATTATTATTATTATTATTATTATTATTATTATTATTATTATTAATTATTATGTCATTTCCGCGATCAACATTAGTAAGGTTTGAAAGAAAAACAAACCAAAAAAAAACAAAAAAAAACTGGATTACATTTTCCCAGATTCATCTCATAATTCTGTTGTTTTTATTTTAAAATGTAATAGAAAGAGCAGGCAGTTTTCGGCAAAATGTAATTTATTTTGTCGTTTCAGCGCCATCATGATAAAAATAAATGCAGCTAATTGTGCCCATATTTACAGAAACACTAGGGAAGAAAGAGTCTACCCTAACAACACACTCTCCCAATCTTACTTAGTTTCTGGGAATGTCTAGTAGTTTGATAAGTCAAGAGTTTTATATACATGATAGTGTTTGTAAGTATTATAATGACGATATGTGGTCAGCTATGTTTTGTTGTTTAGTGTATTTATTGGCTTAGTTTATAGACAAGCATTTAATCTTCCCTCCTCCTCCTCTTCATCCTGGTTAATCTGGAAGTACCGAAGCACAAACTCCTCCTTGGAGGATGCCACAACCCTCAGCCAGTCATCCAGGTTGTTGTTTTTCAAGTACTTCTTTGTCGAGTACTGCAGATACCTCTTCCAAAAGGGCACCTCGATGTTCAGGTTGATTTTGTTTTTCTGCAGATCCAAGGAGGCATTATTTCAAAAGTTGCCAGTCGTGCCGTCACCGTGAATGCGTTCATTTAGATAGTTCTCAAAGTTGCCAGTCGTGCCGTCAGCCTACGTGCATTCTTTCAGATACTTATCAAAGCTAGTAGAATCCATGATAACATCCTCCACCCTGCCTTTGCTGCGGGTTTCTGGCTCGTTTAAATTTATTTTTTTTTTGCGCTGTCATGGATGTCGGCGTGCAGCCAGTAGCTGTAGCCTCTCTTGCGGACTTCAAATTGGAAAAGGAAGAGCAGAATGCACAGAGACAATAATATTACGCGGAGAACTTGAATTTGTTATGGTAAAGGTTACCTCCTGAAGACCGAAAACATATTCGTCGATGAAAGGCTGCCAACTGCATTGGGAAAAAGAGGGTTAAAGTGCTATATAGAACCCATACTGTTGTATGCATGTGAAGCATGGACAATAAGCAGCCAAACTATAAAACATTTAATGATATTGAAAATGAGAGTTCTGAGGAAAATGCAAAGGACACCATTGATGGACAGAATAACGAATGAGAAAATCCTTCGAGACACAAATGCAAAACGTAAACTGATTAGAGAAATTAGACAAAGACAATTAAGATTGTGTTAAGTCAAGTTATGGCTATAAAAGAAAAACTGTAAAACTAGTGACCATTGTCAAACCTGACGTGCATTCTGAATGTAAAGTCTACAGTAAAGTCCAACTGATCGGTGTGTGAAACTATCCTACCTTGTCGCCATTAGTAGAGAGCTACCATCAGTACGGGACCGGGTCTAACATATTGATTGCCTAGACTAAAAAGTCATTAACATTTTATTTTTAAAATGTGTTAAAGGACTTCTTAGTCTCAGTGTGTGCCTTTCAGCCCATTCTGTTCCACTAAGGCCCGTCTGCCTGTGTTAGTGGACAGGCGATTTGGTGATTAGAGTTTACAGCAGTGTTTCCCAACGTGGGGCCCACGCCCCACAGGGGGGCAATTTAACTGTTAAGGGGGGCAATTCGAAAATGGAAGAAATCGGCTGAATATAACAAAACGGGGAGACTTGAGACTGAAGTTAACTAAATTGGAACCTGACATAAGATCTCTTTGCAGCAAGCATCAAGCGCAAGGATCTCACTAAATTTAAATAATAAATAATTACTAATAATTAAAATAATATAGAAAAATCTTTCATTAAAATTATTTTGTACTTGAATTTCAGTTCTCCATTATATGTGTTGAAAATTTACTTACTGTGTTTGCTCAATAATTACCTAGTGATTTCTTCCTAAAACCTATCATTCAAGTTTCTTTAGTGAACATTTTAATTTTTGAATATTAAAAATAATGTATATGTTGAGGGGGGGGGGGGGGGTGGGGTGGGGGAGGGGGGCAATATTAATTTTAGAAAGGCTTAAGTGGGACATGGCACAAAAAAGGTTGGGAAACACTGGTTTACAGTTTCGATGGCTGTCTCTGAACCTTGGCCAGATCAAGTGCAGATCAATCTACACTTTGATCTGAGCCAAAAGGTCGAAAAGTGAACACTGTGATCTTAGTCAAAATGCCGAGTATCATTAACATTTTAAAACATTCTCTAATGTTTAAGTGAGACAACATCATTAGAGGCCTAGAGGCCCCCCCCCTCCTCCTCCCACCCCACCCAACCCCCGCCATCGGGCAAGCTGACATCCTGAGCAATCCATCACTGACAACCACTTGATGATCTGGACCTTTGACTGGTACAAGAACAGAATTATCCCCCTTGATGGACACCTGCAGTTAGCTCTTGCTCCGATGTGTTAGTACATTCTGAGTCTGACGTAGATGCCACCAAGGGAAGTAACTTGTGATATAATTGATCTCTGCGGTGTTAGTCCACTCTTATACGGAACTTGAGAAAACGGTAATAATAATAATAGTCGTCGGTGTAATTGGATTGTAATAATGGTGAGGAGGGGAGAATTGAAGGGTCCACTTCTGGGACAGGAGAGCTCTGTTCGAGACTTCCTGTGGCTAAATTAAATTCAAGCAAAACTGAATATAATGTTCAGTGTGACTTGATTCCTTAGCGTTTACGCAAACCCAACACTACCTCTACTTCTAACTATACTAATAAATCGCATTACATATATTTATGTTTATACATACACCATGCAACGATTATCGTATACACTGTGGATATATAGCTACCAATATACAATAATACATAATTACATAAAGGTGGTTACTGAGGGCTATCCCTATCTAATAAAAGCAATATGAGATTTTATAATAATACCTCTACATCTAACTATACTAGTAAATCGTATTACATACATTTATGTTTTTACATACACCAAGCAACGATTATCGTATATACTGTGGATATATAGCTACCAATATACAATAATACAGAATTACATAAAGAGGGTTACTGAAGGCTATCCCAATCTAATAAAAAGCAATATGAGATTATGGTCATCTCGTCACAGTACCTTACTTCAAAATGTGAAAATATTGCAGCTCTGATTTAAACAGGTGCAAGGCAATTATGACAACAACAACAACAACAAAAACAAAAACAACAACACCAAAAACAACAACACCAAAAACAACAACTAAGAAGACGATCTAAACATGAATCAGTAACAATGTTACATGTCCTTTACAAGACTTTGCCGTCAATCCCCGGTTGACGTTCTATACAATCCTACGATCTTACGTTCAGTAGTTTGCCATTGCTTTGTGAAAGAGAAGTCAATGTTAAAGTGCAACTTAATGCCAGGTTAGGGATCTAACGCTTTACTTCCTCATCAGTGCACCGGAAGTTTATGAGCGAGTGCTCTTATCCGTTCGGCCACCCCGACTGCTTATGAAAAATCAGTGCATGAATGAGAAAATAGAACTCTTAGAATTGCTTTATTCATATGGTACAACATAACAACATTATGTATGACCATCAAACTTCACACAAGTATAAAACATTGAAGCTATATGACAACAACATTAATCTACAAAACATATACATCAAATGAGATGTCTTCTCTTGAGTATCCTTATCTATATTCTTATCTTGTGCTGTCTTGTCTCTTGTTTTCGCGAGTCTTGCATTGTCTTCTCTCTAGTCTTGCCTTGCATTGTCTCTTCTCTATGTTTGACCTGTGTTGTCTTTTTACTGGTTTTATATTCTTTGGCCTTTCCTCTAGTCTTGTATAGGCAAGCATTTCATTGTTTTTTTTCTCTAGTTTTATTTTCGATACTTTTGTCTTCCATTGTCTTTTCTTTACTCTTGTCTTTTCTCTAGTTGTTTCTTACATTGTCTTTACTCAACTCTTGTCTGCCATTATCTTTTCTCAACTCTTGTCTGTCATTATCTTTTCTCAACTCTTGTCTGCCATTATCTTTTCTCAACACTTGTCTTCCATTATCTTTTCTCAACTCTTGTCTTCCATTATTTTTTCTCAACTCTTGTCTTCCATTATTTTTTCTCAACTCTAGTCTTCCATTATCTTTTCTCAACTCTTGTCTTCCATTATCTTTTCTCAACTCTTGTCTTCCATTATCTTTTCTCACCTCTTGTCTTCCATTATCTTTTCTCAACTCTTGTCTTCCATTATCTTTTCTCAACTCTTGTCTTCCATTATATTTTCTCAACTCTTGTCTTTCATTGTCTTTTCTCAACTCTTGTCTTCCATTATCTTTTCTCAACTCTTGTCTTTCATTGTCTTTTCTCAACTCTTGTCTTCCATTATCTTTTCTCAACTCTTGTCTTTCATTGTCTTTTCTCAACTCTTGTCTTTCATTATCTTTTCTCAACTCTTGTCTTTCATTGTCTTTTCTCAACTCTTGTCTTCCATTATCTTTTCTCAACTCTTGTCTTCCATTATCTTTTCTCAACTCTTGTCTTCCATTATCTTTTCTCAACTCTTGTCTTCCATTATCTTTTCTCAACTCTTGTCTTCCATTATCTTTTCTCAACTCTTGTCTTCCATTATCTTTTCTCAACTCTTGTCTTCCATTATCTTTTCTCAACTCTTGTCATCTATCTTTTCTCAACTCTTGTCTTCCATTATCTTTTCTCAACTCTTGTCATCTATCTTTTCTCAACTCTTGTCTTCCATTATCTTTTCTCAACGCTTGTCTTCCATTATCTTTTCTCAACTCTTGTCTTCCATTATCTTTTCTCAACTCTTGTCTTCCATGATCTTTTCTCAACTCTTGTCTTCCATTGTATTTTCTCTACTCTTGTCTCCCATTGTTGTTTTCTCTAGTCTTATTTTACATTGTCTTGTCTGTAGTCTTATCTTGCCATGTCTTCTCTGATCCATCCACCAGCCATGTAGCTAACTACGACGTTTTCCTCAGATCGGTAAGTAAAAGCAAAGAACCCTCGATCAGGATTTAGTCTGAACTCCGGCCATTAAACAAAATGCCCTGTATCGTTGGGGATTCAAACACATGTATACCAGGCCAGCAGACATGCATGCTGGCCACAACGCCATCACCACTCTGCAATGTACTTCGTGCACGTGGCACACATTAAGATTCTTAGGAGCTAGAAATGACGAAGAGTAGACGGGAGACTCTCTCCTTCGTGTAAACTGAAATTGGAAAGTCTGCCCGCAACAGACTGTGTACATGTTCAATGCAATGTATTCCCTTGGTGGATTTAAACACAGAAACCACATTCAATAGGTTGCACCAAGCATATTTCGCTGCATTTCGTCAGGTGCATACTGCAAAATTATATATAATTTATATATATATATATATATATATATATATATATATATATATATATACATATATATATATATATATATATATATATATATATATATATATATATATATATATATAAAGATATATATATATATCACGTAAAGTGAATCAATTCTTCTTCTTCTTTCTTCTTCTTTCGTTCGCCTGAAATATGTTTATAACTGCAATCAATGAATAATACTGAACACTTAAAACACATAGTTACAGAATTGTTCGAATGTGGAACATCAGTTATTCCCACAGTAATCGCTAATTCAAAATGAAATATTTCTGCTTGCAAAAAAGTTAAGAGGAACGAGAAAAAATAACAACTCAGTTGCCGTGAATTTAAATGGGGTTAAAAAGAATTCATTTGTAAGCTTAACTGGAACGCTGCAGCAATGTTGCATTTTCTAGTTTGAAATAAATTGTCATCCGTCAATTTGTTTGTTCATTTGTTGACGGTGTCCAAGTTTAACGTCAGGGTTACTTGCTTGCTTGCTTGTGTTCGTTGGCTTGAGCTCCAACGCGAAGTCCTGTATGTCGGATGAAGGCATCCTGTTGTCCAACATCAGTGTGATGTCATACAGGACCTGAGTTTTGCGTGAGTATCCATTGTCCCATGTCTGGCTTATTGGTGTGCAGACTGGTGGTTCCTCGCCGTACAGGCAGACACTCTCCGACTTCGGAGGAATCGGCGATCCTACTGACTTCAGCCAGGACCCCGAAGGGACCTGTTGCCCAGGACGCTCGACGAGGACGCGTCAATAGGTCTTGGCCAGTATATAACCCGGCCCTGGTGCCTTGGAAACACCTCTGCGTCCCAACGTCAGGGTTAAACAAGGCGGAGTTTCTTCTTCAGGCGTCCTTTGAGAGATCCAAGACTGCACTGGTCGCTCGTCTCGAATGATGATTGACTCGGCGTTTCTATTTGCGACCCTAATGAAAATCTCTGATGTCGCAAAAGCGATGCTGTTATAGCGACATGATCTTCCCACTGTTAAACAAATACAGAATAACAGAGTGAGTATTAACATATAGAATGAAACAACAACATTTAGATTATAAATGGCACCGACATCATAGTTACTCGCTGAGTTGGAGTCTTATGCTTCTCTTATTGTGTTTAAACCCGGCCTTCATCTTCTTTAGTCCTCTCTTTGTCCTCCTTTGGGACATATGTCTAAACCAACTCACCCTAAGCCGCCCTAACCTAAGTTATACCATGGAGTTCCATCAGTCTCCTCCCTATTCTATTTATTTCTGTCTTTAATTTTCTTCTCCTTGTGTTTTAGGTCTTACTTCCCCTCTTACCAACTTCTCCCGCCTGTGAATTCCAGGGAAAAGACTGTCTAAACATACCTATCTCAGCTTTTCTCAATGTATCTTACCAATCATGACATGTTTAAAGCTTGCTCTTAAGACAAAAAACAAAAAAGAAAATAGACAAGACTTCTTATGCATAGTGAGACATTCTAAACAAAATATTCTCGTCAATGAATTTCAGAACACGAAAATATAGTAAACTAAATGGAGATAATCTAATACAGGGATGCCATCTTATTGTAAAATGAGAAATAACTCGTACAAGAGCTCTAGAAAGGTTTGCTTGAAGGTTCTGACAAAAATCACTTAATGTTTTAATGGGACACATATAATTTTTGTTTACATCAATTTATTAATGCTATCCCTTCTTGGCGTTTTGGCTAAGATCAAAGTATAGTATCTGCACTTGATCTTGCCAGGGCCACCAGCAGAGGCAGTCATCCGAATGACACACAGTGACGTGGGGGACTGATGGGGCGGCTCTGATTCTTGGGGAAACAGATATCCCTTATTTAACAAAAGAAAAAAAAAAAATTCTCGATTAAAGAAAAGTTACTTAAAAAATAATTCACATTAAAATGAACACATGTAATTAGAATGTTTACAGGGAACGTAACACTAAAAAGTTATTATTTAACGGGACATTACTCAAAGCAGCTTAAATGTATTATATTATTTAATTAACTGTAGTATTTATAACAATTTTTCATAAAGTGCTTATATGGATTATTTAAATAACTTGCCCCATTAAGCAGGATAAACAGTTTAAGTGGTTTTTAAAAGTCTGTGTAAAAGTCATGGCTTTATTATATATGTACGATAATTTTGTTACGCATTTTTCTATTATTTCTAGATATTTTATTACATCTTTTGTTCTTTCAATGACACTTGTTGGGTGTAACGATTCATATAAAATATTTGTCAGGCCTGTAAACGGCCCCCCCCCCCCCAAAAAAAAAAAAAAAAACACCTTAATATCTATCACTTCTCGGTCTTTTAGGTAAGATCTAAATGTAGTATCTATGCTAGATCTTGCCACGGGCCGGGATGATCAGTCGACACACAGGGACGTTGCGACCTAATGGGACGGCTCTGGCCCCTCTGAGAACCGCAAGCCCTTCTGAAAAACTCGTTAATATCGAGACACTTTTAAAAAGTACAGGCCGATCTCGCTTTTAATCGTATACTACAAGATTTTAACAAAATCTTTGACGAATAGATTGAAACGAGTAATGGCAACTCTTATCCATGAAGATCACTAATGCAGTGCACACCATCGGAACATCCATCAACACACACATTTCATAAGGGATATCATCAACTACACACATCTGAAAAACTCTCAGTCCTCAATTTTCTCTTTAGATCAATAAAAAGCATTCGACAGAATATCTCACTCATACCACCACAAAACTATCCCACGCTGCAACGTGGGAAGTTATTTTCAGACATGGATCCAAATTCTATATTTATAACCAGAAAGTCGGGTTCTGTTAAACTATATCCTAACCAATTCTTTCAGGTTGACTAGGTCGGTGAGATAGAGATGTCCCTGGTCCCCATTCCTGTACGTTGTCACCCTAGAGATAGTTCTAGAAAAGATAAGACAGGACAATAATGTCAGGGGTACGTTCATACCAGGGAAGGGTGAGCAAAAGTTGCCTGCTTATGCGGACGATACCATTTTCTTTCCGACAACTGAGAAATCTGTACGGATTATTTAAGAAAAGTTCTCGTTTTTCGGCAAAATTAAACGTTAAAAAAATCTACCATAATAGGTTTAGGCAAATGGATAAATAAGGCTGATTTCCATTTGACGTAGTATCAAATAATCTTATAAATTTGTATGGAATTCCCAAGTCAAACAAATCAGAAGAAGCAAATAACTCGATTTAAACATAAAAGATACCACAACTGTAAATGTGTTTATTGACGGTATTAATAATCTTATGATTATATTATTATTAATAATATTATTATTATTACTATCATTATTATTTCTTTTCTCATTATTACATTTGAATGTGCAAAACAAAATTTAAAATAAATTTTTTTAAATCGGATTAATAATGCCGAAGAATACACCACAGCCTTTTCACTGATAGACAGAGAAAGGAACAACAACAAAAATTTGATCTTTCACCTCTGTAACATTGTGACCCAGTAATTATAGGGAAGCCATATTTTAATGGTAATGATAATTTAAATGTTATTGTCCACGCTCACGGCATTAAATGTTCTGCTACCTAGAGAAAGCTGGAGATAGATCAAGATAGAATGAAAGAGAGAGAGAGAGAGAGAGAGAGAGTGAGAGAGAGAGAGAGAGAGAGAGAGAGAGAGAGAGAGAGAGAGAGAGAGAGAGAGAGAGAGAGAGAGAGAGAGAGAGATTGGCAGGTGTAACATGCATTCCGCTTGTGGAGATGGAAATGATTCATGTGCAAGGAATGTATGTTTACATGCACTACGCCATAAATGTCTCATTATCATAAATGTTTTTCTATGTATTTGTTTTTCACACATGTGACACTTAACACTAACAAACGCAACTCTCTGTGATATATACAAACAAATGTAACACGTATTACACCTTGTAAATATGTATTGCTTTGTATGAAATAAACGTTTTGAAAAAATAAAAAATTGGATTAATAAGCCGGTGTGCAAACGATCTCGTCAGTTGCAAACTACATCGCCATTGTTCTTCAAACCAACAGAATGGCTTCTGGAGTCAAACTCGTGATGGTTGTAAAAGCCAGGGTTTCAATGGGACATAATTTACATTGCGTGGTAATTTATGCGTGTCCCATACCATGCTGTCCCATGACACTTTCCCATGGGATTCCTGGCAGGCTTGTCCATGGGACATGTTTTTCTGTCCCATCCAATGGTAATTTATGCCTGTCCCATCCCTCCCTATTCCATCCATACACTATTCAGAAAATCTCCCTTTTTTCCCCATGGGATTCCCATGGTCAAGCCTGGCAAAAATATATGCCAGTAGATTTGCTTGACCACACTGAAGGCACAGAAACTGGATTGGGTAGTAATCATATTTTCTTCAGACATGAAAAAAAGTTGAAGTAGAAAGATCAGGCACAGCTCAGGATTGCGATGGTTACAATAATCTAATCACCAGTCTTCCCATTGACGATGTAAGATACGTTTGCAACGATTCTGAGTATATAAACAAAGACAACTGCAGAAAAACTGACATTATTTTGATTAAAGCTATATTGAAAAGCTATATGCTACATGGTCATTTCCTTTTTTTTTCTTTTTTAGTTGTCTGCTCACGCTTAACGGCATTACACATGATGGATGGGTGGAGCGGAACATAAAGTTCATATTGCCGCTGTAATGTTATATGTTTCGACCTGATTAAGTGGTTCAAAATGGCAGCAAATTAATGTGTTTAATTCATTAATCCCTGATATATTAATTAATAATTGAGTAAACCATGCGGACAATATTTGTGTTTTGTGCGAGCTGATAAACCGAACGTATGGAGCTGATCCACGACTCTGGTGATCGGGTGAGATGGTAAAACATGACAGCCCACGCTTATCGGCATGGCATATGATGGTTAGATGGACTGTAGAAACCTTGAAACCATAATCAACAATTACCTGTCGGTTGTACTCCAGCGCAGTGCCCCGCCTATTAAGTGGTTTCACGTTCATCATCATCACAGGAATTGTCTATAAGCGTGAACGTTTCATGTTACCCTGCTAGGTAGGCTCAAGGGGTACTCTACCTTGCCCAAAGGTGACCCATAGGCTGGCGGGTGACAGGAGGTATCTTACTTCAACATGTGCAGATTTTGCAGCTCTGGTTTAAATAGGTGCAGCGAAGTTAATGTCAACGGAGACGACTGACTACTCGTCAACAAAAACAACAACAACAACAAAAACAACATAGACGAACAAATAAGAAGACCTAAACATGAATCAGTAACAATGACACATATCCTTTATAGGACGTTGCAATCAACCCTTAGTCTATCACCGGTAGTTTAAGAGTGAACGCTCTTAACCTTTCGGCCATGCTGACTGCATATGAATAATTAGTGCATTAATGAGAAAGTAAAACTCTTAGAATTGCTTTATTCATATGGTAAAACATAACAACATTATGAAATGACAATCAAACATCACACAAGTATAAAACATTGTAGCTAGTATGAAAACATTAATCTGCAAAGCATATACATCAAATGAGATGTCTTGTCTTGCGTATCCTTGTCTATGTTCTTCTCTTGTGTTGTCTTTTCTCTAGTCTTGTTTTCGCAAGTCTTGTCTTGCATTGTCTTTCCTCCAGTCTAGTCTAGCATTGTCTTATCTCTAGTTGTGACTTTTCTCAAGTTATAACATCCACTCTTTTTTTTCTCTAGTCTTGTGTTATATAGCCATGTCTTTCACTGCCTTTTCTTTAGTCTTGTCTTCCATTGTCTTTCTGTAGTGTTGTCTTGACATGTCTTCACTGATCCATTCGCCAGCGATGCAGCTAATTGCGACGTTTTCCTCAGATCGGTAAGTAAAAGTAAAGAACCCTCGATCAGGTTTTAGACTGAGTTCTGATCATTAAAGAATCATGCTCTGTATCGATGGGGATTCAAACACATTTACACCAGGTCAGCAGACATGTATGCTAGCCACAGCGCAACCACCACTCCGCGAGGTACTGCGTGCACGTGGCACACATTAAGATCCGCAGTGGCTAGATGTGACGAAGAGTAGACGGGAGACTCTTATTCGTGTAAAATTAAAACTTGAAAACCTGCCCACAAAACACTGTGTATATGTTCAAAGCAATGTATTCTCTTGATGAATTTAATAACAGACGCCACATCCAATAGGTTCCATTGTTTATTGCCTGGCATATTTCGCTGCATCTCGTCAGGTGCATACTGAATAGTTATATATCACATGATGTGAATGAATGAATAATACTTTGGCTGAAACACTTAAAACACATAGTTACAGATATTGTTCTAACGTGGAACATCAGTTATTCCCACAATAATAGCAAATTCATAATCAATAGCAAATTAATGAAATCTTTCTGCTTGCACACAAGTTAAGAGGAGCGAGACATAATAACAACTCAGTTGCTGGGAATTTAAACGGGTGTTAAAAAGAATTCTTTCGTAAGCTTAAAGGAAACGCTGCAGCAAAGTTGCATTTTCTGTTTTGAAAACAACTTGTCATCCGTCAAGTTGTTTGTTGATTTGTTGACGGTGTCCAGGTTTAACGTCAGGGGTAAACAAGGTGAAGTTTCTTCTACAGGCGTGCTTTGAGAGATCCAAGACCGCACTCGCTGGTCGCTCGTCTCGGGTGATGATTGCTTCAGCGTTTCTATTTGCGTTGCTAATGAAAATCTCTGACGTCGCAAAAGTGAGGCTGTTATAGCTACATGATCTTCACACTGCTAAACAAATACAGAAAAGCATAGTAAGAATTACAATACAGAATGAATCAACAACATTTATATTATAAATGGCACCGACATCATAGTTACTCGCTGTGTTGAGCCTTATGCTTCTCTTATCGTTTAAACATGGCATCCATCTTCGCTTGTCTACTCTTTGTTCTCTATGGGGACCTGGTCCTAATCCAACTCGCCCCAAGCCGTCCTATAGAAAAAGATCAGATTCTACATGTATGGACAGATTGTGTGAAAACCATTATAATGATAACAGAGAGGAACAGTATGATATTAGATGTAATAATGAAGGACTGCCAATTTTGAAGATGGAGGTTCGAAATGTTCTCAAGCATATGCACGCAGGCAAGGCCCCCGGTGCAGATAACATCACAACAGAAATGATTAAAGCTTTAGAAGAATTTGGACTAGAGCAAATCACCAGACTGCTGAACACATTATATGATACTGAAGATATACCTTCTGAATTATGTAACTCTGTATTTATTGCAATCCCAAAGAAATCAGGAACCTTGGAATGTGATCAACATAGAACAGTTAGTATAATGAGTCACTCACAAAGATTGTGCTACGAATTATCATGCAATGAGTGAGGAAGAAAATACAACCTGAAATAGGGGAAGAACAATGTGGGTTTACAGAAGGAAAGGGTACAGTAAATGCTGTGTATATGCTACGAATAGTTATTGAACGTGCTATAGATAAACAAGGAAATACATCTTTGCTTTATTGAAGACACACAGGCTTTTGATAGAGTTAGACATGTCAACATGATGGATATGCTTGCAGATCTACAAATTGATGGTAAAGACATTAGACTTATAATATACATATATTGGAAACAACAAGCTGCCATAAGGACTGATAATGAAGTAGGACAATATCAGCCTATTAAGAGAGGTGTTAGGCAGGTATGTGTAATGTCTCCAGATCTTTTTTCCCTATACAGTGAAAATATTCTCAGAAATGTAGGAGATATAAATGGAATCAGCATTGGAGGACGAAGCATCAATAACATTAGATATGCAGATGATACAGTATTGATTGCAGACAATGCGCAGGATCTGCAACGATTAGTACACAGTGAGCAACTGGGGTTAGAATTAAATTGTAAAAAGACACAGGTTATGGTCGTCACTAGGAAGAACGAAGTACCACAATGTAATATACAAGTAAATAAGAATATTCTTCAACAAGTGAATCGGTACAATTATCTTGGAACATTCATAACATATTATAGGAGATGCCTTGAAGAGATTAGCATTAGAATCGCCATGACGAAAGTAGCCTTTAGAAAGATGAAAAACCTTCTGACCAATAAAAAGATGTCAATTGAAACGAGAAAAAGTGTATTGAGGGGATACATAGAGCCAGTTCTTTTGTATGGATGTGAAACTTGGACAATGAGCAGTCAAGCTGAAAAACATCTGATGGCTGCAGAAATGTGGTTTCTGAGGAAAATGCAACGAATGCCATGGACAGACGGAAAAACCAATGACCATGTACTACAGGAGACAAATGAAAATCGTAAATTGATTAGAGAAATTAGACGTAGACAGTCAAAATGTTTTGGACATGTTATGAGAAGAAACGGATTTGAGAACTTAGTGAAAACTGGCAAGATCGAAGAGAACAGACCAAGAGGAAGACGAGAGGAAAATACCTGGATGGGTTGGCCACATGGCATGTACGAGACAGGAACACTGAGCTGATCCGCGACTCTGGTGAATCGAGTGAAATGGCGAGTCATGACCGCCCACGCTTTCCGGCATGGAATATTGATTGATTGATTTCCTTATGAGTGTCCTTTGCAGGCAGTCCTTTTGCCCACGAAAAACGCTTAACAGCACGTTGCTCTTTGGTTGTACACTCCGTAAGTACAGTCGATATTTTGTTTAAGCGCTGCGCATGCATATGAGACACCTAGCGCCACCTGACGAGTGGGAATATAAAATTTCATGTTGCTGTCATCTAATGACACCTGTAGAAAACACAACTACATTTACCTGCGATTCCACAGAACTGTGTGACATACTTATTGACTCGATATCGTTCAAATTTGTATCCGCTTTCGTTTCGCGCCTCCAAACCATCGTTGTCTACTGGGTATCCATCGCCTTGATTTCCTACCTTTGCTTTGATGTCATCCATTATGATATTTATTTCTACATTTTGACATTTCTTCAAAGCAGGTTCCATGACGTCATAAAATTCCTTTATATTATTTTCACTACATTCTCCTGTTTAGAAATATATTTGAATGACGTTTATGTTAAAAAGACTGCCTATTAATTTAATCAATAGTACCCTGTCTGACACAGCCCAATATCCTTGAACAGATTCTCGCACTAGAGCACTAGAAACGATTGCTTGTAGGTTCTGACAAAAATCACGTAATGTTTGAATGGGACACCTATTATTTCTATTTAAATCAATTTATGAATGCTATCCCTTCTCAAAATTGAGAAACAAAGAAAATTTAAATATTTTGGTCACTTGAAACGTCACGAAAGTTTGGAGAGAACAATAATGGAGGAGTATATGTCTGGGAAGAGATGAAGAGGAAGGCCAAAGAGAAGATGTGTGCAGGATGTGGCGGATGATCTCCAGATGGGTGTATCGGACGCGGGACATCTTGTCTATGATCAAGAGGTTTTCGGGAAGGTTGTTATGGGAGCAAAGGACATGCTACTGAATGAATGAATCCCTTCTCGGCCTCTTGGCTAAGATCAAAGTCTAGTATCTGCACTTGATCTTGCCAGGGCCACCAGAAGAGGCAGTCATCGGAATGACAGACAGGGACGTGGGGACCTGATGGGGCGGCTCTGGTTCTTGGGGGAACAGCGAGCCCTTATTTTAAAAATATTTAAAAAAAAAACATTCTTGAAAAGTTCTTGAAAGTTAAAAGAAAAGTTATTTAAAACAATGAAATGAAACAAGTGTAATTAAAATAGTGGAAAGGGACTTAACATTATAACAGTTATTATTTTATGGGACATTACTCAAAGCAGCATAAATGTATTATGTTATTTAAATAACTGTAGTATTTATAATAAATTTTATCAAACGTTTATAGAAATTATTTACAGTTTATGACGCCATAAATGATGGAATAAGAAATTTAAGTTATCATAAAAGTGTTTATAAACGTAATGGCTTTCTTTTGCAAACATGAGAATTTAGTAATACAGTTTACTATTTTCTCTCGATAATAAATTAAATGTTTTTGTGCTTCCAATGGCACTTCCTGTGCGTAACAAATTATTTTTGTCAGGCCTGTAAACGGCCTAACATCCTTAATATCGCCTCTTGGCTTGGATAGAATCTGCGCTTGATCTTGCTTTGGCCACATCCAGAGGCGGTCACCCGAATGACACGATATGGGACCTTTATGAGCGTCTCTATCACCCTGTTGGGAGCCGCGAGCCCATTAAAAAGACAAAACGATCCTTAATATTCAGCACTTTTGATTGTTTCATGCTTTTTTCTTTTTTGTTTTTGTAAATAAGCTTAAGTCATGGAAGCCGCGGTAGCGTAGTATCTAAGCGCCCACATGTGGTAAAGAGTTCCAATCTGCACCGGGTCGGATGTTTACAATTGACCTGAGCTGCCAAGTCCTCCCTGTCTAAAATGGGTATCTGGATATGGCTTGGGAACTAAAGGCGGCAGGTGTGATACTGACCACAACACCTAAAGAGCGCCGATTGGTCGATTCAAAATGTGGGTCTGGCGCCATACGCCCATTGCGTCTCAAGGTGTGTAAAACTGTTATTCTATTATTATTATTATTATTATTATTATTATTATTATTATTATTATTAAATGGAGTACATTTTCCGAGATTCATCTCATAATTCTGGTGTCGTTTTTATTTTAAAAAGTAACACAAAGAGCGGGCAGTTTTCAGCAAAATGTACTTTCTTTTGTCATTTCAGCGCCATAATAATATTTTTTTTTTTAAATGCAGCTGATGGTGCCCATAATTACAGAAACACTATCAGCTAGGGAAGAAGAGTCTGCCCTAACAACACACCCTCCCAATCTTACTTAGTTTCTGTGAATGTCTAGTAGTTTGATAAGTCAAGAGTTTTATATGCATGATAGTGTTTGTAAGTATTATAATGACGATATGTGGTCAGCTATGTATTGTTGTTTAGTGTATTTATTGGCTTAGTTTATAGACAAGCATTTAATCTTCCTCCTCCTCCTCTTCATCCTGGTTAATCTGGAAGTAAATCAATCATGTGCCATGCCGGAATGCGTGGGCGGTCATGACTCGCCATTTCACTCGATCACCAGCGTCGTGTATCAGCTCAGTGTTCCTGTCTCGTCCATGCCATGTGGCCATGCCATCCAGGTATTTTCCCCTCGGTCTTCCTCTTGGTCTGTTCCTTTCGATCTTGCCAGTTGTCACTAAGTTCTGCAATCCAATTCTTCTCATAACATGTCCAAAGAATTTTGACTGTCTGCGTCTAATTTCTCTAATCAATTTACGATTTTCATTTGTCTCCTGTAGTACTTGGTCTTTGGTTTTTTGTCTATCCATGGTATTTTTTGCATTTTCCTCAGAAACCACATTTCTGCAACCATCAGATGTTTTTCAGCTTGACTGTACATTGTCCAAGTTTCACATCCATTCAAAAGAATAGGCTCTATGTATCCCCTCAACACTCTCTTTCTCGTTTCAATTGACATCATTTTATTGGTCAGAATGCTTTTCATGTTGCTAAAGGCTACTTTCGCCATGGCGATTCTTGTTCTAATCTCGTCAAGGCATCTGCCATCAGATGTTATGACTGTTCCGAGATAATTGTACCGATTCACTTGTTGAAGAATATTCCCATTTACTTGTATATTACATTGTTGTACTTCGTTCTTTCTAGTGACGACCATAACCTGTGTCTTCCTACAATTTAATTCCAACCCCAGCTGCTCACTGTGTACAACAACTGCGTCTACTAATTGTTGTAGATCTTGTGCATTGTCTGCTATCAATACTGTATCATCTGCATATATAATGTTATTGATGTTTCGTCCTCCAATGCTGATTCCATTGATATTTTCTACATTCCTGAAATATTTTCACTATATAGGGAAAAAAGATCTGGAGACATTACACATCCCTGCCTAACACCTCTCTTAATAGGTTGATATTGTCGCACTTCATTATCAATCCTTATGGCAGCTTGTTGTTTCCAATATATGTTTTTTATAAGTTTAATGTCTTTCCCATCAATTTGTAGATCTGCAAGCATATCCACCATGTTGACATGTCTAACTCTATCAAAAGCCTTTGTATAGTCAATAAAGCAAAGATGTATATCCTTGTTTACTTCTATAGCACGTTCAATAACTGTTCGCAGCATATACACAGCATTTACTGTACCCTTTCCTTCTACAATCCCACATTGTTCTTCCCCTATTTCAGGTTGTATTTTCTTCCTCACTCTTTGCATGATAATTCGTAGCAAGATCTTTGTGATATGGCTCATTATACTAATTGTTCTATGTTGATCACATTCCAAGGTTCCTGATTTCTTTAGGATTGCAATAAATACAGAGTTACATAATTCAGAAGGTATATCTCCAGTATCATATAATGTGTTCAGCAGTCTGGTGACTTGATCTAGTCCAAATTCTTCTAAAGCTTTAATCATTTCTGTTGTGATGTTATCTGCACCGGGGGCCTTGCCAGCTTTCATATGCTTAAGAACATTTCGAACCTCCATTTTCAAAATTGGTTGTCCTTCATTATTAAATCTAATATCATACTGTTCCTCTCTGTTATCATTATAAAGGTGTTTCACATAATCTGTCCATACATGTAGTATGTGATCATTTTCTATTATGGTTTTGCCATCTTTAGTTTTTAGACAGCCTGTTGATGTACTTGCTCTTTTATTAGTAAGTTCCTGAATTCTTTTGTGCACTAATTTGGTATTTTGACTGTTGTAATGTTTTTCGATGTATAAGCACTTTTCCTCAAGCATAAACACCTTCTTGAAGGATGCCACAACCCTCAGCCAGTCATACAGGTTGTTGTTTTTCAAGTACTTCTTTGTCGAGTACTGCAGATTCCTCTTCCAAAAGGGAACCTCGACGGTCAGGTTGATGATATTTTTCTGCAGATCCAAGGAGGCATTATTTCCAAAAGTTGCCAGTCGTGCCGTCACCATGAATGCGTTCTTCCAGATACTTCTCAAAGTTGTCAGTCTTGAGGTCAGCTTTAATGCTATCATTCAGATACTCATCAAAGATGCCACTCTTGTCGTCAACCTTAATGCATTCTTTCAGATACTTCTCAAACTTAGTAGAGTCCATGATAACATCCTCCACCCTGCCCTTGCTGCGGGTTTCCGGCTCGTTTAATTGGTTTTTTTTGCGCTGTCATGGCTGCATTTGTTATGGTAAAGATTACCTTCTGCAAGACGGAAAAATATTCGTCAATGAAAGGCTGCCAACTGCATTGGGAAAAAAAGGGTTAAAGTGCTATATAGAACCCATACTGTTGTATGCATGTGAAGCATGGACAATAAACAGCCAAACTAGAAAACAGTTAATGGTATTGAAAATATGATTTCTGAGGAAAATGCAAAGGATACCATTGATGGACAGAACAACGAATGAGAAAGCCCTTCGATGCGCAAATGCAAAACGTAAACTGATTAGAGAAATTAGACAAAGACAATCCATATTGTGTTTAGTCAAGTTATCGCTATAAAAGAAAAGCTGTAAAACTGAATGACCACTGTCAAACCTGACGTGCATTCTGAATGTGAAGTCAACATTTCGGTTCAACTGATCGGTGTGTGAAACTATCCTACGTTGTCGCCATTAGTAGAGAGCTACCATCAGTACGGGACCGGGTATAAAGCAGGGTTGGCCAACATGAGGCCCGTGTGCCGAATAGAGTCATGTTGCGGTCCGCGGAGCTATATCCAAAGAACATAAATATTAACTTTATTGTACATATCAACAAAAGAACATTACACCATGAGTCGTTCGTATCATATATTTTTAAATTATAGCTAAGAGAAATTTGAAATATCTCGCACTTTATGAAAATTTTTTGGTTTTGAGCTATTTAAATATCCCACATTTTCGGGCAAATTCATAGATTTTAGCTATTTCAAATATCCCTTTCTTTGATACACAGGGTTACTTAGTTTTTTGTCCGACACTAGGTGTTGATAAATTGTAATATGATACTTCAACTTCTGTTATATATGTTCTGTGATCTTCGGCGTCTTCGGGAAACTCGCAAAGCTGTCGGGCTCATACTCATAACTACTTTCAGTCCACCTTGACAAAGTTCGTGTTATTCTGTAGTTTCGTTCTATTATCGCCACTGCGTCTAGAGAGATTTTGCGATCGACGTTAAAATAATATTTATCATATTTATAATAAGGGTTCAAACTACTTAACCAAGTATCCTTTCTACCATATCGATTCTATAGGTAAGTAAACTATGAAACGTTTTACTAATTTAATTTAAATTAATTAATCATTATTAATTAGTATTACCCGTTGCGTTTTATGTTATATATTTTTTTCCAGTTAAAAACTAAGACCTACCATTGCGTCAATTAGTAAAGACGTCGGGCCAAAGAAGAGAAGAATCACAGAAGAATTATGTTGTTTTCAAGACAGGTGGCCTAAAAACTATTCTTTTTTTTTGTGTGGAAATTAAAACAAAGCCCATTTGCTTGATATTCAACGAATATGTTTCTGTTTTGAAAGAGAATAACACATAAAACGGCACTACGAGACTAAACATGCAAGTAAGGGTGATAAGTGCAAAGGGCAATTTCGACAAGACCAAGTAAATGACTTTAAAAAGAAATTGCTGCACACCAAAAGACATTTACTAGAGCGGGTTCAGAGTGAACATGCTATGGAAAAGAAAGTTATGCAGTAGCCATGATAATAGCAAAAAAGTCGAAGCCATATTCAGATCGTGAAATGGTTAAGGGATGTTTGGAGAGCGTCATTGAAATTCTGTGTCCAGAAAAGAAGAAGGATGTCTGAAAAATAAGTCTGTCTCGTCACACTATTACTAGGCGTGTGGACGACATTGGAAAACATATTGAAGATAATTTGAAAAGTCCAGCATCCGAGTTTATATTTTATGCTCTAGCATTGCAAGAAAGCAAAGATATGGCAGATACAGCCCAACTGGCAATTTTTATCAGGGGTGTTGATGTCCATTTTAAAAAGACAGAAGAATTAGCGGCACTGTATCCACTTAAGGACACTACGAAGTCAAGAGATTTGTTAGATGCAGTTACATCGACATTGAATGGCTTTTCGTTACAACTTAACAACTTATAGGACTTAACAACGGATGTTCTAGCAATTGTTGAGAAACACGAAGGGTTAGTAAATGTGATTGAAAATGAGGTCTCCAAAGTCGGTAATACTTCAATGCTACATTTTCATTGCATTATTCATCAGGAGAATTTATGTTTGAAGGCCCTGAAAATGGACCATGTCATGAAAGTGGTTGTCAAAATAGTGATCTTCTTTAAGTCGAACGGGTTTAATCATCGTCAGTTCCAAAAATTTCTAAATCTTTGGACTCAGATTATAATGACGTTACATTTTATGCAGAAGTAAGATGGCTGACCCGTGCCAAAATATTGAAAAGAGTGTTTGATTTGCAGCAAGAAATACAATCATTCTTTGCAAGCAAGTCAATAAGCATATCAGAGTTTGAAGACAAAGAGTCTGTTTGGAACTTTGCATTTCTGGTCGACATAACTAGCCACCTAAATGACGTTAATACTCGTTTACAAGAGAAAGATCAATTAATTAATAAGATGTATGATCATATTTCTGCATTTCAAATGTAATTTGATCTTTGGGAACAAAGTTGAGGACAAAGAACTTTAAAGACTTTTATACATTGTCATTGCAACCAGATGTCACACAGGAGGTGGCGGAAAAATACACCTCTTTTATATCTGACTTAAACCTCCAATTTGAATACCGATTTCAGGATTTTTAAAAACGCCACGTGCTTTTTGTGCTTTTGCAACGCCATTCGCGGTAGACGTGAAATTATTATGAAGAAGAATACAAATGGAAAATTGTGAAATGTGTTGTGATACACATTTAAAGGAGAAATTCCATCAAGTTGGTTTGGAAGAGTTCTATAAAACGTATGTGGACAAGGATAAATATCCTGCGTTTTACAAACATGCTCTGTCGATGGTGTCGCTATTTGGAAACACTTATGCTTGTTACCAGATTGTTAGTCGCATGAAGCACATCAAATCACAAGTGAATGTTCATTTGGAAAACTGCGTGTAGTGACAACATCAGTCGAGATAAATTTTGAGGCACTTAGTTCTGCAAAACAAAGTCAGATGTCTCACTTTGAAATATTTTTTAATTGTCTAATAAATATGTTTGATTCTCATTTATGTTTTATTTTCTTCGAAAACATAAAAATTGGTATATTTATTTTTATTTTTAATTTTTACATTAAACCAGGCAAGCGTTTTACCCCGATCACACCTACTGGGAAGCAACGATGTGGTAGAAGCTGTAGTATGCTTGCTTGTTTACTTTAATTCACACACACACACACACACACACACACACACACAAACAATAAGGTGCGTGGCCCGGCAGGAAATATTATTTCTGAAATTTGATCCGCCTGCTAAAAAGTTTGGCCACCCCCGCTTAAAAACCATTAACGACGATCTATTAGAGAGCAAGTCGTGCCAACAGCAGCGGTAATTCCAGCTTCAATAGAACATTTTAAAGTTGTTGCATTTAAAATGCTGGTAGTTGGATCTGGAGTGTTCAAAGCAGGCCTCGACTGCCTGAATAATGGTGCATGGAATCACGGAATAGGACCTCGGTTCTAGTTTATTGGTTTTCGGAACTGGTGGTAATGATTAACAGTGACAAACGCGGGCATTCGTATTGCGGCGTTATAGGTGCAATTATTGGATCGCAGCAAAACGAACTGCTGAGAAAGCGTTTGGGAAAAAAAAAGTTTTCATTAATCAAGAACGAAAGTGAGAGTCGCGAAAACGATCAGATACCGTCGTAGTTCTGATCATAACCAATGTCGAATAGCAATCCCAGTGGGGTTGAAGCGAAGCTGAAACAATATGGAATATACCTTGACTAGCAATTCCATTGCGTATAAAGTCTGAATAATTTGGAAGGTGCTACTTCATGCGTGGTCCTGACACTTTATCTACGGTTCTAAGTTGAGGGATATGGCTAAACGCCTCTATGTCATTATCCCCCATTTGTGAGGGCCTGGCCATTACTTATCCTCTGCTGCATGGAGGTGAGATGCTGAGCCGGCAGCATCTGCAGCTTACCTTGTGCCTTACGTCTGTAAAGACGGCAAGTGCCACTACTGTGTGGGCATTAATAGGTGAAAAAGTGTCCCAGTCAGTATCTAAAGCTCATTGAGTGTGTGTTATCAAAGGTGGAAAATCGTCACATTGGGACGAAATGGAATATTTCTTGACTAGCAAATCCATTACGTGGAATTCCGCAGCAAAATCTTGGTGTGCGGATGACATTTGCATACCGTTCCCTCCTGATCTTCGGAAGAACAGCCTGTGGTGAACAGGAGGCCCAATATACGGAAGTGAGGCTAAGCAACCATGTGCAGATGTAACGATTCCTTGGGTGAGCCCAATACCAGAGCAATATGTGTTGGCTCTGCAAGTATGGAAGCCTCCTTGGATGGCGAGGAATGTCCATGGTCTGCCCCTGCCTTCCCTTGTGGGCCGACCGGGATGTCTCCAGCTGTTCTAGGTGGGCCAGCTGGGATAGGGATACTATCATAACAGTAAGAGTCGAGAAAGCCACTCAGACGCACGAAACACAATGCTGGTTGGCTAGCAAAGCCATTTCGTGGAAAGTGCGAACCGAAAGCTCGCTGAGTGGATGTCATATGCAGACTGACCTCTCCTGGTTTGCGGCTTGTGGCGAACGAAATGAGCAATATACGGAAGTGACGCCAAGCAGCCAGGTATAGGCGTTAACGATTCCTTGGGTGAGTCCAATGTCTGTCTCAGAGTGAGAGTGGAAAGTCCTTCGAAACACCGGGAAGGTTAACCCGGTCAACAAATGAACGCAGAAGTCGGATGTGTCGGCCTCAAGGCGCAAGTAAACTAGCGCTGCTGTAAACAGGCACAATGCAATTACGTCTGAAAAATATGCTTAGGATGAATGCAGAAGAAGACAGTGTAATTATCTGAACTTGATATTGCCAGGGCCAATAGCAGAGGTGGTCATCCGAATGACACATAGGGACGTGGGGAACGAATGGGGTGGCTCTGGTATTTGGGGGTACAGGAGCCCTTATTTAAACACACACACACAAATTATAGATGAAAGAAAAGTATTAAAAGAAAAAAAAAACATTAAAGTAACACGTGTAATTAAAATCGCAGAAAGGGACATAATACTATATTATTTATTCTTCTAAGGGACATTACTGAAAGCATCATAAGAGTATTATGTTATTATATAACCGTAGTATTTATTATAATCTCTATAAATTATTTTATAAATTTTACTATAATTGCCTTTGTCATAAAAAGTGTTATGTGAATTTTAAGTAGTCTTTAAAACTGTGTAAAAGTAATCGCTTTAGTTTATGATCATGAGAATTTAATAATGGATTTTTATATGTCATTCGCAATGTTATATTTATTGGTTGCTGCTTTCAATGGTAAGTTAGATACTTGATATATCGCACAGTTGTTGGGTGATCGGGTAGGTACTAAGTGTGGCACAGCTGGACGATTACACAAACCATACTTGTCCAGCAGCCCCAGTTCTCAATGGTGGATGACTTATCATGTATCTGCCCTGAGGGCATATATGACTAATCGGATGGTGTGAAGTAGGATCACCTCACGTTAGTTGGTCTGTCCAGACTGCTGATGTTGACAAAGAATGATGGTTTTACTGACTGTCCATCACTCCTTTCCGGAAGGTAGAACCTGGGAATATGACACAGGCAACCCTCGGTAAGAATCAAGTGACCAGGACCCATCATATGGAGACACACAGCCTCCATGTACTCAGATAGGGAATTACCTCCCTAAGGTGGGCGGTGGTTCAATTACAGGCCATGCCTCAGGGTCAGAGGAAGAATAAGGTCTGGGGTCTGACAAGTAGCGGAATAGATCATCTGTTTCCCTGGACTGGAGATAGAGTGAACCCACGGTGACTAGTCATGAGTGTCTGCCCCCTCCCCCCCCCCCCAGTTCTCCAGAGGAAGACTTCTAATGATATACAGGGTTAGCGGTTCTACAGTACCCATAGGCAAGGTGGCCGCGAAGGAGGGCCGTTGGCAAAACCCCCTTCCAGCTCTTCCCTAGTGGCCCTGCTTTCCCCAATTCATCTTCCCTGCAACCATCAGACATGTCTGTAGCATCATTTCTCCCTCTTTCCCCTCCCCGTTGTTCTCCTCAGAGGAACCCACGGTAGATTAGGTTGGTATTTCCTTAAGGAGACCTTGAACATAAAGTGTATGAGGAAGGCATAGAAAATCCCAGCAGTCGCCCCGCCAAAAGATACAAACTTCAGCACACGCGGGATCGCTCAAATGCCCGTCAATTCGACCGCGGACATTCCCAAGAGATTCGTCTTGACCGCCCGAGTCGGAGGATACCCCATTCGGTAGGGTTTAGTTACGCCTTCACCGACTTCCGGTTTTGCCGACTACGCCTGAGTTCAAAGGCGGCCCAGTAGTGCCATCAAATCACCAACAAGCCAATCCTATTTACCCCCAGCCATTTTCTGGGCAGGCTATACTATGTAAACACCTGCACTTTTCACCACATTACATGCTGTTCAAAACAGGCGTGATTAAAATGGGGTTAGGTCGACAAGCCTGTTTTTTTTAAATTTTTTTAGACAGTTACATGCTCGACCTTGACCTCTGTGCAACTATTTGCTTCATGCAAACCACAACCTCGGATAATCGCAAATAAATGGTCTAAGAAGGGTAGCATTCTTACCTTTCATTCGGTCAGGCAGTTCGAAGTATGGAGCCTCGTCCAAACTATGGACTTGATGTCATCGTCTTTAAACTTTAGTAAACACTGGCTCCATTTCTTCATGGGAACTGTAGCCACACAGAAGTTCCCGCCAGCCGGCCAAAACACAATCTTCTCTCTCTCTCTCTGTTCTAGTCAGGCCATTGGGACTGCGCAGTAAAACACAAGTTTCCGGAACACACATATCGAACTTTCCAGAATCCATGGGCGTAATCTTCCTCTTCCTTAGGGGTAAAGGATTATTGGGGTTATTACCCTGTACAAGTTGCTGGCCAATCCCGCCTCTCCTGGTCGCATCCTCCAGGAATTTTTTGTGACATGCTGTTAGTGTTTCTTTAGTTATCTGCGACATCAACAACATATCTTTGAATGCTGCTGCTGAAGCGAAAAAGAAAGTACATGTCAAAATCGCTACGATGGGTAGCG
Source organism: Cepaea nemoralis (assembly GCA_014155875.1). Taxonomy (NCBI): domain Eukaryota; kingdom Metazoa; phylum Mollusca; class Gastropoda; order Stylommatophora; family Helicidae; genus Cepaea; species Cepaea nemoralis. The sequence continues at coordinate 49,895 of JACEFZ010015604.1, forward strand.
TTGTGATGTTCTGTTGTGATAATTTGGTGTGTCCAGTGTGTGCAGCGTGGTTACACACCCGCTTCACACGCGTGATCCGGGACTGTTTCCGGATCCGGTCAGGGATATGCACTACTGACGAGCTCAAATGAGGGCGACACTCTAGTATAGTGCTTCCATATTGACGTGGATAGGCCTTAGGTTCATGCCAGAATGCGATCGGCGTTGCCAGTAGTGGGTTGTGCTCAATATTTAAGTTAGATACAGTCTGTACTTTCAACAATTTTTGATAGGCTTTTCAAAGGCCAAACACCCTTAATATCACCTCTCGGACCCCTTGGCTAAAGCAGAAGTGTAGAATCTCTCTCTCTCTCTCTCTCTCTCTCTCTCTCTCTCTCTCTCTCTCTCTCTCTCTCTCTCTCTCTCTCTCTCTCTCTCTCTCTCTCTCTCCCCCTCAGAAGACACACATTCCTGTTTCAATCTGTGATGTCGGTTCCTAAATCAATCAATCAATCAATCCTGTTTCAATCTAATTGCTAAAATGGGACACTTGTTGAGTGATACTGTGAATTGTTTAAACTGGAAGAAATGTAGTTTCAGAGAATTTTTTTATTTTTTAAATGCCCCATCAAGACCCCACGTCCCTGTGCGTCATTCGAATGACTGCCTCTGCTGGTGGCCCTGGCAAGGTCAAGTGTAGATACTACACCCTGATCTTAGCTAAAAGGCCGAGAAGTGATAGCATTCATAAATTGATATAAATAGAAATAATAGGTGTCCACTTAAAACATTAAGTGAATTTTATGAGAACCCACAAACGTTTTTAGTGCTATAGTGTGAGTTACAAGTGTATTTTTCTTGTAAGATTGAGATAACACATCTATTTTGATTGTTTCACTTTAATAAATTACATTTTCGTCCACTGAAATACATTGACAAGAATATTTCCTTAGATTGTTTCACTATACACAAGACGACTTGTCTCGTTATGTTGTTTATTTTTTCTTAAATAAAGCAAGTTTTAAACACGGAACCCGCAGTAGCGTAGTGTCTAAACGCCGACCTGTGGTCATGAGTTCGAATCTGCACCGGGGCGAATGTTTACAATTGACCTGAGCTGCCAGGTCGTCCCTGCCTAAAATGGATATCCGGAAATGACTTGGGAATTAAAGGCGGCAGGTGGGATACTGACCACATCACCCAAAGAGCGCCGATTGGTCCATTCAAAATATGGGTCTAACGCCATACGGCCATTGCGTCTCAAATATTATTATTATTATTATTATTATTATTATTATTATTGTTGTTGTTGTTGTTATCATCATAATCATGTTATTTCAGCGAGCAACATTGAAATGCTTAGGAACTGGCTACCAGAACAAACAAACAAACAAGCAAACAAACAAACAAACAAACAAACAAGAAGAAGAAGAAGAAGAAGAAGAAGAAGAAGAAGAAGAAGAAGAAGAAGAAGAAGAAGAAGAAGAAGAAGAAGAAGAAGAAGAAGAAGAACAACAACAACAACAACAACAACAACAACAACAACAACAACAAACACATACTTCTTGTGCCATTTTTATTTTAAAAAGTAATACAAAGAGCAGGAAGATTTTGGCACGATTTTGACATGTACTTTCTTTTTCGCTTCAGCAGCAGCATTCAAAGATATGTTGTTGATGTCGCAGATAACTAAAGAAACACTAACAGCATGTCACAAAAAATTCCTGGAGGATGCGACCAGGAGAGGCGGGATTGGCCAGGGTAATAACCCCAATAATCCTTTACCCCTAAGGAAGAGGAGGATTACGCACATGGATTCTGGAAAGTTCGATATGTGTGTTCCGGAAACTTGTGTTTTACTGCGCAGTCGCAATGGCCTGACTAGAACAAAGAGAGAAGATTGTGTTTTGGCCGGCTACAGTTCCCATGAAGAAATGGAGCCAGTGTTTACTAAAGTTTAAAGACGATGACATCAAGTCCATAGTTTGGACGAGGCTCCATACTTCGAACTGCCTGACAGAATGAAAGGTAAGAATGCTACCCTTCTTAGACCATTTATTTGCGATTATCCGAGGTTGTGGTTTGCATGAAGCAAATAGTTGCACAGAGGTCAAGGTCGAGCATGTAACTGTCTCAAAAAATTTTAAAAAACAGGCTTGTCGACCTAACCCCATTTTAATCACGCCTGTTTTGAACAGCATGTAATGTGGTGAAAAGTGCAGGTGTTTACATAGTATAGCCTGCCCAGAAAATGGCTGGGGCTAAATAGGATTGGCTTGTTGGTGATTTGATGGCACTACTGGACCGCCTTTGAACTCAGGCGTAGTCGGCAAAACCGGAAGTCGGTGAAGGCGTAACTAAACCCTACCGAGTGGGGTATCCTCCGACTCGGGCGGTCAAGACGAATCTCTTGGGAATGTCCGCGGTCGAATTGACGGGCATTTGAGCGATCCCGCGTGTGCTGAAGTTTGTATCTTTTGGCGGGGCGACTGCTGGGATTTTCTATGCCTTCCTCATACACTTTATGTTCAAGGTCTCCTTAAGGAAATACCAACCTAATCTACCGTGGGTTCCTCTGAGGAGAACAACGGGGAGGGGAAAGAGGGAGAAATGATGCTACAGACATGTCTGATGGTTGCAGGGGAGATGAACTGGGGAAAGCAGGGCCACCAGGGAAGAGCTGGAAGGGGGTTTTGCCAACGGCCCTCCTTCAGCGGCCACCTTGCCTATGGGTACTGTAGAACCGCTAACCCTGTATGTCATTAGAAGTCTTCCTCTGGAGAACTGGGGGGCAGACACTCATGACTAGTCACCGTGGGTTCACTCTATCCCCAGTCCAGGGAAACAGATGATCTATTCCGCTACTTGTCAGACCCCAGACCTTATTCTTCCTCTGACCCTGAGGCATGGCCTGTAATTGAACCACCGCCCACCTTAGGGAGGTGATTCCCTATCTGAGTACATGGAGGCTGTGTGTCTCCATATGATGGGTCCTGGTCACTTGATTCTTACCGAGGGTTGCCTGTGTCATATTCCCAGGTTCTACCTTCCGGAAAGGAGTGATGAACAGTCAGTAAAACCATCATTCTGTGTCAACATCATCAGTCTGGACAGGCCAACTAACGTGAGGTTATCCTACTGCACACCATCCGATTAGTCATATATGCCCTCAGGGCAGATCCATGATAAGTCATCCACCATTCAGAACTGGGGCTGCTGGACAAGTATGGTTTGTGTAATCGTCCAGCTGTGCCACACTTAGTACCTACCCGATTACCCAACAACTGTGTGATATATCAAGTAACATTTGTTTCACCCGAATTTTGGTTTTTGATGGTGACTCTTAATCTAATGGAACTCTGGCTATGAACAATGTTCTAATATAAACTGAGCACTGGACATTGTGCTTTGAAAAACTGTAATTCATAAACTGTGCTACTAAACTTGTGTACCTTTGAGTGAGGTATCTACCTGATGGGATGTGAATAGAAATTCAGAGTCTCATTTGGACACATGTGCAGATGTCCCATTGTCATAATCCTAACGGGCTGACAACTCGGAGGAGGTGCTGTCTGATGAAAGACTGAGGACCTACACCAAGAAGATAAATGACATTACCGTCTTATGTGGAACTCTGACATTAGTACAGTGATGATCATCTTCATGTGGCTGCCTCAACTAACTGTCTTCTAGCAATTAGCACACCAGACAGATCTGCACTACATCCACATTATCTTTGCTTCCCTTTCTGCAATACACTTTTGTTATTGAGTTTGTAGATACCGGAGTTGCATCATTTTTTCAGGATGGTGTTTGAAAGGGTAACATCCCTTGGTTGGTTGTGAGAGAGATAGGTATCTGCAGACTGGTGGGGTCGCAGACTGAAAGTGTCCCAGTCCCAGATCTGAAGTCATCCCGAGAGAGATATATATATATGTATATATATATATATATATATATATATATATATATATATATATATATATATATATATATATATATATATATATATATATATGTGTGTATAAATAGTCATAAATAAGTGCGATAGCCTGTTCCCTTCACCCCAGGGAAGCTATATGACACAGCATGGAAAGGAACAGGTTGCCCTAATAACACCACACCCTCCCAAACTTACTTAGTCGCTGTCAACGACTAGTAGTTTGAAAAGTCAAGAGTTATTTGAGCATGATAGTGTTTGTAAGTATTATAATGCTTATATGTGGACAATTTTATTTAAATTTTTTTTAATGGCTTAATTTATTGACAAGTATTTAATCTTCCCCATCCCCCTCTTCATCTCGGTAATCTTGAAGTAGCGAAGCTCAAACCCTTCCCTAGATGAAGCCATCACTCTTAGCCAGTCAATAAGGTTGTTCTTTTCAAATTTCTTCTTTGACAAGTACTTCAATTACCTCTTTGAAAAGGGGACCTCACTGATCAGGTTGATTATGTTTTTCTGCACCTCAAGGAGACATTGTTTCTAACGTTCCCAGTCTTGCCGTCAACCTGAATGCATTCTTTCAGATACTTCTTAAAGTTGCCAGTCTTGCCGTGAACCTGAATGCATTCTTTCAGATACTCCTTAAATTCGCCAGTCTTGCCGTGAACCTGAATGTGCCCTTTTAGAAACTTCTCAAAGATGCCAGTCTTGCCGTGAACCTTAACGCGATCTTTCGGATATGCCTTAAACTTCCTTTATGCGATCTTTCAGATTCTACTCGAAGTTGCCAGCATCCATGATACCAGCCTCCACCAGGTGGGTGCAGTGCACGGTGTACTTCACGGTAGTCTTCTTCCTCTTGCACCCTTCCCTTGCTTGGGGTTTCCGGCTCGTTTAACTGCTTTTGGCTCTGGCATGACTCTAGGCGTGCAGCCAGGAGTAGTAGCGTCTCTTGTGGGCTTCAAATTGGAAATGGAATAGGAGAGTGCACTCAGAAAATAATATTACATGGAGAATTTGTATTTGATATTGTAAAGGTTATCTTCTGCAAAAAGGAAAACATACTCATCAATGAAAGGCTGTCATGTGCACTGAGAAAAAGAACACTGTGATCTTAGTCAAAAGGCCGAGTATCATTAACATTTGAAAACATTCTCTAATGTTTAAGTGAGCCCACATTATTAGGGGCCTAGAAGCCACCCCCCCCCCCCCCCCCCCGCATCGGGCAAGCTGACATCCTGAAGAATCCATCAACGACTACCACTGGGTAATCTGGACCTTTGACTGGTACGACAACAGAATTATCCCCCTTGATGGACACCTGCAGTTAGCTCTTGCTCCTATGTGTTATAATTGTAGATGCCACCAAGGGAAGTAACTTGTGATGTAATTGATCTCTGCTTCTTCAAACACATGTATACCGAGCCAGCAGACATGCATGCTGGCCACAACGCCACCATCACTCTGCAATGTACTGCGTGCGCATAGCACACATTAAGATCCTTAGGAGCTAGAAGTGACGAAGTGTAGATGGGAGACTCCCCTTCGTGTAAACTGAAATTAGAAAATCTGCCCGCAACAGACTGTGTACATGTTCAATGCAATGTATTCCCTTGGTGGATTTAAACACAGAAACCACATTCAATAGGTTGCAGCTGGCATATTTCGCTGCATCTCGTCAGGTGCATACTGCAAAATTATATATCACATAAAGTGAATCAATGAATAATACTGAACACTTAAAACACATAGTTACAGATATTGTTCGAATGTGGAACATCAGTTATTCCCACAGTAATCGTAAATTCAAAATGAAATATTTCTGCTTGCAAAAAAGTTAAGAGGAACGAGTCAAAATAACAACTCAGTTGCAGGGAATTTAAACGGGGTTAAAAATAATTCATTCGTAAGCTTAACTGGAACGCTGCATCAATGTTTCATTTTCGGATTTGAAATAAATTGTCATCCGTCAATTTGTTTGTACATTTGTTGACGGTGTCCAAGTTTAACGTCAGGGTTAAACAAGGCGGAGTTTCTTCTTCAGGCGAACTTTGAGAGATCCAAGACCGTATTCGCTGGTCGCTCGTCTCGGATGATGATTGACTCGGCGTTTCTATTTGCGACGCTGATGAAAATTTCTGATGTCGCAAAAGCGATGCTGTTATAGCGACATGATCTTCCCACTGTTAAACAAATACAGAATAACAGAGTGAGAATTAAAATATAGAATGAATCAACAACAGTTAGATTATAAATGGCACCGACATCATAGTTACTCGCTGAGTTGGAGTCTTATGTTTCTCATATTGTGTTTAAACCCGGCCCTTACCTTCTTTAGTCCTCTCTTTGTCCTCCATTGGGACATATGTCCTAAACCAACTCGCCCCAAGCCGCCCTAACCTAAGTTATACCATGGAGTTCCATCAGTCTCCTCCCTATTCTATTTATTTCTGTATTTAATTTTCTTCTCCTTGCGTTTTTAGGTCTTCCTTCCCCTCTCACCAGCTTCTCCCCTTATGGATTCCAGGGAAAAGACTGTCTAAATATACCTATCTCAGCTTATCTCAATGTATGTTACCAATCATGGCATGTTTAAAGGTTGCTCTTAAAAAAATAGACAAGACTTCTTGTGCATAGTGGGATATTCTAAACAAAATATTCTTGCCGATGAATTTCAGAACACGAAAATGTAGTAAACAAATGGAGATAATCTAATACAGGGATGCCATCTTATTGTAAAATGAGAAATAACTCGTACTAGAGCTCTTGAAAGGTTTGCTTGAAGGTTCTGACACAAATCACTTAATGTTTTAATGGGACACCTATAATTTTAGTTTACATCAATGTATTAATGCTATCCCTTCTTGGCCTTTTGGCTAAGATTAAAGTATAGTAATCTGCACTTGATCTTGCCAGGGCCACCAGCAGAGGCAGTCATCTGAATGAAACACCGAGACGTGGGGCCTGATGGGGCGGCTCTGGTTCTTGGGGGAACAGCCAGTCTTATTTAAAAAAAAAAAATTATAGATTAAAGAAAAGTTACGTAAAATTTCATTTTAGAAACCACATTGAAAGGAATACACGTAATTAGAATGTTGGCAAGGGACATAACACTTAAAACATTTATTATTTTATGAGACATTACTCTGTGCAACATAAATGTATTATATTATTGAAATACTCTAGTATTTAAAATATACTTTTGAAATTCTCATATACAGAAAATATTAAAATTATTGGATCCATATAGTGCGATAACAACGACAAGTGGTGATCAAATTTTGAGTAAAAGTCGTGGCTTTATTTTACATTCTTGAAATTTAGTAATGCATTATTCTATTACTTCTCGATATATCTTTGTATCATTTTGTGCTTTTAGTTGTAGCACTTAGATACAGACATTTAACAAATTTTTGTCAGGCCTGTAAAACGGCCAAAAATCCTTAATATCTATTACGAGAGAGGACGAGGTTATTTCTAGGAATTATCATACAGCCTGCGAGACATATCAGTGACATTACTTTTGCAGCAGTGATTCCGATTGTTTTCACCACGTGTAGATCTGGATTAAAGATTTTTCTCTGTCACGGATTAATAAAACACATCAGTGACATTAACTTTGCGGCAGTGATTCCGATTGTTTTCACCACGTGTAGATCTTGATTAAAGATTGTTCTCTGTCACGGATTAATAAAACACATCAGTGACATTAATTTTGCGGCAGTGATTCCAATTGTTTTCACCACCGGTAGGTCTGGATTAAAGATTTCTCCTGTCACGGATTATCGAAGATGGGAAACCAAATTGTAAAACGTGTTAAAGTCAACACGAGTGAAGCATTTGGGGGAGGATCGCTCCATCAAGCAAACATACTTGTGTTTTCTATATCAGGGCCTCATCTATTTCGGTTCAACTACTCGCTGATGGCGAGCGTCTTGATGGGGCCTAGCGGGGTCGCTAGGCAAGGGATAAAATCCATCTACCGTTTTGAGGACCCTAAAAGATGGTACGCTATGCTGACACCGGAAGCAAAGGCGGCTCATTATGGACGGCTTCACGGGATGAAGCATGAACTGCAGGATCCTAAATTAACTATTGTAATCGCAAACATAGAGAAGGAAAAGACCAAGGCTATGATTCACTGGATGCCTACAACCGCAAAGATTGAGACAATGAAGCAAATAGTCGCGGATATTTCGGGAGATATACATGCGGAAGTGCATAAACTTAAAAACAGCACTGACAAGATGTTACTTCTGTGCATCCTGAAAGACCCTCTACCACATTACGTGGACATGGAGTCTTTTATCACACTTCTGCCCCTCAACAACCACGACAACCACGTCTGAAGCGAACAGAGCAAACAAAATTCCAATTCCAATTCCAATTTTCAAAACAAAAATTCCAAATTCGGCCTCGTTCAACCTGCCTCTTCAGCTGTGGTTATTGTTGAGGTCCGTGGTTTTTGTGGGTTCATTCACCCTAATTCTTGTCTTGTGAGTACTATCTCGGACTGGTTATGTTGGTTTGTGTCTGTGATGTCAGCTGGGAGTTGGTCTGCGGCTATCATTTGTGCTCGTCTCCTCTTGTGGTTTGCTTTGTTGGTGTAGGCTCCTGACTCGTCTGGCTTGGCTGGATCGTAGTCTAGCTTGCTCTACCCTTTCTTCGAACTCAGCTTCATGTATTACTTTCCTCTTCCATAGAGCTAAGAGGGGACTGTTTTCCTCGTCTGTGCTCCCATTATCTTCAGGCTTCGCTAGGTCATATTCGTCTACCTGGCGGGATGCTGATTTCATCTCGGCTTGCTTAGGCATCGTGGCTGGACTACTCGCTGCTGCTTGCTGTTTCTTATTGGTCTATGGCTCGGCTCGATCATGCGTCTTTCTGTCTCCTTTTTTGTGAATTGTCTTCATCAGTTTCTCGATGTTTTTTGTGTGTGTGGTGTTCCATCTTGCTTCATCTCATCTGTTGGTTTGGATTGGTGCTGCGTCCTTTCGGCATTCAGTAGTTTTCTTTCGGTCTTGATCATTTGTAGGATTTCCTCGTTTTCCTTCTTCATCTTAGCCATGCGTTCCATATCTTGTTTGATGTTGTGCTGGATCTCTTTCATGTCGGCCAGCAGCTTCTCATTATCGCTGGTTGGTTGTGGTGTCTGTAGTACCTTGACTTATTTCTTCAACTCGTCTATCTGCTTTTGCAGTTGATCTCTTTCATCTTGTGCTATACCCGTGGCTGTCTCATCTCTCCGCATTAGTTTCTTGAATGGTGTCTTTGTGGTGATCGCGATCTTTAAGGCGTCTCTGTATCATTCCAGGTACGGACAGCCCAAATATCTTGCTCCATGCTTGCCCAGGCAGTTGGCGCACTTTCTTTTGTTGTTGGGTGCTCGGAAGTCTATGTCCAGCTTGGCCAGCGGACACTCCTTAAAGGCGTGGTGATCGGCGCAGTACCTGCAGATTTCCGTCTTACTGCGACATGCTGCTCTGCTGTGTCCGGCCCTCTGACATCTTGGACATTGATTGATTCTTGGGATGAATCATTCAGGCTATTGAATGTTCTTGCTATTTGATACCTGGAGTGGTATCTCGCTCCCCTCAGTCGTCACCACCGCCAGCGTCGTAGGGATCTTTGAGTAGGTCAGGATCCGCTCCGCCTTCACGATTCTGATGTTGAGATTCTCTTCTTGCAGCTGCTTGAGGATTTCATCGTCTGTCAGCTCCACTTTAATCCGCTTGACAACCCATCGGACTGTTTTGAGTCAGCGTTTCCGACTCTGGTGTCTTCTCCTCCTTCTTCTCTGCTGTCTTGCATCTTGTCTGTGGTGGGCTGTCGATCTTCTCCATCTTGATAGCTTCAGTAGTAGCTGTAGTTTCAGGTTCTTTGATGCAGCTAGCAGGCAGGTTCTCCACGTTCGTCTTCTTGACGATCTTTTCGGATCCCACGCTGCACATCTTGGATGCCACGTGTCTTTTGGTGTTATTGCAACGTGCCATTTTACCCCGTATGAGGCTTCTTGACTTGTTTAGATGCTTGCTTGAAAGCGCTCGTAGTTGCGAATGCGACGACGAGGCGCGAGACCGGCAACCAAAAAGACATGTGTAAGTAATTATACTAAAAAGACAACGACCAGCGCCATGACCGGAAGAGACAGTGATAAAATCAACACCCGCCACGACGAAGAAGACTTTCATTTTCTTCTCCACGCCTCGTTAGTGGCGTGGAAATTTCAAACCCGCGGAAGGAATGTACTAAATATTTCCAGAAATGATACCATGAATACAGACAGTTTACACAAGAAACATATTTATTCTCAACCCGTTCTTATATTACAACCAAAATGGCAGCGGAAATTAACATTCGAGGTATAAGATCCAAAATTAATCACCTTACACATACACAAATATAAACCTGCTTTTATTCTCAAACAGGACATACAGGAAGCTAACGTTAACATCGACGAACACGCATCATATATAACAACATGCTTATGTTTAAGACACTCATGTTTTAGTCTTAGTACTCAACATATCGGGCTGGGTACAGGCAATAATACAGACATATGGCAGGTGGCAGATTATAGAGAAGGACATGGACTGCCAGGATAGCTATAGTACAGGTGGGAAATAATAAACATAAATACACATTTGTCAACATACACAGCACCGCCTAACTACAAACATCAGCCGCTCTCCTACTAAAAACTGGAAAACACTTGCTATCATGCTCATATCGGGGTCACAACATTACTTTAGGGAGTGGTTTTAATTGCTTGCTTGCTGTGCATGGCCTGACAAATGAATATGTAAGAATGCACATTAGAAACACCACAGGGGAGGATCAACTCATTGGACAAATGGCACCAATACTAAAGAACAAACATGTATCAATAACTACTAAGAAAGCACTTTACAACACAATCTTCCTACCAACTCTGTGCTACCAATGCCAAACCTGGACAATGACAGAAAAAGAGAAAAGAAAAATCACAACAACAGAAATGAGGTTTCTGAGAAGAATACTCAACGTATCAAGAAGAGATAAGATCAGAAATGAAGAAATCAGGACTAAAGTGGGGGTTAAAGCTGCTCTAGATTTTATTAGAAAGCAGCAAGTCAAATGGTTTGGCCATGCAAGTAGGCTACCAGTCAACAGCATGCCACAACAAGCAATGATAACAGACCAGATGGAAACAGAGGAAGAGGCCGACCACGTAAACGTTGGACGGAGGGAATAACAGAATCCATGGGAATGTCGATATACGAAGCCCATAACCGGGCACTCTCACGAAGTTTATACTTCACCTCGACACCGCAAGGTACAAGAGGAACATGATGAGATGAGATGAGACAGGGGAGGATGAACATCAGTTAAACACATTGAAAACAATTTTAGATATCTATGAGCTGACAGACACATACAGGCCGACACATCCCCGTGGACCACATACAACATACACGAACAATGCACATAGCTGAGCAGCGCGATTAGATATAATTTATGCGCCCAGGGCACATCATATAACACCAGGCAAGCATTTACAGGAGACACTGAACTTCACAGGCCATAAGGCTGTAGTTGCAACAATAAACACAATACAATCAATAACACATTTTAGAAGATCTCGCCATTAGAAATTTAACAGCACGCTTTTACAACATCTGGACTTTGTAGATTGCATAACAAAACCGATCCTCACATACACAAGCGATATAACAGCGGGTAATGGGCGAGAACTCTGGGAAACACTTAAACAAACTATACGAGAGAGAACTCAACACTAGCAGCAGTAATACGCAGGCAAAAACTACAACAAGAAAACGTATTGGAGAATGCAATTAAGCTCTCACTACAGACAGACAAAAATTCATCACACATCATAGCATTACAAGAAGAATGAGACCTCCACAGTCATAATCGATTTCAGGGGGCTTTACTGCGAACAAAGTTACAAACTATAACAAAAGAGATACCGAGTAAACAATACCTAGCTATAGAACATAACATACAGCGCAGCAGACAGATAGGTCAGATAATTGATAGGGAAGGAAATATACAAGTCGAGCCACAACAAATAGCCTTAGCCTTTGAAGATTATTATGAGAACCTTTACACAGAGGAAAACACACAACCGCACGTACAAGAAAATTTTATGAAATTCACAATACAACTCACAGAGGAACAGAAACTAACACTAGATACTGAATGAACACTAACAGATATAACACTAGCGGTTCACGGAATGCAGAAGGGCAAAGCGCCTGGCTCTGACGGTATTACCGCTGAATTCTATAAGTTTTTCTGTCCTTTTCTAGGTCCCCTTTTACTAACAGTATTCTCTGAATCTTTCCACAAACAAGAACTCCCATCCAGTTCCAGCACATCTTTCATCACTCTTATTCCGAAGGACAACACCGACAAGACACTTTTAAAGAGTTACAGGCCGATCTCGCTTTTAAACGTAGACTACAAGATTTTAACACAGGTTTTGACGAACAAATTGAAACTAGTAATGGCAACTCTCATTCATGAAGACCAGCAGTATAGTTGTACAACACCGGAACACTTATCAACACACTCATTTCATAAGGGACTTTATCAACTACACACGTCTGAAAAACTGTCAGTCCTCAATTCTATCTTTAGATCAAGAAACAACATTCGACAGAATATTTCCCCCATACCTCCACAGAGGAGCGGCTGGCCGAGAGGCTAGAACGCCGGACTCTCATTCGGGAAGCCCGGGTTCGATCCCTCGGTAAGGTGTCGGATTTTTTTCTGTTGTGGGCAAAAAGAAAATCCTAACCTGCACAGTTCGCTGCGACTGCACTAGCCAGGCGGCCTTTATTCCTCAGGCTCAAAGACCCCTCTGCCATACACCGCAAGGTACTATATTGGCAGTAAATGACAATTTTTTTTTATGACCTTCACAAAGTTCTCTCACACTGTATGTTGTCGCCCTAGAGATACTTCTAGAAAAGATACGACAGGACGACAATGGCAGGGGTACTTTCATACCAGGGAAGGGTGAGCAAAAGCTGCGTGCTTATGCAGATGATACCATTGTTTTTTCCAACAACTGAAAAATCTGTATGGATCATTTTGGAAGCGTTCTCGTTTTTCGGCAAAGGGGGTGGATCAAAATTAAACCTCCAAAAGTCTACCATAATGGTCTTAGGCAAATGGAAACATAAGGCGGATTTTCCATTTGACTAATATCAAACAATTTTATAAAATTGTACGGAATAGTCTTCCCATGTCAACCAAACCAGAAGAAGCAAACAACTAGATCTAACCATAAGAGATATCAAAACTGTAAATGTGTTTATTTACGTTATTAATAATCGTATTATTATTATTATTACTACTACTACTACTACTACTACTACTACTACTACTACTACTACTACTACTACTACTACTACTACTACTACTACTACTACTACTACTACTACTACTACTACTACTACTATTATTACTTAGTCAGATATGACTGAGCTACCAGTATGACAGTAGACGGTACTACCTGCTTTCTGTCAGCGCCGAATGTTGGGCGGCGCTTACCAAACCCGACACCCCACATTGTGCCAACGGCTTCGGGCGGAAGAGCGCAATTGGGAGGGTACTAGCCTTATCCTGGTGCGAGGAAATGCAACCCAAAGACAAAATAAGTCATGGCAGGGCAGACCAGGCCCTAAGCCTTGGTTGGCAGCTGGTCTAGGATCGAAGCTCCGACAGGTGGACAGTTAGAGCATTGCTTTGCTGATCCGGCAGCTTCTGCAGCTTGTCTTGTTCCAGATGTATAGGTGTTAACTTTCCTCTGGAGTGAACTAGGCAGGCCGAGAGAGGGATCATGCTGCATGGGCAACACATGGTTTCTTTATTTTAGCCCAGGCTTTGTGCTATGGAGAGGCAATAACTCCATCCCTGGTCTTAACCGGTCTCGGAATCAAAGCGAGAGGCAACTGTTACGGGTTATAAGTCCTTGTCAGTTGGCGTAGACATGGGGCGCCACGCGTTGCCTCTGACGGTGGGAGACACCTACAGGTGTCCCTGATCAGCTACCGCCCGCCTCAAGTTAGGCAGCCCCCGGCCAATTGGGTGCTGATCCGCCACAACCTGCCTGCTTCAATGGGTGCTTGGGGCTAGGACAAAATCTGAATCGCAGGCTGTAAAACCAATGCACCAGGTACTAATAAAAAGAATAATAGAAACCTCAAGCTACGGCTTGCAACCTGGAACGTGAGAACCATGTGTCCTGGATTTTCCACTGACTTGACAAATATTGACGATGTGAGAAAAACGGCTGTGATTGATGCTGAACTCAATCATCTTAACATTGATATTGCTGGCCTGCAGGAGACTCGCCTCGCTGAGGAAGGGTCACTCAGGGAAAACAATTACACCTTTTTTTGGAAGGGAAGAGGGCAGGCAGAAAAAAGGCAACACGGTGTGGGCTTTGCAGTGAAGAATTCGCTACTGGGAATGATTGATATCCCAGCTGGAGGTAATGAAAGATTATTATCACTGCGCTTGGCAACCTCTTGTGGATTTGCCACCATTCTCACTGCATATGCACCGACACTCACTTCCTCTGATGATGTGAAAGATACGTTCTATGAGCAGCTAGACTCTGCGATCAAGGCAGTTCCAAAATCCGACTACATTTATATGCTCGGTGATTTCAATGCTCGTGTGGGCAAGGACTCGAGTTCATGGCCAGTGTGCCTTGGAAAATACAACATCGGTCGCATGAATGATAATGGGCAAAGGCTGCTGGAGCATTGCACTAGAAATGACCTATGTATTACAAACTCCTTTTTTAAAACAAAAGAGATGCATAAGGTCACATGGAAACATCCAAGATCCGGCCATTGGCATCAGCTGGACTTCATTATCACACGGAGACAACATCTGAACCATACATCATTAACTCGAAGTTACCACAGTGCTGACTGTGATACAGATCATTCTTTGATTGTTGCAATGGTTAGACTGAGACCAAAGAGAATCTACACAGCTAAACACAAGTCTAGCCCCAGGATTAATATTATTAACACTCACGATCCTGGAAAGTGCTTTGAATTTCAACAGCAACTTGAGGACGCTTTCAATGATACATCAGAAAATTGTATAGTAAATGATAAATGGAGTAAACTTAAGGAAACTATTTATAAAACAGCGGTAGGGGAGTACGGCACTGTGGATCATAAGAGGCAGGACTGGTTTGCGGCAAACAGCCAGATAATGCAGCCCTTGATTGATAAAAAGAAGATAGCTCTCTTAAGAAACAAGGAAAGACCAACGCGTAACACTCTGAGTGAGCTGAAGCAAGCGAGGAAGGATGTACAAAAGGCTGTCAGGCAGTGTGCGAATGACTATTGGATCAAGTTATGTGAGTCCATTCAAATCGCAAGTGATAAGGGAAACATCAGAAGCATGTATGAAGGGATAAAGAAAGCCTGTGGTCCAATGATCAAAAGAAGTGCACCGCTGAAAACCTTGACTGGAGAAATCATCACTGATAAGAAACAGCAGATGGATAGATGGGTCGAGCACTATTTAGAGCTTTACTCAAGTGAGACCAAGCTGGCGGATGATGCCCTCAACGCCATAGAGGCCCTGCCAACTCTTGACCACCTGGACACACTTCCCACTATAACAGAAGTTAAGTGTGCTATAAATGAGCTTGCATCTGGCAAGGCTCCAGGTAAGGATGGGATTCCAATAGAGGTGATCAGGAGTGGGCAAGACACCCTCGCTCTACAGATCCACCAGCTAATAGAGCTATGCTGGCGAGAAGGACAAGTCCCACAGGATTTCAAAGATTCAAACATCATAACGCTGTACAAGAACAAGGGAGATCGGAGCGACTACAACAACTATAGGGGTATCTCACTTCTGTGTATTGTTGGGAAAGTATTTGTCCAGAATTGTCCTGCGCAGACTTCAAGTCCTGGGAGATCAAGTCTACCCCGAATCACAGTGCGGCTTCCGTCAGAACCGGTCTACCATTGATATGATATTCTCATTGCGACAGATGCAAGAAAAATGCCGGGAACAAAATCAGCCACTGTTTATTGCCTTCATCGACCTCACAAAGGCATTCGATTTGGTCAGTCGTGAGGGTCTGTTCAAAGCACTAAAGAAGATTGGCTGTCCACCAACTCTTCTGTCCATTGTGGAATCGTTCCACACAGGCATGAAGGGTATAATCAAGTTTGATGGCTCAACTTCAGAAGAGTTTGAAATCAAGAGTGGAGTTAAGCAAGGTTGTGTACTAGCCCCCACCCTCTTTGGGATATACTTTTCACTTCTACTGAAATATGCCTTTCGTGATCAGGATGACGGTATATACATTCACTCACGCTCAGATGGTGGCCTCTATAATGCTCAGAGATTGAAGGCCAAGACCAAAATTAGCAGGGTACTAATCAGAGAGTTGCTTTTTGCGGATGATGCTGCGATTACGACCCACTCTGAGGAAGAATTACAACATCTACTATCTGCATTCTCCAATGCTTGTTCTGAATTTGGTTTAACAATTAACAAAAAGAAGACACAGATTATGTCACAAGGTGCACATGGTATACCATCAATCTTTATTGACGACGCCGAACTGGAGATAGTAGACCATTTTACATATCTTGGATCAGAGGTAAATAGCAAATTATCCCTCGATCAGGAAATCAACATCAGGATTGGCAAGGCAGCAACAACAATGAACATGTTAGCAAAAAGAGTCTGGGAGAATAGGAAGCTTACTGCCAAAACAAAAGTCCTCGTCTATCAAGCCTGTGTCCTTAGTACTCTTCTTTATGGCAGTGAAACCTGGACAACTTACTCACGCCAAGAGAAACGTTTAAACAGCTTTCATATGCGGTGTCTGCGAAGAATACTTGGTATTAAGTGGCAAGACAAAATCACAAATACTGAAGTATTGGAAAGATCAGGTTGTGTGACGGTGTATTCCATGCTCAGTCTTCGTAGACTTAGATGGATAGGACACGTTAGGAGGATGGATGATGGTAGAATACCAAAGGACATCTTTTTTGGTGAATTACAGACGGGTAGGAGATCTCAGGGTCGGCCTCTACTACGATACAAAGATGTGTGTAAGCGGGACATGATTGATACAGGCATTGATAATGCACAATGGGAGCACGTCGCCGCTGAACGTGTTGCATGGAGGGCAACTATCAGAAATGGAATAAAGACAAAGGAGAAAATGATTGCAGATAAAGCACACACAGAGCGTGAGAGACGTAAGATGGTGCAAAATGGTGGAAATGACCATGTTTTCACATGCACCTACTGTGGGCAAACATATGCAGCAAGAATTGGCCTTACCAGCCACACTCGCCACCGCCATGGATCGTAGTTATTGCCATATGACAGTTATTAAGCCTTTTTGAAGCACAATGTACCAAACTATCGTCTGTCAAGACGGAAAGGTGCCAATGTATACTACTACTACTACTACTACTACTACTACTACTACTACTACTACTACTACTACTACTACTACTACTACTACTACTACTACTACTACTACTACTACTACTACTACTACTACTACTACTACTACTACTACTACTACTACTATTACAACTATTAATTATTACTTTTCTCATTATTATATTTGAATGTGCAAAATAAAAAAAAATTGGATTAATAATTCCGAAGAATACACCACAGCCTTTTCACCGATAGACAGAGAAAGGAACAACAACAAAAATGTGATTCCTCACCTCTGTAATTATATTGTTCAGTAATTATAGGGACGCCATATTTAAATGGGAATGATAATTTAAATGTTATTGTCCAAGCTCACGGCATTCGATGGACTGCTATCTCGAGAAAACATGAGATAGATCAAGACAGACAGACATACGGACGGACGGACGGACGGGCGAGCGGGCGGGCGGGCGGGTGGGCAGACAGACAGACAGACAGACAGACAGACAAACAGACAGCCAGCCAGACAGACAGACAGACAGACAGACAGACATACGGACGGACGGACGGACGGGCGGGAGGGCGGGCGGGCGGGCGGACGGACGGATAGATAGATAGATAGATAGATAGATAGATAGATAGATAGATAGATAGATAAATAGATAGATAGATAGATCCCCGCCAAGAGCTGGGCGAAGCCTTGCCGAGTCCTTTAGATGGATGGATGGATGGATGGATGGGTGGATGAGTGGATGGATGGATGGGTGGATGGAAGGATGGATGGACGGATGGATGGATGGACGGATGGACGGATAGACGAATATATGGATATAGAGATAGATGGATAGACGGATAGATGCACAGACAGACAGACAGACAGACAGACAATCAGATAGATAGATAGATAGATAGATAGATAGATAGATAGATAGATAGATAGATAGATAGATAGATAGATAGATAGATAGATAGATAGATAGATAGATAGATAGATAGCCGGGTCGTCAGATAGACAGACAGACAGACACACAGACAACAGACAGACACCCGCCAGTGGCTGGGTGATGCCGGGCCGGGTCAGCTAGTTTAATATAAAAGGAGCGATGGCATGCCTTTGTGAGGAAACCGAAATCAAGTATCCAAATGCAACCAAATATGCAAGAGAACTATTGTTACATATTCCATCTTCATATTTAGCTGAATGCGGATTTAGTGCCATAAATGATTTGCTGATTTAAAAAAAAAATGAAATCGGCTGGATATAACAAAACGGGGAAACCTGAGACTGAAGTTAACTAAATTGGAACCTGACATAAAATCTATTTGCAGCAAGCATCAAGCGCTAGGTTCTCACTAAATTTACTAATAAATAATTACTAATAATTAAAATAATATAGAAAAATCTTTCATTAAAATTAGTTTATTTCAGTTCTTCATTATATGTTTTGAAAATTTACTTACTGTGTTTGCTCAATAATTTCCAAGTGATTTCTTCCTGAAACCTATCATTCAAGTTTCTTTAGTGTACATTTAAATTTTTGAATATTAAAAATTATGTATATGTTGGGGGGGGGGGGGGGGAGGTTGGGAAACAGTGCTCTAGATATATCTATCTCAGCTTTTTTCAAGGTAAGTGATCAAACATGGCACGTTTAAAGCTTGCTCTTTAAAAAAAAAAAAAGACAAGTCTTCTTGTGCATAGTGGAACATTCTAGCAAAGTATTCTTGTCAGTGAAATTCGGAACATGACAATTAAGTAAACTAAAGAGAGGGCACTAGAAACGTTTGGTTGAAGGTTCTGACAAACATCACTTAATATTATGATGGGATACCTATGATTTTTGTTTAAATCAATTTATGAATACTATCTCTTCTCGGCCTTTTGGCTAAGATCAGAGTGTATGTAATGTGTGAGGGCTGGTCTGGTTTGCAAGATCAGTCCCGCGTTTGACGTTCGTTGTCTCAAATGGAACTTCCCAGCCGACACAAGTTAGCGAGGCAGTTTCGAGAATATGACCGTAGCGCGAAGCCGGAATTGCGGTGTGAGCGGGCGAAAAGGGAATTTTTTAAAGATCTTTCGACAAGGTCTCGATAAGCGCTTACGCTCTCTCTCTCTCTCTCTCTCTCTCTCTCTCTCTCTCTCTCTCTCTCTCTCTCTCTCTCTCTCTCTCTCTCTCTCTCTCTCTTCTCTCTCGATGACTAGTGGGTCTGAAGTCAGTCCTTCCCGGCTTAGCTTGAAAGCTCTTCGGTAGGCGTCCAGTGGTTTTGCATGTATCACCGGGTACCGATGGAGTGCGCTGAGCGATTACTACTCTTGGCCTGCGTGTGCTTGAATAGTCCATCTGTGCAATGGATATCTGGTTGATCCTGCCAGTAGTTGTATGCTTGTCTCAAGGATTAAGCCATGCATGTGTAAGTTCACACCGTCTCACGGTGAAACCGCGAATGGCTCATCGAATCAATCGGGGTTCCTTAGATGACACGATCCTATTTGGATAACTGTGGCAATTCTAGAGATAATACATGCTTTTCAAGCTCCGACCCCCTCGGAAAGTGAGCTATTATGAGATCAAAACCAATCGTCGTTGCCTTTCGTGGGGCGCGGCGTTCCCACCGGTGTCTCTAGATAACGTTTTGCTGTGATGTTGGAACCGTGACTAACTAACTAACTAACTAACTAACTAACTAACTAACTAACTAACTAACTAACTAACTAACCAACCAACCAACCAACCAACCAACCAACCAACTAACTAACTAACTAACTAACTTTGTGTTGACCGCATGACCTCACGTGCCGGCGACGCATCTTTCAAATGTCTGCCCTATTAAATGTCGATGGTACGTGACATGCCTACCATGTTTGTAACTGGTAACGGGTAATCGGTGTTCGATTCCGGAGAGGGAGCAAGAGAAACGGCTACCATATCCAAGGAAGGCAGCAGGCGCGCAACTTACCCACTCACGGCAGGGGCAGGTAGTGACGAAAAATAACGATACGGGACTCTATCGAGGCCACATAATTGGAATGAGTACACTTTAATCCCTTTAACAAGGATCTATGGAAGGGCAAGTCTGGTGCCAAAGGCTTACGGTAATTCCAGCTCCATTAGCACATATTAGAGTTGTTGCAGTTAAAATGCTGGTAGTTGGATCTGGAGTGTTCAAAGCAGACCTCGATTGCCTGAATAATGGTGCATGGAATCATGGAATAGGACCTCGGTTCTATTTTGTTGGTTTTCGGAACTGGTGGTAATTATTAACAGTGACAGACGCGAGTATTCGTATCGCGGCGTTAGAGGTTTAATTTTTGGATCCTCGCAATACGAACTACTGAGAAAGTATTTGTAAGGAATGTTTTCATTAATCAAGAACGAAAGTCAGAGTCGGTGAAGACGATCAGATACCGCCGCAGTTCTGACAAAATAAACGATGCCGACTAGCAACCCCAGTGGGGTTGAAGCGAAACTGAAACAAAATGAAATTTACCTCGGCTACCAAATCCATTGCGTATAAAGTCCAAATCATTTGCAAGGTGCCACTACATGCTTGGTCCAGACACATTTTCTACGGCTCTAAGCTGAAGGATATGGTTGAACGCCTCTATGTCAACATTCCCCGGTTTGAGGGCCTGGCTGTTACTCATCCTCTGGTTATAGGAGGTGAGATGCTAGTTAAGCCGGCAGCATCTGCAGCCTAACGTGTGCTTTACGTCTGTAAAGACGGCAAGTGCCACAACTGTGTGGGCATTAATGATGAAAAATCGTCCCAGTCAGTATCTAAAGCTCATTGATTGGGTGTTATCAAAGGTGGAAAATCGTCCCATTGGCACGAAATGGAATATTGCTTGGCTAGTAAATCCACTACGTGGAAGGCCGAAGTGAAATCTTGCTGTGTGGATGTCGTCTGCATACTAGTCGCCTCTGGTCTTCGGAGGAGCAGCCTGATGTGAACGGAGGGCTCAATATACGGAAGTGAGGCTAAGAAGCCATATGTAGGACATGACGATTCTTTGGGTGAGCCCAGTACCAGAGCGCTATGTGTCGGCTCTGCAATTATGGACGCCTCTTTGAATGGCGGGGAATGCCCATGGTCTGCCTCTGCCTTGCTTTGAGGAAAGAAAGAAAGTGTAGTATCTGCACTTGATCTTGCTAGCGCCACCAGCAGAAGCAGTCATCCGACATGGGGACCTGATCGGGCTGCTCTGGTTCTTGAGGGAACAGCGATGTCTCCGGTTGTTCTAGATGGTCCAGCTGGGATAGGGATAACACCACGACTGTAAGAGTCGAGAAAGCGACCCAGACGCTCGAATCGGAATACAGGTTGGCTAAAAATTTCGTGGGCGCAAGTAAAGTAGCTCTGCTGTAAACAGGCGCAACACAATAACGTCAGAGTAAGAGTCTGGAAAAAAAACAACAACTAGGGATTAATGCAGTCATCCGAATGACACATAGGGACGTGGGGACCTGATGAGATGGTTCCGCTACTTGAAGGTGCAGCGAGCCCTTATTTAAAAATAAAATAAAATTCTCAATTAAGGAAAAGTTATTTTAAATTTAAAAAAAAATACCCACCTCAATAGAAACCCATGTAATTAAAATGGAGGTAAGGGACATAACACTCTAACATTTATTGTTTAATGGGACGTTACTGAAAGAATCAAAAGTGTCTTATATAATTTAAATATCTTAATACTTATTATAGTCTTTTTAAAAATGTTTAAAAAAATTAATTAGAGATGTATAAAATACATAACTTGGTTACAAATTTTAAGTCGGTTTTTCAAATTTTGTAAACGTCGTGGCTTTGTTTTATAAGGATGCGAATTTAATAATACATTTCTATTATCTTCCTCCATGTTACATAGTATGTTCTGTTCTTTCAGTGACAGTTTATCTCTCGTCAATTTAAAATTTTTGTCAGGCCTGTCAAAGGCTTAACACACTCAATATCACCTTTCGGTCCCCTAGGCTAAAGAAGAAGTGTAGAATCTGCGCTTGACCTTCCCAGGGCCTCATGCAGGTGCGATCATCCTAATGACACAATGACATGGGACCTTGATGGGTACCTCCGACCCCTTTCAGAACCACGACCCCTGTAACACAAGATTCTTGATTTTCAGCACTTTTGATTGTTTTACGGCATTTTGATCTCTCTCTCTCTCTCTCTCTCTCTCTCTCTCTCTCTCTCTCTCTCTCTCTCTCTCTCTCTCTCTCTCTCTCTTGCTCTCTCAGAAGACACACCTACCTGTTTCAGTCTCATTGGTAAAATGGGAAGCTTGTTGGATGATACTGTGAATTGTTTACACTGGAAGAAATTTAGTTTTAGAGAAATTTTCTGTTTTAAAAATAAGGGCTCGCTGTTCCCTCAAGGGCCAGAACCGCCCCATCAGGTCCCCATGTCCGAATGTGTCATTCGGATGACTGCCACTGCAGGTGGCTCTGGCAAGATCAAGTGCAGATACTACACATTGATCTTAGCCAAAAATCCGAGAAAGGATAGCATTCATAAATTGATGTATGAATAGCAATAATAGGTGTCCAATTAAAACATTAAGTGATTTTTGTCAGGACCCACAGGCAAACGTTTCTAGTGCTCTTGTGCGAGTTATTTCTCTTGAAAATTGAGATAACACATCTGTATTCGAGTGTCTCACTTTAATAAATTACATTTATTTCAACTGAAATACATTGACAAGAATATGTCGTTAGATTGTTTTAATATACACATGAAGTCTTGTCTGTTGTTGTTGTTGATTTTTTTTTTAAACTTATGCTTTAATCATGGAAGCCTCGTTAGCAAAGTGTCTAAACGCCCACCTGTGGTCATGAGTTCGAACCTGCACCAGGGCGTATGTTTACAATTGACCTGAACTGCCAGGTCGCACCTGCCTAAAATGGATATCCGGAAATGGCTTGGGAATTAAAGGCGGCAGGTGTGATACTGACCACATCACCCAAAAGAGCGCCGATTGGTCGATTCAAAATATGGGTCTGGCGCCATACGCCCATTGCGTCTCAAGGCGTGTAAAACTGTCATTCTATTATTGTTATTATTATTATTATTATTATTATTATTATTATTATTAGTTTCATTATACTATCAGGTTATTTCCGAGAGCAACATTGGCATGGTTAGGAACTTGCTACCAGATCAATTAAACAAAACCACACACACACACACACACACAATTCTTGTGTTGTTATTATTTTCAAAAGTAATACAAAGAACGCGCAGTTTCCCTCACGATTTTGACATGTTCATTATTTTTCTGTACAGCAGCAGCATTCAAGGATGTCGTGGTAACGGGGCAGGGGTATCCCCTATCAAAGGAGAAGTAAGGTGCCTGCCTCCTTCCCTTCACTAGCCTACGGGACACCCTTGTGCAAGTTGGAGTACTCGTTTAGCCCCCAGATCAGGGTTACGTGAAGCCATGGGTGCAGTTGGTGGATGAGGTTGAAGAGAATCCCACAGATATTGTTTCTGAACAGTCATAACATCTGATGGGAGATGCCTTGAAGAGATTAGAACACGAATCGCCATGGCGTAAGCAGCGTTTTGCAGGATGAAAAACATACTGACCAATAAAAAATATGTCATTTGCAACGAGAAAAAGAGTGTTGAGATGTTACATAGAATCTGTGCTTTTGTATGGATGTGATCCGTGGACAATGAGCAAGCAGGCTGATAAACATCTGAAGGATGTGGAAATGTGGTTTCTGAGGAGAATGCAAAGAATACCAAAGACAGACAGAAAAACCAATGACACAAATCCTACAAGAATCACATGAAAACCGTGAACTGATTAGAGAAATTAGACGTAGACAGTCATAATTTTTTGGTCACGTTATGAGAAGAAATAAATTGGAGAACTTGGTGACAACTGGCAAGATCGAGGGTAAGAGAACAAGGGGACGGCAGAGAAGTAAAAACCTGGATGGCTTGGCCACGTGGTATGGTCGAGACAAAAACATTGAGCTGATCCACGATTCTGGTGATCGAGGGACATGACAAAACATAGCCGCCCACTGCTTACCGGCATGGCACATGATGGTGATGAGCTGATGTTGCTCATTATTACATAAACAATGTAATCAGCGTGGACAAACAATGACTGCGATAACAACAATGTTAACGATAACCGTGATAACATAGCGATGGTAACGATAACACCGATGTTAACTATAACAGGGATAACACCGATGGTAAGAACAACAACGAATGTAGCGATAAGACCGATGGTGGCGACAACAACGATGGAGCGATAATAACACCATGATAGTAACAACAGCGATTGTAGCGATAATAACACCATGATAGCGACAACAGCGACTGTAGCGATAAGACCGATGTTAGCGATAACACCGAATATTAACGGTAACAGCGATGATGACATGGCGATGATGACGATAACAGCGATAAGAACTGCTGTAGTGTAACAGCGAGTATTAATGATATCTGGGTCAGGGGTTGTCGTGTCCTCCTTTACAGTGTCGTCCCTGGAGTGAAGAGAGTCGACACCCACATTATAATATTTTCCTCCTTTTTAATATTCTGGAGAATCCACCAGCTTCCGTCCAACACACTCCATCAGCCCGTGGACACCTTTTCCTGTCACTCTCTCACTGTCGTACTATGCCCCCTCTCATACTTCCCAACGCAACATACTCAACAACTCTTGCTTCTAAAAATTAATAAAGATAATTTATTAAAAGAAAAGTGTATGGTATATGAGACGTGTATGTGAAGAAAATGTGTGACGTGTTCTATAAAGTGTGTAGAATCGGACTCTCAGACTACAACCCAGTCAGCTGATCCCAGCAAGGATAGACCACAGCACGTTACGTCAGAACATGTACATCTCACCCAGTGCCGAAACCATCTTGCCGGATACTGCTTTGCCTCTGTAGACCTCTGGTAATCCCATTTCATGATCATCCGAAATAGACACCGGTGGTATTAACAGTTAATCATGGACCGGTTGCACCCTACACAATGTCCGTTCCTATCGTTCCTAAAAAAATGCACAAGTCCTTTGTAGTGTGTACACAGTTATTAATGTTAATTGTTAATGTACTTGATCCTCACTCGTGTCTATCTAGCCTCAAGTATCATGTCTTGTGTTCTATTACACGAGATTATATCACACTAGGTAACTATTATACTTAATGTTCTCAGTTACTTACTACTGTCTGATGCTGTGTGGTGCATCAGTAATCATCACCCCTCTTTGGTGAATCATCTTCCTTCTAGCTTTAGTTACGTTCTGTACGAAACTTTATTGACTGTTCCACTGGTGTTCTTCCGAATGGGATTTGAACCTTTCCTAAAAACTTGTTGAGTTTCCTCGGATCTGGTAGGGAACCTAGGATAGAAACAACACATCTGGTGATAGTACTAGTCACTGATCCTATCGGCTGAGTGTAAGCCTATTGCTTTGCTTAATGATCTTTAGCTAACTAAACTTGGTCATAGAGCAGATTAGCTACCCACCTAGGGCCGAATCAGGCTATGACAAGGAAAGACCCATACAGAGTGCAAAACCCCAGCGGGCAATTCCCTCGTCTCCCAATTATCCATCATTACTCTATTCTTAACTAGCATAGCTTATCACCACTACCCTACTCTATTCTTAACTAGCAGAGCTAATATCACTATTCTACTCTAACTAGTTTCCACTACCAGTGCTAATCATCACACTATAGTTTTACAAGGCTACAGTCTATATTAATTGGAACTAATAGACTATATTGACTACCTTATGCAAAACCGCCTCATTCCCGGGATGGCTACTACACTTTGCCATAACGGCATGCTAGTTAATCTTAAATTATTCTAACACTGTAGAGCTCTCCCACAAACACGTCCATCCTAATCCACGGTTTTGGTCAACTCCCCATCTCCAATCATGGTTTTCTGCCAAACCCCTAAAATTGGTCACATGATATGGGTGACGTCCTGCAGGTGTTATTTGCGCATATCATCCATTGTCAAGAATCGATTTTTCCTGGCCTAGTCACTGTCAAAGTTGTCATCACTTGTTTCGACTCCCCCAACAAACTAACGAGTTACTGTATGATCCCAACAACAGTTTTCCCAACAAGCTGTCAATCTTCTCGATGTTCCGGAAACTAAGAATTGACAGATGTACTGTTTACTTCCGTGCTGAGTACTTCCGTTTTCCCTCTGACATGTTTATGACTTGTCAAAGCGGTGTATCCATTCCTTCTCACTCACCACCAATTGTGTATATGGGCTGCCCCGATGTAACCCGTGCAGCTGGGTTTACTCTGTTAGTACGACTGTTGTGGCCTAGATAAATATACGCCAAGCAAACGTCGATATTATCATTATCTGGTTAACTCATGGCGATCTCGTGACAGGGGTCATGTGATATTCTGTAATTTATCGATTCACAGTGTGCTAGTGTGCTAGACATATGTAAATAAGGTAGCCAGTCATTGCTTTTCTTCTTGGCCTCGACCATACAGGTCGGGGATAGTAGGTATTCACCCTATAAAGACATCCTCTGTTTAGTGTAGCCAACTTGAGACTACAACCAACAACTTCCTGTCGGTTGTACTCCAGCTCAGTGTACCACCTATTAAGTGATTTCATTTTCATCATCATCACATGAATTGTCTATAAGCGTGGACGTTTCATGATACTCTGCTAGGTAGGCTCATCGGGTACTCCACCTTGCCAAACCGTGACCCATAGGCTAGCGGGTAACAGAAGGTACTTAACTTTAAAATATGCAGATATCGCAGATCTGGTTTAAATAGGTGCAGCGAAATTATATCCCCCCCCCAAAAAAAAAAAAAAACACAACAACAACAAAAACAACAACAACAACAACAACAACCAACCATCCATCCATCCATCATGTGCCATGCCAGTAAGCGTGGGCGGTCATGTTTTGCCATCTCACTCGATCACCAGAGTCGTGGATCAGCTCTGTGTTTCTGTCTCGACCATGCCACGAGGCCAAGCCATCCAGGTATTTGCTTCTAGGTCTTCCTCTTGGTCTGTTCCCTTCGATCTTACCAGTTGTCACCAAGTTCTCCAATTCATTTCTTCTCATAACATGCCCAAAAAATTTTGACTGTCTGCGTCTAATATCTCTAATCAGTTTACGATCTTCATTTGTTTCTTGAAGGACCTGTTCATTGGTCTTTCTGGCTGTCCATGGTATTTTTTCATTTTCCTCAGAAACCACATTTCTACAGCCATCAGATGTTTTTCAGCTTGACTGCTCATTGTCCAAGCTTCACATCCATATAAAAGTACAGGTTCTATGTAGCACCTCAACACTCTTTTTCTCGTTTCAATTGACATCTTTTTATTGGTCAGTATGTTTTTCATCTTTCTAAAGGCTACCTTAGACATGGCGATTCTTGTTCTAATCTCTTCAAGGCATCTCCCATCAGATGTTATTACTGTTCCGAGATAATTGTACCTATTCACTTGTTGAAGAATATTCCCATTTACTTGTATATTACATTGTGGTATTTCGTTCTTCCTAGTGACGACCATAATCTGTGTCTTTTTACAATTTAATTCTAACCCTCGTTGTTCATTGTGTGTAACAACTGCATCTACTAAATGTTGCATGTCCTGTTCATTGTCTGCAATCAAGGCTGTATCGTCTGCATATCTAATGTTATTGATGCATCGTCCCCCAATGTTGATTCCTTCCAATCTTCAATATTTCTGAAAATATGTTCACTGTACAGGGAAAACAGATCTCGAGACATTACACATCCCTGTCTCACACCTCTCTTAATAGGCTGATATTGGCCTACTTCATTATCAACTCTTATGGCAGCTTGTTGTTTCCAATATATGTTTTTTTAAGTCTAAGGTCTTTTCCATCAATTTGTAGATCTTCAAGCATCCTTATCATGTTGGCATGTCTCACTTTATGGAAAGCCTTTGTGTAGTCAATAAAGCAAAGTGTAGATCTTTGTTTACTTCTATAGATCGTTCAATTACGGTTCTCAGTAAATATACATCATTTACTGTACCCTTTCCTTCTACAAACCCACATTGTTCTTCTCCTATTTCAGGTTGTATTTTCCTCCTAATTCTTTGCATGAATGACTCTCTCCTTAGTGTAAAATTGAAACTAGACAACCTGTCCGCAACAGATAGTATAAATGTTCAACACAGTGTATTCCCTTGGTGGATTAAAACACAGAAGCCACATCCAATAGGTTGCACGGTTTATTGTCTGGCATATTTCGCTGCATCTCGTCAGGTGCATACTGCAGACTTATAGAACACATGAAGCGCATAATACTTTGGCTGAGACACTTAAAACACATAGTCAAGTATATTGTTTGAATATGGAACATCAGTAATTCCCACAGTAACCGCACATTCAAAATGAAATCTTTCTGTTTGCACAAAAGTTAAGAGGAACGAGTCAAAATTACAACCCAGTTGCCGGTAATTTAAAGAATATTAAAAAGAATTCTTTCGTAAGCTTAACGGAACGCTGCAGCTAAGTTGCATTTTTTGTTTTGAAAAAAAAAAAATTGTCATCCGTCAAGTTGTTTATTGATTTGTTGACGGTGTCCAAGTTTAACGTCAGGGTTAAACAAGGCGGAGTTTCTTCTTCGGGCGTGCTTTGAGAGATCCAAGACCGCACTCGCTGGTCGCTCGTCTCGGATGATGATTGACACAAGGTTTCTATTTGCGATGCTAATGAAAATCTCTGATGTCCCAGAAGGTTCTCTGTGAAATCGTTTGAGGCTGTTACAGCGACATGATCTTCCCACTATTAAACAAATACAGAATAACAGAGTGAGAATTATAATATGGAATGAAATAACAAAATTTAGAATATAAATGGCACCGACAGAATAGTTACTCGCTGAGTTGGAATCGTATGCTTCCCTTATTGTGTTTAAACCCGGACTTCATCTTCTTTTGTCCTCTTTTTGTCCTCCTGTGGGACATGGTCCTAAATCAACTCTCCCCAAGCCGTCCTATGCTTATTTATACCATGCAGCTCAATCCATGTCCTCCCTATACTATTTATTTCTGTCTTTACGTTTCTTCTCCTTGCGATCTTGAGTGTTCCTGCCCCCCACCCCCTCCCCCAACCTCACAAGCTGCCCCAACGTGCGGATTCCAAAGAAAAGACTATACAGATATACCTACCTCAGCTTTTCTCAATGTAAGTGATCAAACATGGCGTGTTTAAAGCTTGCTCTTTAAAAAAAAAAAGACAAGACTTCTTGTGCATAGTGAACAATTCTAGCAAAACATTCTTGTCAGTGAATTTCAGAACACGGAAATGTATAAATTAAAGGTAGACAATCTAATACAGGGATGCCATCTTATTGTTAAAGGAGAAATAAGTCGCACTAGAGCACCAGAAAAGTTTGCTTGTAGGTTCTGACAAACATCACTTAATGTTTTTATGGGAAACCTATAAATTTTGTTTACATCAATTTATGAATACTATCCTTTCTCGGACTTATGGCTAAGATCAAAGTGTAGTATCTGCACTTGATCTTGCCAGGGCCACCAGCAGAGGCGGTTATCCGAAAGACACATAGGGACACGGGAACCTGATGGGGCGGCTCAGGTTCTTGGGGGACAGCGAGCCCTTCTTTAAATAAATAAAAATTCTTGACTAAAGGAATGTTATTTTAAACAATTAAAAGAAAAAGAGAGAACCACATGAAAAGAAACACGTGTAATCAAAATATTGGAAAGGGACATACCAGTATTACAGTTATTATTTTATGGGGCACTACTCAAAGCAGCATACATGTATTATGTTATTTAAACAACTGTAGTATTCATAATAATTTACCCACATTATTTACAGATATTCATATCATAAATGAAACAATAAGGAATTTAAGTCACTGTCAAAGTGTTTGGAAAAATAATGGCTTTTTTACATGAATTTGGTAATGAATTTTTATATTTTACCTCGATATTTCATTAAATGTTCTGTGCTTTCAATGGCAGATTTCGATGTAGAGAACATAACCAAATTTTGACAGTCCTGTAAACGGCCAAACATCCTTAAAATCGCCTTAAGCTTGGATGGAATTGTAGAATCTGCGCTTGATGTTGCTATGGCTGCATGCAGAGGCGGTCACCCGAATGACACGATGCGGGTCTTTGATAAGCGGTTCTTACCCTGTTGGGAACCGCGAGCTCCTTTAAAATACAAAAAGATCCTATAATATTCAGCACTTTTGATTGTTTCACGACATTTTGATCTCTCTCTCTCTCTCTCTCTCTCTCTCTCTCTCTCTCTCTCTCTCTCTCTCTCTCTCTCTCTTCTCTCTCTCTCTCCTCTCTCTCTATTTCTCTCTCTCAATTTATCTCCCTCATTCTATCTCACTATACCCCTCTCTCCACTCTCTCTCCTTCTCTATCCCTATCTCCCCATCCCCCTCCCTCCCTCTCCCCTCTCTCTGTCCCTATTTCTCCCCCTCCCCCTCTCTTCCTCCTCCTTTCTCTATGTCTCTTTCTCTCTCTCTCTCTCTCTCTCTCTCTCTCTCTCTCTCTCTCTCTCTCTCTCTCTCTCTATCTCTCTCTCTCTCTTAGAAGACACACCTATCTGTTTCAATTCTAATTGGTAAGATTTGACACTTGTTGTCACTTTTATGTATGGCCATTGAGTGATACTGTGAATTGTTTAAACTGGAAGAAATCTAGTTTTAGAGAAATTGTTTTTGTTTTTAATAAGGGCTCGCTGTTCCCCCAAGGGCCAGAGCCGTCTCATCAGGTCCCCACATCCCTGTGTGTCATTCAATGACTGCCTCTGCTGGTGGCCCTGGCAAGATCAAGTGCAGATACTACATTTTGATCTTAGCCACGCGACCAAGAAAGGATTGCATTCATAAATTGATGATAGAAATAATAGGTGTCCCATTCAAACATTACATTATTCTTATCAGAACCCACAGGCAATCGTTTCTAGTGCGAGTTATTTCTCTTGTAAAATTGAGATATCATTTCTGTATTTGATTGTCTCACGTTAAAAAAAAATTAAATTTTCGTCCACTGAAATACACTGACAAGAATATTTCGTTAGACTGTTTCACTTTGCCGGTCTCCCTGGCCGAGATGTTAGCAGCTTTCTCCGTAACCCCGAATACTCTCGTGGCTGACGTGAGCGCACGAGAATTGGAAGCGGTTCGATTCGCGCCAGTGACTTATAAGAGTATGGAGCCGATCGCTCAGAAAGCAATGGCAAACTACTGAGCGTAATCTTGCCAAGAAATAAACAATCAGCTGAAAGATGCTGATGTTGACAGCGGTAGCGTAGTGTCTTAACGCCGACCGTTGGTCATGAGTTCGAATCTGCACCGGGGCGGATGTTTACAATTGACTTGAGCTGCCAGGTCGCCCCTGCCTAAAATGGATATCAGGAAATGGAGCTCAAAGAGCGCCGATTCAATCAATCAATCAATCAATCAGGCGTCTTCTCCGCAATGAATGTTGACTGCAATGGATCTCCAACACTGTCTGTCTCTTGCCTTGACTGCACATTCTGTTAGGCTGATGTTCGTCGATCTCTTTATATTATACTCCCAGTTGTATCGTTGTCTACCTCTTGCTCGCTTGCCATCAACCTTGCCTTCCAGTATGGTGTTTGATTTTTATAAGAGTATCATGTCTTTTAACGTGGCCAAACTATTTTCACTTGTCTCTTTTTTATTTCTTCCATCAACTCTCTCTTCATTCCCAGGTTTTCTAGGACCTCTGCATTTGATTGCTTTTGTTTCCATGAAATACAACCTATTCGTCTGTATATCCACATCTCCAGGGCTTCTAAGCGACTTTCTAGCTGATCCACGATTCTGGTGATCGGGGGACATGACAAAACATAGCCGCCCATGCTTACCGGCATGGCACATGATGGTGATGAGCTGATGTTGCTCATTATTACATAAACAATGTAATCAGCGTGGACAAACAATGACTGCGATAACAACAATGTTAACGATAACCGTGATAACATAGCGATGGTAACGATAACACCGATGTGAACGATAACAGGGATAACACCGATGGTAAGAACAACAACGAATGTAGCGATAAGACCGATGGTGGCGACAACAACGATGGAGCGAT
The DNA here is from genome assembly GCA_014155875.1 of Cepaea nemoralis. Classification (NCBI taxonomy): domain Eukaryota; kingdom Metazoa; phylum Mollusca; class Gastropoda; order Stylommatophora; family Helicidae; genus Cepaea; species Cepaea nemoralis. Next base: position 82,383 of record JACEFZ010015604.1, read on the forward strand.
AATAACACCATGATAGTAACAACAGCGAGTGTAGCGATAATAACACCATGATAGCGACAACAGCGACTGTAGCGATAAGACCGATGTTAGCGATAACACCGAATATTAATGGTAACAGCGATGATGACATGGCGATGATGACGATAACAGCGATAAGAACTGCTGTAGTGTAACAGCGAGTATTAATGATATCTGGGTCAGGGGTCATGTGATATTCTGTGAGTTATCGATTCACAGTGTGCTAGTGTGCTAGACATATGTAAATAAGGTAGCCAGTCATTACTTTCCTTCTTGGCCTCGACCATACAGGTCAAATAGTAGGTATTCACCCTTCACAGACATCCTCTGCCTAGTGTAGCCAACTTGAGACTACAACCAACAACTACCTGTCGGTTGTACTCCAGCTCAGTGTACCACCTATTAAGTGATTTCATTTTCATCATCATCACATGAATTGCCTATAAGCGTGGACGTTTCATGATACTCTGCTAGGTAGGCTCATCGGGTACTCCACCTTGCCAAAAGGTGACCCATAGGCTAGCGGGTAACAGGAAGGTACTTACTTTAAAATATGCAGATATCGCAGATCTGGTTTAAATAGGTGCAGCGAAATTATATCCCCCCCCCCAAAAAAAAAAAAAAAACACACACACAACAACAACAAAAACAACAACAACAACAACAACCATCCATCCATCCATCCATCATGTTCCATGCCGATAAGCGTGGGCGGTCATGTTTTGCCATCTCACTCGATCACCAGAGTCGTGGATTAGCTCTGTGTTTCTGTCTCGACCATGCCACGAGGCCAAGCCATCCAGTTATTGGCTTCTAGGTCTTCCTCTTGGTCTGTTCCCTTCGATCTTACCAGTTGTCACCAAGTTCTCCAATTCATTTCTTCTCATAACATGCCCAAAAAATTTTGACTGTCTGCGTCTATTATCTCTAATCAGTTTACGATCTTCATTTGTTTCTTGAAGGACCTGTTCATTGGTCTTTCTGACTGTCCATGGTATTCTTTGCATTTTCCTCAGAAACCACATTTCTACAGCCATCAGATGTTTTTCAGCTTGACTGCTCATTGTCCAAGCTTCACATCCATATAAAAGTACAGGTTCTATGTAGTACCTCAATACTCTTTTTCTCTTTTCAATTGACCTCTTTTTATTGGTCAGTATGTTTTTCATCTTTCTAAAGGCTACCTTGGACATGGCGATTATTGTTCTAATCTCTTCAAGGCATCTCCCATCAGATGTTATTACTGTTCCGAGATAATTGTACCTATTCACTTGTTGAAGAATATTCCCATTTACTTGTATATTACATTGTGGTATTTCGTTCTTCCTAGTGACGACCATAATCTGTGTCTTTTTACAATTTAATTCTAACCCTAGTTGTTCATTGTGTGTAACAACTGCATCTACTAAATGTTGCATGTCCTGTTCATTGTCTGCAATCAAGACTGTATCGTCTGCATATCTAATGTTATTGATGCATCGTCCCCCAATGTTGATTCCTTCCAAATCTTTAATATTTCTGAAAATATGTTCACTGTACAGGGAAAACAGATCTCGAGACATTACACATCCCTGTCTCACACCTCTCTTAATAGGCTGATATTGGCCTACTTCATTATCAACTCTTATGGCAGCTTGTTGTTTCCAATATATGTTTTTTTTTAAAGTCTAAGGTCTTTTCTATCAATTTGTAGATCTTCAAGCATCCTTATCATGTTGGCATGTCTCACTTTATGGAAAGCCTTTGTGTAGTCAATAAAGCAAAAGTGTAGATCTGTGTTTACTTCTATAGATCGTTCAATTACGGTTCTCAGTAAATATACATCATTTACTGTACCCTTTCTTTCTACAAACCCTCATTGTTCTTCTCCTATTTCAGGTTGTATTTTCCTCCTAATTCTTTGCATGAATGACTCTCTCCTTAGTGTAAAATTGAAACTAGACAACCTGCCCGCAACAGACAGTATAAATGTTCAACACAGTGTATTCCCTTGGTGGATTAAAACACAGAAGCCATATCCAATAGGTTGTACGGTTTATTCCCTGGCATATTTCGCTGCATTTCGTCAGGTGCATACTGTAGACGTACAGAACACATGAAGTGCATAATACTTTGGCTGAGACACTTAAAACACATAGTCACGTATATTGTTTGAATATGGAACATCAGTTATTCCCACAGTAACCGCACATTCAAAATGAAATCTTTCTGTTTGCACAAAAGTTAAGAGGACCGTGTCAAAATTACAACTCCAGTTGCCGGTAATTTAAAGAGTGTTAAAAAGAATTCTTTCGTAAGCTTAACGGGAACGCTGCAGCAAAGTTGCATTTTTTGTTTTGAAAAAAAAATTGTCATCCGTCAAGTTGTTTGTTGATTTGTTGACGGTGTCCAAGTTTAACGTCAGGGTTAAACAAGGCGGAGTTTCTTCTTCGGCGTGCTTTGAGAGATCCAAGACCGCACTCGCTGGTCGCTCGTCTCGGATGATGATTGACTCATCGTTTCTATTTGATGGTAATGCAAATCACTGATGTCCCAGAAGGTTCTCTGTGAAATTGTCTGAGGCTGTTGCAGTGACATGATCTTCCCACTGTTAAACAAATACAAATAACAGTGTGAGAATTATAATATGGAATGAAATAACAAATTTATATTATAAATGGCACCGACATCATAGTTACTCTCTGAGTTGGAATTGTATGCTTCTCTTATTGTGTTTAAATTCCGGCCTTCATCTTCTTTTGTCCTTTCTTTGTCCTCCATTGGGACATGGTCCTAAACCAACTTGCCCCAAGCCGCACAATCTTTAGTTATACCATGCAGCTCCATCCATGGCGCCCTATACTATTTATTTCTGTCTTTTCTTCACCATGCGTTATTAGGTCTTCCTGACCCCCCTCTCCCCCCCCCCCCCAACCTCACCCCCACCAGCTCCTCCCACCCGTGGATTCCAAGAAAAAGACTGTCTAGATATACCTATCTCAGCTTTTCTCAATGTAAGTGATCAAACATGGCATGTTTAAAGTTTGCTCTTTAAAAAAAAATATACAAGGCTTCTTGTGCATAGTGGAAAATTCTAGCAAAACATCCTTGTCATGAATTTCAGTACACGGAAATGAAGTAAACTAAAGGGAGACAATCTAATACAGGATGTCATCTTATTGTTAAATGAGAAATAACTCGCACTAGAGCACCAGAATATTTTGCTTGTAGGTTCTGACAAACATCACTTAATGTTTTAATGGGACACCTATAAATTTTGTTTACATCAATGTATGAATACTATCCTTTCTCGACCTTTTGGCTAAGATCGAATTGTAGTATCTGCACTTGATCTTGCCAGGGCCACATAGGGACACGGGGACCTGATGGTACGGCTCTGATTCTTGGGGGAAAGCGAGCCCTTATTTAAAAAAAAAAATTCTTGACTAGAGAAATCTTATTTTAAACAGTTAAAAGAAAAAGAGAGAACCACGTGAAAAGAAACACGTGTAATCAAAATAGTGGAAATGGACATAACAGTATTACAGTTTTATTATTTTATGGTGCACTACTCAAAGCAGCATACATGTATTATGTTATTTATTTAAACAACTGTAGTATTCATAATAATTTGTATAAGACATTTAAATAAATTATTTACAGATATTCATTTCATAAATAAAGCAATAAGAAATTTAAGTAACTTTCAAAGTGTGTGGAAAAATAATGGCTTTATTTACATGAATGAGAATTTGGTAATGAATGTTTCTATTTTATCTCGATATTTCATTAAATGTGTTGTGCTGTCAATGGCAGGCCTACGATATAGACAACAATAACATTTTGACAGGCCTGTAAACGGCCAAACTTCCTTAAAATCGCCTCTAAGCTTAGATAGGAGTGTAGAAGCTGCTCTTGATGTTGCAATGACTGCATGTAGAGGCGGTGACCCGAATGACACGATGTGGGTCTTTGATAAGAGGTTCTTACCCTGTTGGGAACCGCGAGCTCTTTAAAATACAAAAAGATCTTAATATTCAGCACTTTTGATTTTTTCACGGCATTTTAATCTCTCTCTCTCTCTCTCTCTCTCTCTCTCTCTCTCTCTCTCTCTCTCTCTCTCTCTCTCTCTCTCTCTCCTCTCTCTCTATTTCTTTCTCTCCATTTCTCTCCCTCATTCTATCTCACTATACCCCTCTCTCCACTCTCTTTCCTTCTCTATCCCTATCTCTCCATCCCCGTCCCTCCCTCTCCCCCTCTCTCTGTCCCTATTTCTCCCCTCCCCCCTCTCTTCCTCCTCCTTCTCTATGTCTCTTTCTTCTCTCTCTCTCTCTTAGAAGACACACCCATCTGTTTCAATTTAATTGTTAAGATTTGACTTGTTGTCACTTTTATGTATGGCCATTGAGTGACACCGTGAATTGTTTAAACTGGAAGAAATCTAGTTTTAGAGAAATTGTTTGTGTTTGTAATAAGGGCTCGCTGTTCTCCCAAGGGCCAGAACCGCCCCATCAGGTCCCCACGTCCCTGTGTGTCACTCGGATGACCGTCTCTGCTGGTGGCCCTGGCTAGATCAAGTGCAGATACTACACTTTGATCTTAGCCACAAGACCAAGAAAGGATTGCATTCATAAATTGATGTTGATAGAAATAATAGGTGTCCCGTTCAAACATTACATTATTCTTATTCTTATCAGAACCTACAGGCAATCGTTTCTAGTGCGAGTTATTTCTCTTGTAAAATGGAGATATCATTTCTGTATTTGATTGTCTCACTTTAAAAAAAATTACATTTTCGTCCATTGAAATACACTGACAAGAATGTTTCGTTAGACTGTTTCATTTTACCGATCTCCCTGCCGATGGGTTAGCAGCTTTCTCCGTAACCCCGAATACTCTCGTAGCTTACGTGAGCGCACGAGAATTGGAAGCGGTTCGATTCGCGCCAGTGACTTATAAGAGTATGGAGCCGATCGCTCAGAAAGCAATGGCAAACTACTGAGCGTAATCTTGCCAAGAAATAAACAATCAGCTGAAAGATGCTGATGTTGACAGCGACGTCCTGTAAAGGATATGCAACACATTTTGTTTCACTTGACACAAGAAGTTTTACTTTATTTATTTATTTTTGCTTATAAAGTAAGCTTTAAACACGGAAGCCGCGGTAGCGTAGTGTCTTAACGCCGACCGTTGGTCATGAGTTCGAATCTGCACCTGGGTCAGGATTTTTACAATTGACCTTGAGCTGCCAGGTCGTCCCCTGCCTAAAATGGATATCAGGAAATGGAGCTCAAAGAGCGCCGATTCAATCAATCAATCAATCAGGCGTCTTCTCCGCAATGAATGTTGACTGCAATGGATCTCCAACACTGTCTGTCTCTTGCCTTGACTGTACATTCTGTTAGGCTGATGTTCGTCGATCTCTTTATATTATACTCCCAGTTGTATCGTTGTCTACCTCTTGCTCGCTTGCCATCAACCTTGCCTTCCAGTATGGTTTGTGGGTTTTATAAGAGTATCATGTCTTTTAACGTGGCCAAAATATTTTCACTTGTCTCTTTTTTATTTCTTCCATCAACTCTCTCTTCATTCCCAGGTTTTCTAGGACCTCTGCATTTGATTGTTTTTGTTTCCATGAAATACAACCTATTCGTCTGTATATCCACATCTCCAGGGCTTCTAAGCGACTTTCTAGTTGCTTGTTCAATGTCCAGGCTTCCGCGCCATATAGTAGCGTTGAATATACGTAGCATTTGACAATTCTCATTTTTAAGGCGTTATTAATCTCTCTAGATGTTAATATTGATTTCACGCCCTTGAAAGCATTTTTGGTCATTCCTATTCTCTTTCTGATTTCCATTTCACTTCTGCCATGATCTGTTATTATATGTCCAAGATAAGAGAAACGAATTACTTGTTCCAGTATCTCCCCGTTTACTGTGATGTTCATTGATGATCTTTCCTTTTCACTGCTAATTATCATAGTTTCTATTTACTTCTTCCACTAGGTCTTGCAACTCTTGCTCAAGTTCTGCTAGTAACACGGTATCGTCAGAATATCTAAGATTGTTTATGATTCTTCCATTGACGCTGAGTCATGGCATGTCAGCTTGTTTAAAAATTCTTTCTGTGTATATGTTAAAGAGGCTTGGGGACAGTACACATCCCTGACGTACTCCTCTTTTTATCTCTATAGGTGACGAATAGTTATTACCGCATCTAATAGACGCCACTTGTTCCCAGTACAAGTTACAAATAAGTCTGATGTCATTTCCGTCTACTCCTATATCTTGAAGGCACGTAATTAGTCGTTCATGTTGTACTCTATCAAACGTTTTCTTGTAGTCTATAAAACAAACATATATACTTTTTTGAACATCTACATATTTTTCAATTAACATCCTCAAACAGATAATTGCTTCTCTGGTGCCGGTTTTTTTGCGGAACCCAAATTGTTCTTCAGCTACTTCCTCATCTATTTTATGTTGAATTCTTTCTGTATGACCTTGAGTATTATCTTAGTTATATGGTTCATTAAGCTAATACAGTGGTTCTCAACCGGTGAGAATTCCCCCCCCCCCCCCAGTGGGGAATTTTAGAGTTTTCAGGGGGAGGGGGGGGGGAGAGAAATTAAGATTATTTCAAGATCGCGTTAATACAAGAACCGATTACTTAATATTGATTTTCCCTTCATACTTTACTGTTCTGTACGTCTCACCCTTCTAAAATTCATTTTATAAAGTAAGTAGACCCACAAATCATGCTTTATGTGGACGTCTAGACTTGTTTTAGTATGTGCTATTAAATTTAGCATCCTATTATTACGTATACTGTGCAGGGGTGGGGTGAGATATTTAGGTAGGAAATTCGAAAGGGGGGAATGACGTTCTGAAAATATGGTGAAGGGGGGCACGGGCCAAGAAAGGTTGAGAACCACTGAGCTAATAGTTCTGTAATCCTCACAATCAACAGCTCTTGGCTTCTTCGGTGGTGTGATGAAAATGGATGTTTTCAAGTCCTTGGGGATGTACCCAGTATTATATATATATATATATATATATATATATATATATATATATATATATATATATATATATATATATATATATATATATATATATATATATATATATATATATCATTACACAATTCTGTGATAATTTCAATGCCAAAGCTGGATAAGGATTTTATCATCTCTGTTGTTATCTTGTCAGGACCTGCAGCCTTTCCTTCTTTCATCTATTTAATATCCTTTTCTACTTCAGCCGTTAATATTTTTGGTCCATCTTGAGTATTATATAATGTAGGTTTATTGACCCTGTTGTCCCAGAATAAATCTTCTGTGTACTCTGTCCATATTTTTATTATGTCAGTGTTATTAATTATAATTTCTCCATTTTTTCATCTGATACAACCGTTTCCCGTTATATTACTTTTCTTATTTGTAAATCTTTTTAATATGTTCATGTAATTCTTCCATATTCTGTTTTATTTCCAGATCCTCCAATTCTTTGCAATGTTTCTGCAGCCACTCTTCTTTGGCGACTCTGCACATGTGACGTATTTCTTTTATCTATTAATATATACTCTGGAGTGTTCTTTGCTTTCTTTCTTTGAGACATTTGAGCCGATTGGTCGATTCAAAATATGGATCTGGTGCCATACGCCCAATGTGTCTCAAGGCGTGTAAAACTGTCATTCTTTTATTATTATTATTATTATTATTATTATTATTATTATTATTATTATTATTATTGTTATTGTTGCCGGCTTCCTGGCCTAGAGGATTAGCGACTTTTCTCCGTAATCTCGTATACTCTCGTAAGTAACGTGACCACGGTGAGAATCAGCTAGTGGTTCGAATCGCGTCAGTAACTTACGGGGTATGTGAGCCGGACCGCTCAGAAAACAATAGGCAAACTACTAAGCGTAATCTTACCAAGAAATCAACAATTAGCTGAAAGCTAACAGCGATGTCCTTGTAAAGGATATGCAAAACATTAATTAAAATTATTATTATTATTATTATTATTATTATTATTTATTATTATTATTATTATTATTATTATGACATTTCAGCGATCAACATTGGTATGATTTGAAAGAGAAAAAAACTGGATTGCATTGTCCGAGGGGAAGTCAGTAAGTAAGTCACAAATGGCTGTAGAAAAATAACTAAATAAGATAACAACGTAAAACTAGTTTATTTTTATACAAAAATTGTCCCTTTATTTATCAACATAATTTCCCCCAACATTGATGCACTTATCCCACCGTTTTATCAGTCCTCCCAAACCGGCACCATAGAACTGCGTGCTCTGTTTTCTAAACCACGTTTTCACTTCACTTTCAATTTCGGCGTCATTCGCGAAATGTCTCCCGCCGAGGTGGATTTTCAGTAGACTAAAAGGTGGAAATCGCTAAGGGCTAAGTCGGGGCTGTAAGATGGATGTTCCAGAACTTCCCACCTTAGTTTGTTAATTTTCTCCAGAGTTAATCGAGCAGTATGTGGTCTGGCATTGTCACGAAGAAGCAACACTTCTCTAGTCAACAGTCCTCGACATTTTCTTCGAACTGCATCATGAAGCATCGATAGAACTTCACAGTACGATTCAGAATTCACATTGTCACATTTCTTCTTGAAATTGGTTAAAAGTACTCCTTGACAATCCCAAAACACTGTCAGCACAACCTTCCCTGCCGATGGCGTAACCTTGAAATTTTGGACACAAGGCGAAGAAAGATGTTTCCATTGCATTGAAGCACGCTTTGATTCGGGCTGATAGTGATGCACCCATGATTCGTCCCCAGTAACAATCCTGTTCAGCATGTCTTCTCCTTCATTTTCGTATCGACAGAGATGATGCAAGGACAAGCCAAATCGGTTCATTTTGTGTTCCTCCTTCAATAGTCTGGGTACCCACATTGAGCACACTTTCTTAAATTTAAATCGATCATGCATTATGCTGTATGCTGAACCATGTGTGCACCCTATTGCAGATGATACGGAGTCTATCGTTACTCGTCTGTAACCTCTAATCATCTCCTCCACCCGTTGCAATCTCAACGGGACGACCAGATCGGATTTCGTCAACAATTTTAGAGCATCCTGAAGAAATTTTTCCTACCCAGCTATTCACCGCTTTACGGGACAAACATTTGTCAACACAAACAGGAACCATTTCCTTATGGATGTCCTTTACAGGCAGTCCTTTTGCTCACAAAAAAACGTACAACAGCACGTTGCACATTTGGATTTACACTCCGTAAGAACAGTCGCCATTTTGTTTATGCGCCGAGCATGCACATGAGACACTAGTGCCACCTGGCGAACGGGAATATACAGTTCGATGGTGCTGTCACCTAATGACACCTGTAGAAAAACACGAACTACATTTACCAGCTATCCCACAGAACTGTGTGACTTACTTATTGTCTAGCCCTCGTACAAGTCTGTATCATCTTTTGTTTCGCTCGTCCAATCCATCGTTGCCTACTGGGCATGTAAATGCTGCAGCAAGCTGGCCTGTTTATTTGACCCAATTTTTAGCAGGCCTGTTACTTGACCCAGTTCTGTCCTGTCTAGAACAGTGAACTGCTGTAAAGAAAAAGTACAGGTAGAACGCAGGGTCTTGCCTGCCAGAAGTTGCTTGGGGGGGGGGGGGGGGGGGGGAGGAAAGGGAGTAGCTTGAATGTGGTGATTTGATGACACTACTGGGCCGCCTTGAACTCAGACGTTGTCGACAAAACCGGAAGTCAGTGACGGCGTAACTAAAACCCTATCGTGTAATATATCCTCCGACTCGGCCGGTCAAGACACAACTCATGGTAATGTCCGCTGTCGGATTGACGATCATTTGAGCGATCCAGCGCGTGTCGAAGTTCGTGTCTGTTGGCAGGGCAACTACTGGTTTTTTTTTTCTTTGCCTTCCTCATACACTTTATGTTCAAGGTCTCCTTAAGGGAATACTGTCCTAATATACAATGGATTCCTGTGAGGAGAAAAACAGGGAGGGGAGGGAAGGACAAGTGATGCTACAGACATGTCTGATGGTTGCAGGGGGGATGAATTGGGGAAAACATGACCACCTGGGAAGAGCTGGAAGGGGGTTTTGCCAACGGCCCTCCTTCAGGGCCATCTTGCCTATGGGTACTGTAGACCTTCTAACCCTGTATGTCATTAGAAGACTTCCTCTGGGGAACTGGGGCACAGACACTCATGACCAATTACCGTGGGTTCACTCTATCCCCAGTCCAGGGAAACATGTTCTGTTCAGCTGCTTTTCAGACCCCAGACCTTTTTCTTTCTCTGACCCTGAGGCATGGCCCGTAATTGAACCACCACCCATCTTAGGGGTGTGATTCACTCTCTGAGTACATAGATGTTGTCTATCCCATATGATGAGTCGTGGTCACGTGATTCTCACCGAGGGTTGCCTGTGTCATTTTTCCAGATTCTACCTTCCGGAGAGGAGTGATGGATAGTCAGTAAAACCATCATTCTGTGCCAGCATCAGCAGTCTGGACAAACCAGTCAACGTGAGGTGATCATACTGCCCACTACCCAGTCAGTCGTCTGTACCCTCAGAGTAGGTCCAGGATGACTAAACAACCAGTTTAAGATAGAAACAACGTCTGGGCAAGTATACTGTTCGTGTAATTGTCCGGATGTGCCACTCATGACCTATTCGACCACCACTCAACTATCGATGATATAAATCCACACTTATTTCAAACGGATGATAGTCTTGATAATAAATATAGCCAAAGACTTTAGGCCTTGTGACTTTAACCAGGAACAATGTCCTAATGTAATTCAGCACTGGACATTGTGCTTTGATATACTGTAAGCCAAGAAACTGTGCTATTATGATTAAACTTATTATGGAGGCATCTACTTGATCGGATGTGGATGAGCTTTTGCATATCATTCCAACACATGTTCTGGTATCCTGGTCATATTGTCAGGACTTGCTTTCCAAGTGCTATCTGGTGAAAGACTGAGGACCTGCTACGAGAGACACGAGCTAAGTGCCATACCTATGTGGTGTGATACGTTGACATTCGTACAGTGATGACCTTCTTCATGTGGCTGCCTCAACTAACTTTATCTGGTAGCAATTAGCACACCAGACAGATCTGCACTACAACCACATTTTCTTCTTCCCTTTGTACAATACACTTTTGTTATTGAGTTGGTAGATACCGGAGTTGCATCATTTATTCAGGACGATGTTTGAAAGGGTAACATCCCTTGGTTGGTTGTGAGAGAGATAGGTATCCGAGGACTGGTGGGGTCGCAGACTGAAAGGGTCCCAGTCCCAGATCTGAAGTCATCCCGAGATTTATACATATACATATATAAATAAATATAGAGATATGTGTATGAATAGGTATTCATAAATAAATGCGATAGCCTGTTCCCTTCACCCCAGGGAATCTATATAACACACAGTACGATTCAGAATTCACATTGTCACATTTCTTCTTGAAACTGGTTAAAAGCACTCCTTGACAATCCCAGAACACTGTCAGCACAACCTTCCCAGCTGATGGCGTAACCTTGAAATTTTGGACACAAGGTGAAGAAAGATGTTTCCATTGCATTGAAGCACGCTTTGATTCGGGCTGATAGTGATGCACCCATGATTCGTCCCCAGTAACAATCCTGTTCAGCATGTCTTCTCCTTCATTTTCGTATCGACAGAGATGATGCAAGGACAAGCCAAGTCGGTTCATTTTGTGTTCCTTATTCAATAGTCTGGGTACCCACGTTGAGCACACTTTCTTAAATGTAAATCGATCATGCATTATTCTGTATGCTGAAAAATGTGTGCACTATATTGCAGATGATACGGAGTCTATCGTTACTCGCCTGTAACCTCTAATCATCTCCTCCACCCGTTGCAAATAAAGTTTGTTCGTTCGGTCGTTCGGTCCACATAGACTGTTGTTGTTTATATTCTGGTGCAAATTTCTATCATGTTTGTTAGGGCCGAATGGCAAGAATATTTTGGTCGAAATCCTGATTGGCTGTCAACAATAAGCTTGTTGCGAACTAGATACTGTAATGTTACTTTATGGATGTGTTTTTCTAGTGGCTTAGATAGTGATGATAGTAAGGAAATGGGTCTGTAATTGTTCGGGAGACCATTGTCCAATGAACCAGGTTTAAGAAGAGGGTACACTTTAGCGATTTTGAGAGCTGATGGAAAGTGGCCTTTGGTTAGACACTGATTATATACATAGGTTAGTGATGTACAAATCACTGGCGCAGCACAACGGAGAATCCGTTTGCTGATTCCATCTAACCCAGATGAGGTTGTGTTTTTTAGGTTACTGAGGTAAGTGAATACTTCAGTGATTGTCATTAGCGGTATGTCGGAAAGAATATCGCGGGAGCATCTATTCTCGCAAAACGATGACAATAAAGATAAGTTGCAATGGAGAATTAGGTATTGAAGCCTTCAACTGGTCTATGTCAGTTTGAAGAAAAATTACTGAATTGGTCGCATGTAATAGGATTTGATGGTAAAGAATTTCGGAAGTTATACTTGTTTGTCAAGGTGTTAATTGCCTTTCATATATCCTTACTATTTGTTTTATCCATTACCAAGTTCTTAAAGTAATTTTTCTTTTCCCGTCGTATGCTATATTGAACTTTGTTTCTAAGAGTACGATATGCACTGAGATCCCGCTTTTTATGTGCTTTATCTCTGTCTCTCATAATTTCAAGTATTTCCTGGGTGATCCAAGGTGGCTTGACGTGGTGTTACGGACGGACGTGTAGGCAGGCAGACAGACAGACAGACAGACAGACAGACAGACAGACAGACAGACAGACAGACAGATAGATAGATAGATAGATAGATAGATAGATAGATAGATAGATAGATAGATAGATGGATGGATGGATGGATGGATGGATGGATGGATGGATGGATGGATGGATGGATGGATGGATGGATGGATGGATGGATGGATGGATGGATGGATGGATGGATAGATAAATAGATAGATAGATAGATAGATAGATAGATAGATAGATAGATAGATAGATAGATAGATAGATAGATAGATAGATAGATAGATAGATAGATAGATAGATCACCGCCAGGGACTCTGTGTATACACACACACATAAATATATGTAGGGTTTTCGTGGTTCATGTCAGATGTCTGTTTTTTTTCTAAATAATGTACAGATTTCACAAAAATTAATTGCTGGGTAATATCACTGAATTTGAACTTCAAAATGTTCGAATATAAAAAGAAATAGTATGTCATTAGGATACTCCTTGACCTGTCTACAAGCATATGTAGGGATTTCTTCAATCATGTCATGATAAGTGATGTATTCATTAGGAACCAAATCTTTTGGCCTATTTTGGTTACTTCGTTATCTCAGGACGTGTAATATGACAAGTATTTTGCTTTATTCTTGTTTTGTCACCCCACAGTAATACATATAATTACATAGTTCAGCCTAAAAACCTTTGGCACACATTGTCAATTTTTTACAAGGTCAAAATAAATCATATTGAAACAGAAAATGGCTCTTGCAGTTCATTTCAATGGAATTTACAGTAAAATTATGCCATATTTTATTTCGAGCAATAGTAATGTTTAGATGATTGTCACCACCACAATTCACTAAATGTCACCAGCTGTTTGCAATACATGTCACCAGTACTACATGTCATCAATTATAGGAGGCTGCAGGAAAATACGGTTAAAGACGAATTCAATCAACAAATCAAAAACCTACATAAGAACATCCCTGATGACCACTTAAGCTTAGATAAGGAATGGACATGTTTCAAGGCTGCCATGCTCGACACACTGGAAAATAAATGTGGAACAAAGAAAATAGGGCAGGACAAAAGATTAAGAACAGCCTGGTGGAAAAACGAAGTTAAAGATAGCATATCCAAAAAGAAGGTAGCATTCAAAAAGTGGATCACAACAAAATCTTAACAGGACTATATTACTTATAGAATAGCACGACGTAATACCAAACTATTAGAGCATCTAAAGATGAATCCTGGAGAATATACGGTGAACAGATGGCGACCCTTAGCAAAGACTGCCCAAGAGAATTTTATAAACGTGTCACCACAATGAGAAACAGAGATGCATGTTACAACCCAACCACCATCATAAACAGCAAAAGAGGTATACCAATATTTAATCCACAACAAAGACTAGCAAGGTGGGCAGAATACTTTCAAGAACTACTTAACCCCACATATAACATAGAAAACCTCACTTTTGTGCCTAAATTCCAGGGACAGCAAGAACCAAATTGTATATCTGCAGAAGTCAAAGCAGTTATACAGAAAAGTCCTAAAAACAAATCACCTGGTCCAGATGGAATAACCACAGAAGCTATTCAGGCCTATGGGGAAACAGGAGTTAAATGGCTAACAAGACTTTTTAATATAGCATGGGAAGAAAGAAAAGTCCTAGATGATTGGCAACAGGCAATAATACTACCAGTATGGAAAAAGAAAGGCAATATGAGAGAGTGCGAAACATACAGAGGTATATCACTCCTGAGCCACATAGGGAAAATGTATGCAAAACTATTGCAGCAAAGAGCTAGACCAATAGTTGAACAACAGTTAAGCAAAGCACAATTCGGTTTTCGGAAAGGTAAAAGTTGCACTGATGCATTATTTACACTTAGACAAATATGTGAAAAAACTATCGAATATAGTGACCAGCAGAATATTGTGTTTGTAGACCATGAAAAGGCTTTCAATAGAGTAGACAGATACAAATTATGGACCATCCTTGAAGACTATGGGATACAAGGGCAACTGCTAGAAAACATCATAGCCATGTACCACTCGAGCCGAAGTGCAGTAAGAACATAAGAAGGTATATCAGATATGTTCACAGTCAATACAGGAGTGAGGCAGGGATGTGTGCTCTCTCCCCTGCTATTCAATATCTACATGGACAGAATTTCCAAAGAAGCAAGTCTCGACAGAACAGATTCAGAAAATTTAGAACTCTTTACTCTAGATGAAACAACTGACCCACAGGGAATAAATGAACTTCTATTTGCAGACGATCAGTACCTGTTTTACAGCGATGAGGGCAGACTACAAAATCATATTACTAATCTGAGTTCAACCTGCAGCAGATACAATATGAGTATAAACACAGCCAAAACCGAAGTTATGCAAGTTAGCAGATCGCCAGGCCCACTAAGTATACAGATAAATAACACAACTCTGAAACAAGTTACATAATTCAAATATCTTGGAAGTATGATCACAGAAGATGGCAGATTGGACAGAGAAATTGAAATCAGATGTCAAAAAGCTAGTGCACTTACATATCAACTATCACCCTTACTAAACATCCAAACATAACCATGCCCGCAAAACGACAGATAATAAACAGCATACTCACACCAACCCTATGCTACAAGTCTCGAACCTGGACTTTACCCAAATTACACCTTCACAAAATCAACACCTGCGAAATGAGATGCCAGAGGAGAGCTGCCAACTTAACAATCCGAGACCGAGTAAGAAACGCTGTTATCTGACAGACTGTGGGATCAACACCTTGTGCCACATTTATTGAAAGACAGAAGATCAAGTGGTTTGGCCATGTCGTTAGAATGCAACATAAGCAACTACCATCACTGGCCTTACATCAAAGATCATCTGCGACGAGACCACGAGGACGTCCAAGAAGAAAATGGATTGACGACATCAGAGACATTGTACAACCACACGGAATGACACTATCCAGTGCCGCCCACCGGGCGCTGGAACATAAATTATTCCTCCCCACGACGCTTGACGGCAGAAGTGGAAGATGATGATGATGATGGTGACTAAATGAAAAAGTATACTCTATAGACTATGAAAGTATACTAAATGAAAAGTATACCTTAATGACACCTGTATAGTTCACAGTAGTGTGTAATATTGAGACAGATTTATTGTGCTGTAAGTTCGTCGAAGTAATGTACACGAAAAATTGCACAGTTATAATCCTAAACACTCATTAAACATGCCAGCAGCATGGCTATACATGTTATTAAATGAACTGTCTACCATATACTGTTGTTTCTCTTATTAAAAGTGAGAAACATGTATATGTCATTATTATTCTTTAACACATGCTCTGACCTAATTAAAAATGTTCAATGGGTAGTAAAATATGCAGCTTTCATTGTAAATGTATGCAACAGTTTTTGGCATGCTTATTATAGACACTGACACTATAATTTTATTGTGGGATGGCAAAGCAAAACAAATAGAATGGTGTAATTATTATTGCAAGATCTGACCTAATGGAAATAAATTAAATGGCCTCATAATAAACCCAGCATCTAGCTTCTAAAGTAAATCACATAATACACTCTATTAATAAAGCCAATAGAAACCATATATATTGATATCTATGGGACAAGGAAACAGAACAGATGGTGTCACTATTTTATTAATATCACATGATTTGAATCAGTGAAAGATTTAATAATTTAATTGATTAATAACAGTTACTCAGTTACTATAAGTGCATGATTTGCCACCATAAATATTAGGGTTTATTACATTATTTTAAGTCTCATTTTAGTCGGTGGTATAGAAATATATTGTCTCAAATTGACTGCTGCTTTCCTATCAATCTGAAGGTGATTGTTGTGCACATGGGGTAATGGACAATACATTTCGCTAGCCAGTATGGGGATCGAACCCACGGCATTCGCGTTATTAGCACGACGCTCTAACCAACTGAGCCTTAAAATATTGCCTCCCCGAGGGGATTCGAACTTCGAGCTCCTGCATGACAGGCAGAGACACTTACCACTATGCTACTGAGGACACAAAAATTCTTCAGTGGAGATTCGAACGCACGACGTCAGCATAACCAATGCCGAATGCGCTAATCCAGCCGACTACTGGGTTTATTACATCATTCACAATTTTTATTATTACATGACTGTCATATTGAACTATTTTTGCATTTGGGAAAATGTGCCATATTATTAAAATGGCTTTAGGAGGAAGGAGGAGGAGAAAGAATGAGGGGCTAAGGAGGGGGTTGGAGTGGAGGAAGAGGCAGGAGGAAGAGGGAGTTTGAGGTTTTAATTTGAATTTTGCGTTTAACGGTGGCGCTCAAAATAGCAACCTGAGTTATACCCCTTAGCGAAAAAAAAAACCAAGAGCAGTTATCTGCCCTTAGCTTATGTGTTTTGTGGTCAATATGTCAATGTTAAATAATAAACTGACATACAAAAATTAATATCTCAGCTTACAATTGACTTACAGACTTGAATAAGGTATCGTTGGATTTGTTTTTTCTAGAGGTATCCAACTATGCAGGTTATATAATTAAAAAGCAATTTAGAAAATATTACTAAAGTGGCTACTCTTTTCGAACTCCACTTTCGGAATATTTTTAACGCGCCCAAGGTACACACGTGTACTGCTAATTGTCGCCCTGATGTGGGAAGACTAAACATTTGATCTACCACTCCGATATACCTAGTTATATTTTGTGTTTACTGGTTTTTCAGTACCTGATTGGCAGCAGGTAGCCCCTATTTTCTATAACATGTTGAATGAAAGATTTGTACAGTAAAGGATAACCCATGTCAGATACTGTCTTTGGTGTGTGAAGTGTTAAAGCTTCACATATTCTAGATCACGGCGTACCGAGACAGTTTTCTTCCTCACCGCCTTTCCTTCCCAGACAATTCTCAGGACATTCCGGGAAGTGTCTGGTGCCCAGTTTGTGAAGCTGGGTTGACCACAGAGCCGTGTTGGTCAGAAGAAAGAATTCTGACGCTGTCTTGGGAAACACCACTTAGCCAAGTGACACTGAGAAATATGTGTGCATGACAACTATAATAATAATAATTTTATAGGTAGCGATTATGGTAATTATAACAGCGATAACAACGATGGTAACGATAACAACGATGATAAAGAGAGCTTTGATGGTAATGATACCAATGATGGCAAACAATAATAACTAGGAAAGTGACAACAATAATCGTAACAATAACAACAATGAATACGATAACAACAATGTTAACGATAACCGCAATGACATAGAGATTTTAACGATAGTGACACAAACTCTTTTGTACCAAACTAAGATTGGTCGTTGTCTAGATCATAATGCCCCTTCTATTACGGCATAGTGAAGCTGAGCTAGCCACCTGTCTTACACCACAAGTCACCCCTACAGCACACATCCACCAGTCAGTAAACAAGCGTCAGTTTGCGCACATAATATCCTTTTAATTGTGAATTAACACGGAACCACACAACATATAAATCCAAGAACAATAATTATCTCAGAATATATCTTCATCACAACCGAACACTCGAATAACACTGCCTTCTCAAGGCCTACTTAATCTCATTCCACCATGACAGTTTACTAGCAACTCTCCCGGCCCGAACTCACTGGATCCAACCCACTCTGGATCTAAGCCTCCGCTAACTATTCGACCCTCTATCTAGGGCTAGAATTCACTCACTATGTCTGCTGATAACCGGGCTCAGTCTTTAATCCTTAGTCTCAGAATCCCTATCACTGAAAACCACAGGAGGAGTTTTATGGCTAACTCCCCTATTCTTCACTTTCCCGGTACCACCGACCTACACTCGTCGGGTCCCAAAACTCCACTGTCCTTTTCAGTCTCCTGACTTCACACAACTACCCCACAGCTCAAACTGTCTGCCCCACAACTACCCTCGCGGGCTGACTTCTCCACGACTTCCCTTTCCATCAGTGTCCTCTCATTTGCCCCCTCCGGGGACCTTACTACCCAGCCCCATTTTACCTCCGTCTATTATTTCTCCTGGCCGGTGATGTCAATGACCCCCAGGCATGTTACAATAGTAATGATCGTAATGATAACAGCCACGGTAACGATAACAGGGATAACACCGATGGTAACGACAACAGCGACTGTAGCGAAAATAACAACCATGGTAGCGACAACAACGACCATAGCGATTATAAACCGATGGTAGCGACAAAAATTACTGTAGCTTCTTCTTCTTCTTTCGTTCGCTTGAAATATGTCTATAACTGTAATGTTGTCTCTTGTATGAATCTAACAGTCTTTTTTAGTTCACTTTGCGGTCCATAGAGTTTATCTTCCACTGTAGCGATAATAACACCGATGGTTTCGACAACAACAATATTAACGACAACAGCGACTGTAGCGATAACACCGATATTAGCGACAGTCAACGATGATAACAAAACAACGACTGTATCGATAACAACACCATGCTGGCGACAACAACGACTGTACATAGAATAACACAGAAAGTAACGACAACAACGACAGCGGAGATAAGACCGATGGTAGCGACAACATCGATGGTAACTACAACAACGACTGTAGCGATAATAAACCGATCGTAGCGACAACAATGACTGTAGCTATAATAACATCGATAGTCTCGACAACAACGATGGTAACAACAACAGTGACTGTAGCGACAACACCGATATTAGCGACAGACAACGATGGTAACTACAACAACGACTGTAGCGACAACACCGAGTATTAACGATAACAGCGATGGTAACGATAACAGCGATAAGAACTGCTACAGTGTAACAGCGAGTATTAATGATATCTGTTTCAGGGGTCATGTGATATTCTGTGAGTTATCGGTTCACGGTGTGCTATACATATGTAAATAAGTTAGTCAGTCATTCCTTTCCTTCTTGGCCTCGACCATACAGGTCGGGGATAGTAGGTATTCACCCTATAAAGAAATCCTCTGCCTACTGTAGGGAACTTGAGACTATAACCAACAACTATCTGTCGGTTGAACTCCAGCTCATTGTACCACCTATTAAGTGGTTTCAAGTTCATCATCATCACATGAATTGCCCATAAGCGTGGGCGTTTCGCGCTGCCCTGCTATGTAGGCTTATGGGGTTCTCCACCTTGCTCAAAGGGGGAAAGGGTGTACCTACCATCAAAATGTGCAGATATCGCAGCCCTGATTTAAACAGGTGCAACATAATTATGTCAACAACAACAACAACAACAACAACATCATAAACAAACCTAGAAGACGACCTAAACATGAATCAGTAACAATGTTACATCTCCTTTACAGGATGTTGCCATCAACCCCGACTGATGTTCTATAAAATTTTACATTCAGTAGTTTGCCACTGGTTTGTGAGTGAAAGAAAAGTCAACATTGAATTCCAACTTAATGCCAGTTTAGGAATTAAACGTCTTACATCGCCATCAGTGCACCGGAAGTTTAAGAGTGAGAGCACCGACTGCTTATGATTAAGTAGTGCATTAATGAGAAAATACAACTCTTAGAATGGCTCTATTCGTATGGTAAAACATAACACCATTGTGCAATGTCCATCAAACAACACACAATTATAAACATCGTAGCTGCATGACAACAACATTAATCTGCAAAACCTATACATCAAATGAGATGTCTTGTCTTGCGTATCCTTGTCTATATTCTTCTCTTACGCTGTCGGTTCTCTAGTCTTGTTTTCGCGAGTCTTGTCTTGCATTGTTTGTTTTCTTTTTTTCTCTAGTCTAGTCTTTCATTGTCTTTTCTCTAGTCTTATCGTCTATTGTTTTTTTTGTTTTTTTTGTAGTCTTGTTTTATATAGGCAAGTCTTCCATTGTTGTTTCTCTAGTTTTGTTTTCGATGCTTTTGTCTTGCATTGTCTTTTCTTTACTCTTGTCTTCTCTCTAGTTTTCTCGAGTCTTATCTTGCATTGTCTTTTCTCTATTCTTGTCTTTCATTGTCTTTCCCTTACTCTTGTCTAATATTGTTTTTTCTATAGTCTTGTCTTCCATTGTCTTCTCTCTAGTCTTGTCTTTAAGCTATTGAAGATTAAATGGCAAGACAAGATCCCAGACACTGAAGTTCTAGAAATAGCGTCCATGCCCAGTATCCACACTATACTAATGAAGAATCAGATTTGCTGGGCTGGTCACTTAACTCACATGCCAGATCACAGGCTCCCTAAACGAATTTTTTTACGGCGGTCTGCGTTGTGATAATCGCTTACAACGCGGCCAGGGGAAAGACTTTAAAGACAATCTCGCTGAAAGCTTTTATAATTGATCTTGACACCTGGGAGACTGCTGTCAAAGACTGAAATTCGTGGTGTACATCATTATGCAAGGGTGCGGACACTTGTGAAGCAACAGGACTGCAAGAGCTGTGAAGAAGAGGCTGGACAGAAAAACCACTGCAGGAGATTCTCCTTCTGGAACGTCAAGCATTCTTTGCCCACATTGTCAAAGAATATTTCGAGCCAAAATAGGTCTTATCAGCCATCTTAGAACTCACATCTCCATACTTTCAACGCCACTGGTTGAAATGAATGATTCATCATCATTCTTGATGGTCAAACAACACATGCCCGCGACGCATCTTTCAAATGTCTGACCTATCAGATGTCGATGGTACATGACATGCTTACCGTGTTTGTAACGGGTAACGGGGAATCAGGCTTCGATTCCGGAGAGGGAGCATGAGAAACGGCTACCATATCCAAGGAAGGTAGAAGGCGCGCAACTTACTCACTCCCGGCACGGTGACAAAAATAACTTTATCGAGACCCCGTAATTGGAATGAGTAAACTTCAGACCCTTTAACGAGAATCTATTGGAGAGCAAGTCTGGTGCCAGCAGCCGCGGTAATTCCAGCTCCAATAGTGTATATTAAAATTGTTGCAATCAAAAAGCTGGTAGTTAGATCTGGAGTGTTCAAAGCAGGCTTCGGCTGTCTGAATAATGGTGCATGGAATAATGGAATAGGACCTCGGTTCTATTTTGTTGGTTTTTGGAACTAGAGGTAATGATTAACAGTGACAAACGGGGGCATTCGTATTGCGGCATTAGAGGTGAAATTCTTGGATCGCCGCAAAAAGCGAAAGCATTTGGGAAAAAAATAGTTTTCATTAAACAAGAACGAAAGTCAGAGTCGTATGGACGATCAGACACCGTCGTAGTTCTGACCATAACCGATGCCGACTAGCAACCTCAGTGGGGTTGAAGCGAAACTGAAACAAAATGGAATATACCTTGGATACTAAATCCATTGCGTATAAAGTCCGAATAATTTGCAAGGTGTCACTACATGCTTGGTCCAGACATATTTTCTACGGCTCTAAGCTGAGGGATATGGCTGAACTCTTCTAAGTCAATATCCCCCAGTTGTGAGGGCCTGGCCGTTACTCATCCTCTGCTGCATGGAGGTGAGATGCTGAGCCAGCAGCATCTGCAGCCTAAACTTGTGCCTTACGTCTGTAAAGACGGCAAGTGCCACTACTGTGTGGGCATTAATGATGGAAAAAAGCGTCCCAGTCAGTATCTAAAGCTCATTGAGTAAGCGTTATCAAAGATGGAAAAGCGTCCCATTGGCACGAAATAGAATATTGCTTGGCTAGCAAATCATTGGATTTTCTGACGAAAACCAAATTGGTTGACTAGCAATTAAGACGAGAAGCTTTAAGATTATCAAAATTTGAACATCGACAAATTTCGCAAGTAGAAGCACTTTCTTTGAGTATTTCTTCTATTGGGATCCGGGAAAAGTAATGTTCAACTTCTATAATTGGGAAAACTCAAGGCTTTTTATTTCTGCTGAATGCTTATTACTAATGTCACGACTTATAAAGGAAGCTTCTAGTAAAGACACTACTTATTTCATTTCGACGATTGCAGAATTCGAAAGGTTAAATAGCCTTTTTTCAGAAAAGTAAGGCAGATCCTCACGAATTACATGAAGAACTATTTTTGCATTATAAGCGTCGTAATAGTAGGACTTATGATACCAATAATAAGAAAAAAGATGTTTATAATGTTGATTTTGGCATCAAATTCCTGTCAGAGTGTGATAACTACATTCAGAAAAGTTCTGATACAAAAATTAATTGCCAACAAGAGGTCTTAGATCTCAAAGAAAGATGCTTATCAGTGCGAGAAGAAGCACTTTATCAAGTTAGAAATCGGCTTCCTTCAGCAAGAAATATATTTAAAGATCTAACCAATTTTAACCCTGGAATAACCTTAAACCAGGCTTCTAGACCACTATTTTCGAAATTGCCCTTTTTGAATTTGGCTGAAGAAAACCACACTATTATTGAAGAACAATACAAAAAATTTATAGATTGGAAGGAAGAAGAACAATTTAAAGAAAATGGACTGCCTAAAAATGCAGAGCAGTTCTGGCAAGGAGTCATAAAACATCCCCAATTTAAAGAGCTTGCTTCTTTTGTTCTTACTTGCTTAATAACACTTATTAGCAATACCGCAGTGGAGAGGATGTTCTCTCTTTTAACATGCATAAAAACCAAAGCAAGGAATAGACTTCAGCTGTCTCTCTTAGAAGCAATTATTAGAATTAGAGCAGAACCATTATCTTCAAACAAGTGCTGTAATGAATTTGTACCTTCATCCAAAATGTTGAATGATTTCAAAGCTGGAATAGTATATTCTAATGAATCATGTACTGAATTTCAACAATGAAGAGGAATACTTATTTGAAGAAGAGGTCTTCATGTGATATAAGTATATTTTTAATATATCTTTTTACTAGGCAATGTTTGGCTTTATTTTGGCTTTTTTATTTCGTGGCTTGGCTTCTTTTGATCACGGCGATCTGGTCACCCTGGTTTGTAACGGGTAACGGGGAATCAGGCTTCGATTCCGGAGAGGGAGCATGAGAAACGGCTACCATATACAAGGAAGGCAGAATGCGCGCAACTTACTCACTCCCGGCACGGTGACAAAAATAACTTTATCGAGACCCCGTAATTGGAATGAGTAAACTTCAGACCCTTTAACGAGAATCTATTGGAGAGCAAGTCTGGTGCCAGCAGCCGCGGTAATTCCAGCTCCAATAGTGTATATTAAAATTGTTGCAATCAAAAAGCTGGTAGTTAGATCTGGAGTGTTCAAAGCAGGCTTCGGCTGTCTGAATAATGGTGCTGGATTAATGGAATAGGACCTCGTTCTATTTTGTTGGTTTTTGGAACTAGATGTAATGATTAACAGTGACAAACGGGGGCATTCGTATTGCGGAATTAGAGGTGAAATTCTTGGATCACCGGAAAAAGCGAAAGCAGTTGGGAAAAAAATAGTTTTCATTAAACAAGAACGAAAGTCAGAGTCGTATGGACGATCAGACACCATCGTAGTTCTGACCATAACCGATGTCGACTAGCAACCTCAGTGGGTTGAAGCGAAACTGT
>JACEFZ010015605.1:0-10000 GCA_014155875.1 Cepaea nemoralis
TCTTCTGTCTGTCTGTCTGTCTCTGTCTCTGTCTCTGTCTGTCTGTCTGTCTGTCTATCTCTCTCTCTGTCTCTCTCTGTCTCTGTCTGTCTGTCTGTCTGTCTGTCTGTCTGTCTGTCTCTGTCTCTGTCTGTCTGTCTGTCTGTCTCTCTCTCTCTCTCTCTCTCTCTCTCTCTCTCTCTCTCTCTCTCTCTCTCTCTCTCTCTCTCTCTCTCCCCTCTCTCTCTCTCGTCTTCGTTCGTAACCCGAGGCACTGTTCGTTACCTGAGACAAAAAATTTCGAAGTTGTTGTTCGTAATTTGAATTTTTCTCTCTGTCTCTGTCTGTCTGTCTGTCTGTCTGTCTGTCTGTCTGTCTGTCTGTCTCTGTCTCTGTCTGTCTGTCTGTCTGTCTGTCTCTCTCTCTCTCTCTCTCTCTCTCTCTCTCTCTCTCTCTCTCTCTCTCTCTCTCTCTCTCTCTCGTCTTCGTTCGTAACCCGAGGCACTGTTCGTTACCTGAGACAAAAAATTTCGAAGTTGTTGTTCGTAACTTGAATTTTTCGTGACCTCAGGCGTTCGTAACCCGAGGTACCACTGTAGTTAATAAATCCAGCTGTGCTTTCCAACTACCAGTATCTGTACAATCGTGGTGGTGGCTGTGACAATGGCATTATGCTGATTAGAAATGCAGGACTTCGTACATACTTTCATACTGAGCGACTCATTAACATACTGAAGAAGATTCAGTCTAGATACGTGAGTAGGCAATGGTGTTAGGTAATGCAGAAATCCATACATTGATTGTATATATATATATATATATATATATATATATATATATATATATATATATATATATATATATATATATATATATATATATATATATATATATATATATTAGCTGCCTGGCCCGGCTTCGCCCAGGCTATGGCGGGGATCTATGTATGCATGTATGCATGTATGTATGTATGTATGTATGTATGTATGTATGTATGTATGTATGTATGTATGTATGTATGCATGTATCTATCTATCTATCTATCTATTTATCTATCTATCTATCTATCCGCATGTGATGACATGTGATGGCATGTGTTGACATACACGCGGCCAACTTTTTTTGTTAAACAAAAACAAAATCGAGAATATACCCATTTAATTGTGTACTGACCTTCTCTCTGCCAAGCGAACGGAAAAAACACAAGCTTCGATTACTTCAAAAGTTCCACTCCGAAAAAAAGTACAGAAATAAAATTCTAACGTACCTAAAATAAATCCATTATTTTTAATGAACACTGGTTTTAAAAACATAAAAAAGATGTGTTAGAAAATTTTCACTATTTAAATAGATGCTTTACTTTTATGATAATTATTATGAAAATGCCTTAAAGATTATATCACTATATATTATAACTCATATGCCTGTAAATAACTATAGAAAAGAGTTTATAAATCTGTGAAAACAATGCAACAATCTATACATAAATTAATAGTGATGTTATTAAAAGTTATGACCCTTGAAATAACATTTCTTATGTTAAGTCCCCTTGATAGAAATGATAAATATTAGCTGCCCGGCCCGGCTTCGCCCAGGCTCTGGCGGGGATCTATCTATTTATGTATCTATCTATCTATCTATCTATCTATCTATCTATCTATCTATCTATCTATCTATCTATCTATCTATCTATCTATCTATCTATCTGGAGCATCTCATTTAATTCATCGTAAAGTGAACGGAAAACACAAATGCTTCGATTACTTCAAATGTTCCACTCCGAAAAAAGTACAGAAATAAAATTCTAACGTATCTAAAATAAATCCATTATTTGTAATGAACACTGGTTTTAAAAACATAAAAAGATGTGTTAGAAAATTTTCACTATTTAAATAGATGCATTACTTTTATGATAATTATGAAAATGCCTTAAAGATTGTATCATTATTTATTATAACTCATATGCCTGTAAATAACTATAGACAAATAGTTTATAAATCTTTGGGGGGGGGGGGGGGGGAACCCCGCATTTTAACAGTATTTTAACAGGCGTGCTGCGTGTAAGGTATGCATAAAGTATGGACAACACACACAAAATTAACTTAAGAATGTCCTTCCAGACACCATGTGCTCTCTTTCACTAAAATAGAAAATTAGATTTTTAACTAACTATTGAATTTCATCTGAATCTGATAAAGGGCACACACACACAAACAAATATTGTCTGTTGTTTGTCCATCAAGAATGATGATGACCATTCATTTCATCCAGTGGGGTTGAAGGTGTCGAGCCGTGGGTTCTAAGATGGCTGATAAGGCCTATTTTGGCTCGAAATGTTTTTTGACAATGTGGGCAAAGAATGCTTGACGTCTCTGGAGGAGGATTTCCTGCAGTGATTTTTCTGTCCTGCCTTTTCTTCACAGCTCTTGCAGTCCTGGTTGCCTCACATATGACGGCACCTTTGTGCAATGATGCACGCCACGAATTTCGGTCTCTGGCTGCAGCCTCCCAGGTGTCATGATGAATTCCAAAAGCATTCAGTGAAATTTTCAGAGTGTCTTTAAAACGTTTCCTCTGGCCACCTTGGGAGCGTTTACCACAACGCAGTTCGCTGTAGAAAATTCGTTTAGGGAGCCTGTGATCTGGCATGCGAGTCAAGTGACCAGCCCAGCGAATCTGATTCTTCATCAGTAGAGTGTGGATACTGGGCATGGATGCTCTTTCTAGGACTTCAGTGTCTGGAATCTTGTCTTGCCATTTAATCTTCAGGAGCTTCCTTATGATAAGTGACGTTGGATCAAGAATGACTTGCGCGATGACTTGGATTAAAGTGAGGAAGAGTTGCGCAATTCGTCGACCTCACTCTCTCGCCTGAGTTCATCTGAGTCCAGTGGCAAGACAAGTCGAGACGATTGGAGACGAATACAGGTGCAGTGGATGACCAGGGCGCTCTACGTGCCTTGCCGTGCTCATTACGTTCCACAACGCTTTGCAGGTAAACGCCGTCTTGCCCGTTGAATCAGGAATGATTTCTTCCGCGCAGTCTGCCGAATCCTGTCTTCACATGCTGGGTAGGCATACCCTAGTTTACCTCTTGGTTTGACACCAAATCGGATACCCATGCCTGGTTTAGCCAGCCTCTCACAGCTGTTGCACGGGGGGTGGCCGCTGTCGCATGCTGACAGCTACTAGGAGCCACAGGCACGAGCTGGGTGTCAGACTTGGACCAGTGGGGGATGGGTCCTGAAAGGACATGAGAGCCATCCTTACCAAAGGTGCTACCAATGCCTGACACCCCGTACCCCCCAAATATTGTCTAAATATTGTCTACATATGTAGTAGAGGATATTGAAATATGGTACATGGCCAAAAGAAAAAGGACAACCTGAAACTACTAAACGTAAATGCTGGGTACTTCAAAGGATAGGCTAAAAGAGTTTATAAATGCAACAATCTATACATAAAATAATAGTGATGTTATTAAAAGATATGACCCTTGAAATAACTTTTCTTATGTTAAGTCCCCTTGATAGAAATGATAAATATTAGCTGCCCAGCCCGGCTTCGCCCAGGCTCTGGCGGGGATCTATGTATGTATGTATGTATGTATGTATGTATGTATGTATGTATGTATGTATGTATGTATGTATGTATGTATGTATGTATGTATGTATGTATGTATGTATGTATGTATGTATGTATGTATGTATGTATGTATGTATGTATGTATGTATGTATGTATGTATGTATGTATGTATGTATGTATGTATGTATGTATGTATGTATGTATGTATGTATGTATGTATGTATGTATGTATGTATGTATGTATGTATGTATGTATGTATGTATGTATGTATGTATGTATGTATGTATGTATGTATGTATGTATGTATGTATGTATGTATGTATGTATGTATGTATGTATGTATGTATGTATGTATGTATGTATGTATGTATGTATGTATGTATGTATGTATGTATGTATGTATGTATGTATGTATGTATGTATGTATGTATGTATGTATGTATGTATGTATGTATGTATGTATGTATGTATGTATGTATGTATGTATGTATGTATGTATGTATGTATGTATGTATGTATGTATGTATGTATGTATGTATGTATGTATGTATGTATGTATGTATGTATGTATGTATGTATGTATGTATGTATGTATGTATGTATGTATGTATGTATGTATGTATGTATGTATGTATGTATGTATGTATGTATGTATGTATGTATGTATGTATGTATGTATGTATGTATGTATGTATGTATGTATGTATGTATGTATGTATGTATGTATGTATGTATGTATGTATGTATGTATGTATGTATGTATGTATGTATGTATGTATGTATGTATGTATGTATGTATGTATGTATGTATGTATGTATGTATGTATGTATGTATGTATGTATGTATGTATGTATGTATGTATGTATGTATGTATGTATGTATGTATGTATGTATGTATGTATGTATGTATGTATGTATGTATGTATGTATGTATGTATGTATGTATGTATGTATGTATGTATGTATGTATGTATGTATGTATGTATGTATGTATGTATGTATGTATGTATGTATGTATGTATGTATGTATGTAGTATGTATGTATGTATGTATGTATGTATGTATGTATGTATGTATGTATGTATGTATGTATGTATGTATGTATGTATGTATGTATGTATGTATGTATGTATGTATGTATGTATGTATGTATGTATGTATGTATGTATGTATGTATGTATGTATGTATGTATGTATGTATGTATGTATGTATGTATGTATGTATGTATGTATGTATGTATGTATGTATGTATGTATGTATGTATGTATGTATGTATGTATGTATGTATGTATGTATGTATGTATGTATGTATGTATGTATGTATGTATGTATGTATGTATGTATGTATGTATGTATGTATGTATGTATGTATGTATGTATGTATGTATGTATGTATGTATGTATGTATGTATGTATGTATGTATGTATGTATGTATGTATGTATGTATGTATGTATGTATGTATGTATGTATGTATGTATGTATGTATGTATGTATGTATGTATGTATGTATGTATGTATGTATGTATGGTATGTATGTATGTATGTATGTATGTATGTATGTATGTATGTATGTATGTATGTATGTATGTATGTATGTATGTATGTATGTATGTATGTATGTATGTATGTATGTATGTATGTATGTATGTATGTATGTATGTATGTATGTATGTATGTATGTATGTATGTATGTATGTATGTATGTATGTATGTATGTATGTATGTATGTATGTATGTATGTATGTATGTATGTATGTATGTATGTATGTATGTATGTATGTATGTATGTATGTATGTATGTATGTATGTATGTATGTATGTATGTATGTATGTATGTATGTATGTATGTATGTATGTATGTATGTATGTATGTATGTATGTATGTATGTATGTATGTATGTATGTATGTATGTATGTATGTATGTATGTATGTATGTATGTATGTATGTATGTATGTATGTATGTATGTATGTATGTATGTATGTATGTATGTATGTATGTATGTATGTATGTATGTATATGTATGTATGTATGTATGTATGTATGTATGTATGTATGTATGTATGTATGTATGTATGTATGTATGTATGTATGTATGTATGTATGTATGTATGTATGTATGTATGTATGTATGTATGTATGTATGTATGTATGTATGTATGTATGTATGTATGTATGTATGTATGTATGTATGTATGTATGTATGTATGTATGTATGTATGTATGTATGTATGTATGTATGTATGTATGTATGTATGTATGTATGTATGTATGTATGTATGTATGTATGTATGTATGTATGTATGTATGTATGTATGTATGTATGTATGTATGTATGTATGTATGTATGTATGTATGTATGTATGTATGTATGTATGTATGTATGTATGTATGTATGTATGTATGTATGTATGTATGTATGTATGTATGTATGTATGTATGTATGTATGTATGTATGTATGTATGTATGTATGTATGTATGTATGTATGTATGTATGTATGTATGTATGTATGTATGTATGTATGTATGTATGTATGTATGTATGTATGTATGTATGTATGTATGTATGTATGTATGTATGTATGTATGTATGTATGTATGTATGTATGTATGTATGTATGTATGTATGTATGTATGTATGTATGTATGTATGTATGTATGTATGTATGTATGTATGTATGTATGTATGTATGTATGTATGTATGTATGTATGTATGTATGTATGTATGTATGTATGTATGTATGTATGTATGTATGTATGTATGTATGTATGTATGTATGTATGTATGTATGTATGTATGTATGTATGTATGTATGTATGTATGTATGTATGTATGTATGTATGTATGTATGTATGTATGTATGTATGTATGTATGTATGTATGTATGTATGTATGTATGTATGTATGTATGTATGTATGTATGTATGTATGTATGTATGTATGTATGTATGTATGTATGTATGTATGTATGTATGTATGTATGTATGTATGTATGTATGTATGTATGTATGTATGTATGTATGTATGTATGTATGTATGTATGTATGTATGTATGTATGTATGTATGTATGTATGTATGTATGTATGTATGTATGTATGTATGTATGTATGTATGTATGTATGTATGTATGTATGTATGTATGTATGTATGTATGTATGTATGTATGTATGTATGTATGTATGTATGTATGTATGTATGTATGTATGTATGTATGTATGTATGTATGTATGTATGTATGTATGTATGTATGTATGTATGTATGTATGTATGTATGTATGTATGTATGTATGTATGTATGTATGTATGTATGTATGTATGTATGTATGTATGTATGTATGTATGTATGTATGTATGTATGTATGTATGTATGTATGTATGTATGTATGTATGTATGTATGTATGTATGTATGTATGTATGTATGTATGTATGTATGTATGTATGTATGTATGTATGTATGTATGTATGTATGTATGTATGTATGTATGTATGTATGTATGTATGTATGTATGTATGTATGTATGTATGTATGTATGTATGTATGTATGTATGTATGTATGTATGTATGTATGTATGTATGTATGTATGTATGTATGTATGTATGTATGTATGTATGTATGTATGTATGTATGTATGTATGTATGTATGTATGTATGTATGTATGTATGTATGTATGTATGTATGTATGTATGTATGTATGTATGTATGTATGTATGTATGTATGTATGTATGTATGTATGTATGTATGTATGTATGTATGTATGTATGTATGTATGTATGTATGTATGTATGTATGTATGTATGTATGTATGTATGTATGTATGTATGTATGTATGTATGTATGTATGTATGTATGTATGTATGTATGTATGTATGTATGTATGTATGTATGTATGTATGTATGTATGTATGTATGTATGTATGTATGTATGTATGTATGTATGTATGTATGTATGTATGTATGTATGTATGTATGTATGTATGTATGTATGTATGTATGTATGTATGTATGTATGTATGTATGTATGTATGTATGTATGTATGTATGTATGTATGTATGTATGTATGTATGTATGTATGTATGTATGTATGTATGTATGTATGTATGTATGTATGTATGTATGTATGTATGTATGTATGTATGTATGTATGTATGTATGTATGTATGTATGTATGTATGTATGTATGTATGTATGTATGTATGTATGTATGTATGTATGTATGTATGTATGTATGTATGTATGTATGTATGTATGTATGTATGTATGTATGTATGTATGTATGTATGTATGTATGTATGTATGTATGTATGTATGTATGTATGTATGTATGTATGTATGTATGTATGTATGTATGTATGTATGTATGTATGTATGTATGTATGTATGTATGTATGTATGTATGTATGTATGTATGTATGTATGTATGTATGTATGTATGTATGTATGTATGTATGTATGTATGTATGTATGTATGTATGTATGTATGTATGTATGTATGTATGTATGTATGTATGTATGTATGTATGTATGTATGTATGTATGTATGTATGTATGTATGTATGTATGTATGTATGTATGTATGTATGTATGTATGTATGTATGTATGTATGTATGTATGTATGTATGTATGTATGTATGTATGTATGTATGTATGTATGTATGTATGTATGTATGTATGTATGTATGTATGTATGTATGTATGTATGTATGTATGTATGTATGTATGTATGTATGTATGTATGTATGTATGTATGTATGTATGTATGTATGTATGTATGTATGTATGTATGTATGTATGTATGTATGTATGTATGTATGTATGTATGTATGTATGTATGTATGTATGTATGTATGTATGTATGTATGTATGTATGTATGTATGTATGTATGTATGTATGTATGTATGTATGTATGTATGTATGTATGTATGTATGTATGTATGTATGTATGTATGTATGTATGTATGTATGTATGTATGTATGTATGTATGTATGTATGTATGTATGTATGTATGTATGTTATGTATGTATGTATGTATGTATGTATGTATGTATGTATGTATGTATGTATGTATGTATGTATGTATGTATGTATGTATGTATGTATGTATGTATGTATGTATGTATGTATGTATGTATGTATGTATGTATGTATGTATGTATGTATGTATGTATGTATGTATGTATGTATGTATGTATGTATGTATGTATGTATGTATGTATGTATGTATGTATGTATGTATGTATGTATGTATGTATGTATGTATGTATGTATGTATGTATGTATGTATGTATGTATGTATGTATGTATGTATGTATGTATGTATGTATGTATGTATGTATGTATGTATGTATGTATGTATGTATGTATGTATGTATGTATGTATGTATGTATGTATGTATGTATGTATGTATGTATGTATGTATGTATGTATGTATGTATGTATGTATGTATGTATGTATGTATGTATGTATGTATGTATGTATGTATGTATGTATGTATGTATGTATGTATGTATGTATGTATGTATGTATGTATGTATGTATGTATGTATGTATGTATGTATGTATGTATGTATGTATGTATGTATGTATGTATGTATGTATGTATGTATGTATGTATGTATGTATGTATGTATGTATGTATGTATGTATGTATGTATGTATGTATGTATGTATGTATGTATGTATGTATGTATGTATGTATGTATGTATGTATGTATGTATGTATGTATGTATGTATGTATGTATGTATGTATGTATGTATGTATGTATGTATGTATGTATGTATGTATGTATGTATGTATGTATGTATGTATGTATGTATGTATGTATGTATGTATGTATGTATGTATGTATGGTATGTATGTATGTATGTATGTATGTATGTATGTATGTATGTATGTATGTATGTATGTATGTATGTATGTATGTATGTATGTATGTATGTATGTATGTATGTATGTATGTATGTATGTATGTATGTATGTATGTATGTATGTATGTATGTATGTATGTATGTATGTATGTATGTATGTATGTATGTATGTATGTATGTATGTATGTATGTATGTATGTATGTATGTATGTATGTATGTATGTATGTATGTATGTATGTATGTATGTATGTATGTATGTATGTATGTATGTATGTATGTATGTATGTATGTATGTATGTATGTATGTATGTATGTATGTATGTATGTATGTATGTATGTATGTATGTATGTATGTATGTATGTATGTATGTATGTATGTATGTATGTATGTATGTATGTATGTATGTATGTATGTATGTATGTATGTATGTATGTATGTATGTATGTATGTATGTATGTATGTATGTATGTATGTATGTATGTATGTATGTATGTATGTATGTATGTATGTATGTATGTATGTATGTATGTATGTATGTATGTATGTA
>JACEFZ010015605.1:12500-105000 GCA_014155875.1 Cepaea nemoralis
ATAGTAGGGAAAGCAAAACTCGCTTACACTCAGGAAATAAATGACCGTAGACCCCGAGGTAGACCAAGAAGGCGGTGGAGAGATAATATATATACAGACCTACAAGCACTTGGAATCAAAACTGGCAAGAGAAGGTCAACCAGAGATACGAATGGAGACGGATTGTATCTGCAGCAAAGAACCTCAATGGCTCAGAACGCTGAAGAAGAAGATATAT
Source organism: Cepaea nemoralis (assembly GCA_014155875.1). NCBI lineage: Eukaryota > Metazoa > Mollusca > Gastropoda > Stylommatophora > Helicidae > Cepaea > Cepaea nemoralis. Next base: position 12,718 of record JACEFZ010015605.1, read on the forward strand.
ATATATATATATATATATATATATATATATATATATATATATATATATATATATATATATATATATATAATATATATATATATATATATATATATATATATATATTGCCAGGACACACGGGTGTCAGGGGAAATGAACAGACAGATGCATTGGTGGGTTCTGAGACTATTGGTCATAGTGCATTTCTGGAGCGATAAAGCATCTTAAATACTTTTAAATATCTTGGCGTAACTGTTGATTTTGGTGACATGGGTGTGTCAGTGAACTTGCTCAGGATGAGAGATATTTGTGTCACGCAGGATGGTGAGATATGAACGTTTAGTGAGGAACTCCAGTCGTGTGACAGGCGATCGTCGCAGTTTCTATTCCACTTTATTTCTCCGAGCCAGGTTTGCGCTCACAATTAATCAAAATCACCCTGCCACACTTGCAATGCATGTTCTGAAGTCTGGGTACATGTTCGTACATTTTGGGTGGTTTTCATTTGGTTGAAATGAGCTTAAAGTCGAGAGTCCTGTGTGAAGTCTAAAACTGACCGTGTTTCTATGCCCAGTATTATACTGGAATCATTATCGGGGTGTGATTGTGAAAAGCGAAAACACGAGCACTGATGCCACTCTACCATGCAAATGATCAGTGCCTTGACTATTATTATTTACAAAAACAACTTTAGAGAAATATATGTATGTGTCTCCTAGGGTCAAATACGACTAGATGGCGACGTCAGCATAACCAAAGCCAACATTCCGGTCAAGACAGGCCTTTGTCATCGTGTGGATAAAGTCATGGTGCCTTCTTACTTAATCCCCCTTGTCAATAATGTCTGTCAGGTGGAGGAAACACAGAAAGTTAAGGTAGGAATGTTTAATGAACAACATACATGTAGATATGAATATAATATTGTTGTGTATTTATAATATAATGCTTAGCGTGTGTGTGTGTTTGAGAGCACCTGTTGTAATGCTTTGTTCCATAAGGAAATAATTATAGAGCAGTTGTCTTAGTGCTATATCCCACAAGGATTTTACATATATGTACCTGGCTGATGATTGTATCCTCAGCATTAAGTGCCATCTTCACATTGAAAGAATCACGCTGGCCGCCTTTATTTCCTAGGGAATGTCCCTGTGCCCAGTTTAGGTCAGGCTGACATGGAAGATCTGGTCAGTGAACAACATCCTCGCCTAGATTGGGAATCAAACACTTGACCGCCGGGCATACAGGCAAGCCTGACTGGTTTGTGTAGCTCACACATTCTCAGACCTCTGTCTCCACGGCTCTTTCATACAGACCTCTATCTTCACGGTGCTTTCATTCAAACCTCTGTCTTCACGGTGATTTCATACAGACTATCTTCACAGTGCTTTCATACAGACCTCTGTCTTCACGGCGATTTCATACAGACATCTGTCTTCACAGCGCTTTTATACAGACTTCTATCTTCACCGTGATTTCATACAGACCTCTTTATTCACGGTGCTTTCATACGGACTTCTGTCTTTACGGTGATTTCATACAGACTTCTGTCTTCACGGTGCTTTCATACAGACTTCTGTCTTCACGGTGCTTTGATGCAGACTTCTATCTTCACGGCGTTTCATAAGACCTCTTCACGGTGCTTTCATACAGAACTCTGTTGTAACGAACGTGAGTTTTGCATCTAACTGGGGTAAATGACCGGTTAGGAATTTGCTAATTCTAGCAATGTAATTGGGTCATGGTACTACCCAAGAATGTGAGATTTACAACAAAGGTTCAGAGATGTTAAGAGGAGAAGTATATGCAAATGTTAGGTCATTAAAGGTTGGGGGAGGAATTCCAAGTACAATGACGGCCTCTAAAGACAGTGGAGAGTAGATCATGGTGTTGTCAATCTTAGTCACGTAGGCACTACATAAAACATGAAAGTAGAGCGGATGTGAGGTCAAAGGAGTCACGTTAGAAGCTCTAGAACAATGGGTAAGACCCAACACAGGGAGTTTTAGGACACGTACGGGCTAAGAGGAGGTAACTAATGAGATGCGTATACGTGAGATTAAGACTGTTAGACAAAGAGAAATCAGGAATAGAATGTTGGAGTTATGTAAAGTAAGGTTCCAGAGGTTAAATAGTGTGTTTGCTGTGAATCATGTACCTGTGTCATTAATAAACAGATGTGCGCGAAACGGTGTTTTGATAGTGTCTGTAGCTGTGCAATAGTAAACCTGCAGAGTGGTCATACAAACATTCACACTGACATCCTCTAGACAACCGTAGCCACTATATCTGTCACTCTGTCATCATCCACTTTGTGACATCTGTCTTCACGGAGCTTTCATACACACCTCTGTCTTCACGGTGCTTTCATACAGACTTATGTCTTCACTGTGCTTTCCTACAGACTTCTGTTCTTACGGCGCTTTTATACAGACCTCTGCCATCAGGGCGCTTTTATACAGTTCTCTGTTTTCACGGCGCTTGTATGCTTTTCTTTGACTTCACTGCGCTTTAAAATAAGACCACTTTCTGCATGACGTTTTCATACATACCTCGGTCTTCACGGCGCATTTATACAGTCCTCTGTCTTCATGTCGCTTTTATACAGTCCTCTGTCTTCATGTCGCTTTTATACAGTCCTCTGTCTTCACGGCGCTTGCATAAGTCCTCTGTCTTCACGGCGCTTTTATAAAGTCCGTTGTCATCACATCGCTTGTATACAGTCCTCTACCATCCATCCATCCATCATGTGTCATGCCGGTAAGCGTGGGCAGTCATGTTCTGCCATCTCACCCGATCACGTGGCCAAGCCATCCAGGTATTTACTTCTCGGTCTTCCCCTTTGTCTCTTCCCTTTCGATCTTGCCAGTTGTCACCAAGTTCTCCAAGTCATTCTCATAACATGCCCCAAACATTTGGACTGTCTACGTCTAATGTCTCTAATCAGTTTACGATCTTCATTTGTTTCTTTAAAGACTTGCTCATTGGTTTTTCTGTCTGTCCTTGGTGTTCTTTGCAGTTTTCTCAGAAACCACATTTTCACAGCCATCAGCTGTTTTTCAGCTTAACTGTTTATTGTCCACGCTTCACATCCATACAAAAGCACAGGTTCTATGCATCACCTCAACACTCTTTTTCTCGTTTCAATTTATATCTTTTTATTGGTCAGTATGGTTTTCATCTTGCAAAAGGCTACCTTCGCAATGACTGTTCCTAGGTAACAGTATCGATTCACTTGTTTAAGAATATGCCCATCTACTCGTATATCATATTGTGGTATTTCCTTCTTCCCAGTGACGACCATAATCTGTGTCTTCTTAATATTCAGTTCTAACCCTAGTTGTTAACTGTGTGCAACAACCGCATCTACTAAATTTTGCAGGTCCTGTTCATTGTCTGCAATCAATACTGTATCATCTGCACATCTAATGTTATTGATGTATCGTCCCCCAATGTTGATTCCTTCCATATCTTATATATTTCTAAATATATTTTCACTGTACAGGGAAAAAAAGATCTGGAGACATTACACATCCCTGTTTCACACCTCTTTTAATAGGCTAATATTGACCTACATCATTATCAATTTTGATGGCAGCTTGTTGTTTCCAATATGTGTTTGTTTGTTTACAAGTCTAAGGTCTTTTCCATCAATTTGTAGATCTTCAAGCATCCTTATCATGTCGACATGTCTCACTTTATCGAAAGCCTTTGTGTAGTCAATAAAGCAAAGATATAGATCTTTGTTTTCTTATATAGAACGCTCAATTACTGTTCTCAGTATGTACACAGAATTTACTGTGCCCTTGCCTTCTACAAACCCACATTGTTCTTCTCCTATTTCGGGTTGTATTCTCTTCCTAACTCTTTGCATGATAATTCTCAGCAGAATCTTCGTGATTTGGCTCAATAGTGATCGCATTCCATGGCTTCTGATTTCTTCGGGATTGCAATAAATATAGAATTACATAATTCAGGAGGTATATCCCCAGTATGGTATATTGCATTCAGCAGTGTGGTGACTTGGTGCATTCCACATTCTTCTAAGGCATTGATCATTTCTACTGTGATGTGCTTTTATACAGTCTCCTGTCGTCGTTTATAAAAAAAAGTCCGTTGTCATCGCGGCGCTTTTATACATTCCTGTGTCATCACGGCGCTTTTATACAGACCTCTGTCTTAAGAGTGTCTTCATACCGACCACTGTCTTTACAGTGCCTTCATACATATCTCTGTCTTTACGGTGCCTTTAAACAGACCTCTTGGAGTCCATGTCTGGATGTTTGTCACCGCCTCACCTTTAGAGATATTAACTAAAGGGCTGCAACTCCAGCCCAAGGGATAGAAGAGAGTCACTCAAGGCCCGAGTAATCTAGAGCCTTCTCGAAGGACTGGTCATTGAGTCAAGGGTTCCGTGGACACTGATGTGGCCCGCCTATTGCGGGGTCCACGAGGAACTCGGACAGAGTTACCACCCGTGTCGGATTGGGACACGTGTAGACCGGCAGAGGACAGACGGACTTCAGAGAGGCAACAGGGCCTGCCTTAGAGGGACTCAATAGATATCAATAGATATATATATATATATATACATAGGCTAGATAGTTTGCTAGACTGTTGTATGATAACTATGTGTTTGATGTTAACTATCTGTGATATGTAATATAGCGCGGGATTGTTAACCCACTGCGCCAACGCACTGTATATTGAAATACAATAAATGTTCGATATCATAGCGAACGGAGTTATTGTTGCCTGTGTGAACCCGAGCTCAGATACCTAGATGGGAGCAAGACGATGACAGGCTTTTTGGGGCTCGTTTTCCAGTTTTGGCAAAAAAAATTTACAGAACTATTAATTGCCATGTAAAATCACGAAATTAATTATATCACATTGATTTTTGTACCACAAATTGTTAACTGTACAAGTTTAAATATTAGTAACTATCTAGCGATAAAATAGAATTAATCTGAGTCCCTCAGCAGTGTCTCAGCAGTGCCTCAGCAGTGTGTCTCTCATTATTTTGATTACTGTAAACTATTTTTGACATGACTGTGACATTTTTTGACTGTTACTAATGTTTTCTCACTCCACGAGCAGATTGTTCCGCGAATAGTGGCGCGTGCAACCTATGTAACCTTTCCAACATTGGCGAGAGTACAAGACAACATCGGCGAGTTCTGGGATTTAAAGCTAAGTTTCATATCATACCCATTGCAACTCTAAGCTGTACTTCTCACCATCCATCAATGTATCATTTTGTTTCGCATTGATTTATTTGCATATTCATGACCTTGTAACCAACATAACCTTGCATTTTGATTTACACATTTAATAATTAAGGGAGATAACCAAATTTTCTACTCCCCAACATTTTTTCTAAGGGATTTAACTTTATAAACAGTACCAACAAGTAAAACACAAAATGTCTAGCTTAGATAAATGCATTGAGCAAGGAATAAAATTAGGTTATAAAGAAGAGAAACTGTCAGAATGGGCACAGAAAACGCACGCAGAAAACATTTCCCGTGAAGAAAGAGCGATTGAACGAGAAGAAAAACAAAGGCAAATGCAAATGGAGGCAGAAGAAAAGAAACTGCAAATGCAAGCAGAAGAAAAGAAACTGCAAATGCAAGCAGAAGAAAAGAAATTGCAAATGGAGGCAGAAGAAAAGGAATTGCAACTGGAGGCAGAAGAAAAGAAAACACAAATTGAGGCGGAAGAAAAAAAGATGCTGATGCAACTACAAGCTGAAGAGAAAAAAAAATGCAATTGCAAGCTCAAGAAAAACAGCTGGAGCTTGAGGCGGCGGCCAAACAAGCCCAATTGAATGCCGAGACACAAATAAAACTAAAACAGATGGAGATTGAGTCCAACGCAGAAATATCTGTGAATAAGCTAAAAAGCAAAGAAGAGGAACAAAAATATAACAAGTATAAAGGCCTCGTGAAGGCGTTCTGCTCAGGAGATTCCATCAGCGCCTACTTGGAAAATTTTGAGTGTTTAATGTCCTACCATAAGATCATAAAATCAGATTGGGCATTTATTTTAATGAGAAACTTAGCTCTTGAACCTTTAAAAGTAATAGAGACAGTGCCACAGGAAATGCGAAAAGACTATGACTACTTAAAACAACGCATTCTCCAACATTTTTCTTTAGATACTGCAGGTTACCAACAACAATTTGCCAAATTATCTCCACAACCAAACCAAACCTTTATAGATTATGTCAGTACGGTCCAAGACGTGTGTACAAAGTGGATTAACTCGGCTAAAACTAACAACAGCCATGACAAACTTAAAGAGCTCATTATTATAGACAAAATAGTTAGCACCATCCCTACACCTTTTGCCAAGTTCTTAAAACAAATGGACTGTAAAAGTATTCAGGAAATCGAGTCCAAGGGGAATGCATTTTTCACAGCAAATAGAGACATTTTTCAGCTAAACATAAGTCACAACGATACAGCAGCAGCAGTAGTGAACACCAAATACTCGAAACAAACAGAGAGTAAATTTAAACCGCGCTCAAATGTCAGTAAACTAGTGAAATGCCAATATTGCAGTTTGAATCACGACAGTTACGCGATGTGCGATAAATCGCCTAACTATCCTCACCACCTCAAAATGATGGTGGAGAAGCAGAAGACTAAGCGCAATGCTTACCAGAGAGCGGTCAAATGTTTTTTTTGCAGGAGCTTTGGCCACTATAGTCGCTTCTGTGATGGCCGAAAGTTATTGAAACAGGCCAATGCTGCACTAGTGGAAACGTCGTCAGACAAAGAGATTGAATCACTGAATGGTTGTGATAATCAAAACGACAATGTAAGTGAGCTTGGAAATGCTGTACACATTATTGACACCATTACAGACAGTAAGTGTAACACCTGTACGAAGTTCCAACTTGACACAACATTACTATGTGGCCACACTATCCCTATTTCAAATGAAACAGCCAACGCTGCTTTGTCATCTACAGGCAAGCTAGTTTTTTTAACAGGGTTTGTAAATAACAAAAATTGCACATTAATTCGGGATTCCGGCGCAACGCTCTGTGGGATTAAGAAAACATTAATAGACACTAAAGACTACACAGACAAACATGTGACTTGTCGCACATTCTCAGGTACTATAGAGAAATACCCCCTTGCTCTGGTCGAAATTCGAACACCGTTCATATCAGGACAAGTATTGTGCGCTGTCCTTGAAAATCCAGTCGCTGATATTATACTTGGGAACTTGCCCAACATAAAACCATGCTCTGAAAATGAAATCAGAGATTGGGAGCATAAAAACGGTATCCACCACCCAAACAGCGATTCTAAGGAGAAACACCATTCATGCTTGTCTCAATCTGCCAAATGACCAAGGGAGACAACCACTGAGGTAATTCAGAAAGAATTCACCGAGGTGTACAATGCAGGGGCGGTCGAATCTGTCAGTGATACGACCAAATTAAAACCTCGAATTGAGGATGCTACCGATCTACCAAGTACCAAGCCTGTAGATGTGCAACAAAACACACAACACACAAATGCAATAACACGACAGACAACCCATAAAACCAACACCGACCAACTGCAGGAATCACTAGAAATAATAGCACCAAACTTAACCAACACTAATTTTGCAAATGAACAGAAAGCAGATCCTACTCTTTCACCATACTTTAAATTAGTAGGACTCAAACCAAAATTAACTAAGAACGCATCGTGGACATTTAGGCTACAGAACAATATCTTAACTAGATTTTACACAACAAAGCAGACCACGATACAGCAAGTAGTGTTACCACAAGCACATCGAGACAAAGTTCTAAAAATAGCCAATGACTCCCCTTTTGGAGGTCATATGGGGTACGAAAAGACCAGGGCTAGGGTCCTGACCCAGTTTTATTGGCCAAAGTTTTGCCAAGATATAAAAACCTTTTGTAGATCTTGTGATATTTGTCAGAAACTGGTGAAAAAGGGAAAAAACCCTACAGCAGAAGTCCAATCAACGACAACTGCCTCGAGGCCTTTCCAAATCGTGGCAGTTGACCTAGTAGGTCCGTTGAATCACATTTCCAATAAAGGGAATAGATATATTTTTACTCTTGTGGATGTGTGTACGAGATGGCCAGAAATGCTTCCATTAAGATCTATCTCCTCTAAGGATGTGACGGACATATTATTAAATATTTTCTCCCGTTTTGGCTTCCCGGAGAAAATAATTTCTGATAGAGGAACCCAGTTCATATCGAATGCCACCCAATCAGTAACTAAGTTACTAGGCATCAAGCAATGTTTCACCAGTCCCTATCGACCGGCCGCAAATGGTATCTGCGAGAAACTAAATGGGGACCTGAAACATATGCTATCTAAAGTGACAGCTGAAAATCCAGCCGATTGGGACATACTTCTCCCAACGGTGCTGTTCGCATATAGAGAAGTCCCGCAATCAAGTACAGGGTTCTCTCCCTTCGAATTGATGTATGGAGCGAACCCAAGAGGACCTCTCACCATTTATAAAGAGATCATATCACAACCTGTAGATATCCAACTACCCATTTCTACCTATGATTTAGTCACTGACACCAGAGACAAAATCATACGTTCCTGTATATTGGCCAGAACATCACTACAGGAGAAAGGTTTTAAATACAGGCAGTACGCCAACAGAGGTGCAAAAACAATTGTACTAAATCCAGGTCAGGATATTTTACTACTGCTACCTGACAAAAGAGATTTACTATCAACCTCTTGGCAGGGACCTTTTAAGATTATTAGAAGAATTTCGGAAGTGGATTACGAAATCTCTTTAAATGGAAAGTTGAAAATATTCCATGTAAATATGTTGAAACCATACTATGCTAGACAGGACATTGAAACAAGTGAACAGACGCAATGAACTGGTGACAGAGACGAAACGACAATTTTCCAACGGAATGACACCTCGACAAATGAAGCATCGTTAACGACACACTCTTACGACGACAAAAACGACGAAGACATATGGACATTACCAACAATCTGTGATACCGACAACGACGACAAATTTGACGACATATTGACAACGATTGATCTCGACGACGACGACAATGACTTTGAAGACAATTTACAAACAGTAGCATCTGTGATAAATCAAACAGACGTGGACAATACTGAAATCCCTGTACCAATTATGACTGACGACGGGAGTATAAATGACATACATATCTCTGACACTGTGACACAACAACAGCGACAAGACATTTTGACTTTCCTTGACGAATATAAATCTATCTTTTCTAACAAACCTAGACGCACTGATAAAATAACACATTCAATTGTGCTGACAGATCTGACACCGGTCAAATGTAGACCATATTCTATTCCTCTCCATTACAGAGCAAATTTAGACAAAGAAATTTTAGATTTAGAGAAAAATGGAATAATTTAAAAATCGATGTCTCAATATTCTTCACCGATTGACCTGGTGAAAAAGAAGGACCAGACAATCCGTTTGTGCATTGACTATAGAATATTAAATACAAGAACCACAACGGATGCAGAGCCAATGAACAGCTGTGAAGATCTCATTTTAAATATGGCTCAATCATCCTTATTTTCCAAGACCGATTTAGCGAAAGGATATTGGCAAGTGCCACTACATCCTTCTTCTAGACATATAACAGCATTCGCAACACCCCTCGGTTTGTACGAATGGCTATATCTTCCATTTGGCCTGAAGAACGCACCGGCCACCTTTGTTAGATTAACAAGATTGTTATTACACGGAATTAAAGATGTGGTAGCCTATATTGATCATATATGCATCCATTCTTCTAACATGACTTCTCACTTACTTACCCTCAAACAAGTCTTCAACCAAATCTCTCTTTTTGGACTAACTATCAAACCTTCCAAGGTTGAATTAGGCTATACACAAATAGACTTCCTTGGTCATAGAATTTCTGAAGGCAAATTGTTGACAGATGAGAAAATTGTTTCCAAGATTCTTAATCTAGAAGTGCCTACCACAAAGAAACAAATTAGAAGTTTACTAGGCCTTATTAACTATTATTCTAAATTTATTCCACATTGGGCAGAACTCACCTCAGTCTTTTCTGATATGTTAACTAAAGATCATCCATCAAAAATTTGTAAAAGTACCAGCTTAGACGATGCAATGTGTAGATTGAAACATATTTTTTCTAATCCACCAGTCTTACGATTACCCAACATAAATTTACCCTTTATTTTGACCACAGATGCGAGTGCTATCGCAATAGGAGGATGTTTAATGCAGGAAGTGGATGGAGTGAGACACCCGATTCTCTACGTAAGCCGCAAACTAAAGAAGGCAGAGACCCGGTATGCCACAGTGGAATTGGAGGCTTTAAGCCTACTGTTTTGTATATTGAGATTATCTAAGTTTCTCTTGGGTAGTCACTTTGTCGTGCTCACTGACAGTTCGCCATTATTAGTCCTTAACCATGGGTCACCTAAAAACCATCGTTTGAAAAGATGGTGTCTTCTTCTTCAAGATTTCGACTTCGAAATCCGCCATATCAAAGGCACAGACAACATTATGGCTGACCTATTATCACGGCAAACGAATGCGCCAGTAGAATGACTCTTAGCACATCGACCATTCGCCATACTAAAAACTGTGATACTTTTGTCTGTTGCATATAACAGTGTAACTCTACACCTGATAGAGAACTCTCAGTGAATAGGTTACTTACGACACCCATGAACATGAAACGTTAAGAGCAATACTTTAAGAGTTATACTTTAAAAGCTATACTATCAAGTGCCCAAGCTCTAGAACGATCCTAACAAGAAACGTTAACTGTGTTGCAACCAATAATATCAACCAGTGAACTGACTCTGAATACTGTAAGAACACTTTATACGGGACATTGAGAACAATCCATACTTGCTGTTGCTACGAAACTTTGCAAACAGCCGGTACAGAACGACGTCGACTACAACACTCAAGAGACAGCCATACTAACTTTAACATTCATGGCATAACACGCTAACAACAGGAGGACAACGCGCACATCATCGTTGGATTTAGTTATTTAATTAATTAATTACTTTAGTATTAAATATGTATTATATTTGCATTAATGATGTATATAAAATGTGTTAACTGATTGCCCGCTGGAGACCGTCTGATAGACCCCGTAACCCTTGTGCGACACCCGTGAACCACACTTTAGGCTTTTTATATATGGTGGTTTAAACTGAACCATTTCTCCATTCCAGTCCACCATTTCAGTGTCCCATTAAGTTAAACTTCAGAACGAAAGAATTACCTGGCTTCCGTGTGCAAAAATCCCGCATGACAAAGCAGAATACACATGAAAACATGTTTCCAAATTGATTTTTGTGATTCGAATTTTTGTGACATTACTTTCTGGTGAAGGACCTCATATATTTTAATAAAATTACAGTTTTAAACAGTTTTATATTATAGTTATTGTGATGTAAACGACTTTGTGATAGATTCGAAAACAAACCTGTGCAGTAGTGAGATAGTTTATGTAGAAGACGGTAATAATATAGAGAAAAAAAATCTAACAGTCTAAGAACAACAACAATCTACCAACAATCTAAGAAAATGATGGTTTTTCCATTTTGTGTGAAAATGATGTACTTCATAATGTTATGATTTCATTGTGTTTTATTCGTTTTATGGAGCAGTTCTTGTGATATTCTAGAACCCAACTGGTGTTTGTAATAAAATTCACTAAATTTAACTGGATTAGCAGATTCGGATATGAAATAACGCCTTGGTAAGTGAATTTTTTTCATAATTTTTAACACTTTAATTTCAATTGTTATTACTAAAACTCTCATTATTGTCATAATATTTGTAACCTATCAATTTATTATTAACACTGTCATGTTCCTTGTGCAATCCTCTTTAATTTTATATGTAATACAATAGATCTGCTACAATTGTAACCATTTTAAAAGCAAGATTGTGGTATACCCCTAGTTCAAATTTTCTGCCTTGAATCTCTGTTTGGGTATGGCCATGTTTTTGTTTGGCAGGCAATCAGTTAACCTGTAATTTGTACATATTCTACGTTATTATTACAGGCGGTTCCATTCGTAGGCTAAAGAACCGTCCTATACAATTGTCTCTGTTTACATTATAACCCATTTTTGAGTCATCGTACAAAAAGTACGTATTTTCTTAAAGGGCAAATATCGCCTAGTCCATTTTTTCTAAGGGCAATAACACTTACCTCAACTTTAATTATATATTTTAACCAAATACTATTTTGAATGAAAGGTGAGTGAATGACTGCGTTAATGGATTAAATGAGAGAACGATATACCTAGCGGACAAATTGTACGCAAAACGTATTTATTTTAATTTGTCTGCGTCTTTCATGTAAAATTGCATGACTTGTCTAAATTGTTAATACATGTTTACTAGTTAGTTTAATATACTCACTTTAGTAGTTAGTTTAAGATATTTAGTTTAGTAGTTAGGATACATCTAAGCACCACTACTTGGAATGCCTAATCATGTATTGCACACAGTGGAGTAATTCATGACTGAGGTTATCCCAACTCGTGACGCTTGGACATAAGCCACACATTCAGCATACACTTTACACAAAACTTAAAACTCAACACTATCAATTTAAAATACAGTCACTTTATTAGAAACAGCAACTTACTAGTCAACACACTAACAAGCCAACAGGGACACATGTAGTCTGAGGGGATAAAATAACAACGTAACTACATATTTAGCATTATACAACATACGAAAGTAAAAGTGTATTGAAATGCACACACAGATCAAGATTTGAAGGTGTACTTAATTAGCCAGGACTTCGGTCTTGTTAATCCTCTTTTATACAGAGGTTAATTGTCTTGGTACCAGTGGGGTACTATGAGAAGGGCGGGTTGTAAATACAACTACTAAAACGTCACGTAACTTCGGTCAGATAAGCATTTTTAAGGACACAGGAGACAGAGTGATCTCTTCACCAAATCAGAGAAGTGGTGTATGGGAGAATACATGAGTTTTAATGCCAGTATGTAGGTTACCAGGTTACTGTCCACCAAACTACAAACACCAACTTTATGTGATTCGGTGACAGAATTAGAACAGATCTAATTACCCTATAACAAACCATCATATCAGGGGAGAGGGGGGAATCCTGTCACCGCCTCACCTTTAGAGATATTAACTAAAGGGCTGCAACTCCAGCCCAAGGGATAGAAGAGAGTCACTCAAGGCCCGAGTAATCTAGAGCCTTCTCGAAGGACTGGTCATTGAGTCCAGGGTTCCGTGGACACTGATGTGGCCCGCCTATTGCGGGGTCCACGAGGAACTCGGACAGAGTTACCACCCGTGTCGGATTGGGACACGTGTAGACCGGCAGAGGACAGACGGACTTCAGAGAGGCAACAGGGCCTGCCTTAGAGGGACTCAATAGATATCAATAGATATATATATACATAGGCTAGATAGTTTGCTAGACTGTTGTATGATAACTATGTGTTTGATGTTAACTATCTGTGATATGTAATATAGCGCGGGATTGTTAACCCACTGCGCCAACGCACTGTATATTGAAATACAATAAATGTTCGATATCATAGCGAACGGAGTTATTGTTGCCTGTGTGAACCCGAGCTCAGATACCTAGATGGGAGCAAGACGATGACAATGTTGTACACCAACATGTATCGTTCTCTGACACTGTTTCCCTTCAGAACATTGTTAATACCCTGCCTCTTTACGTTGTCGAAGTTCTTTAATTGCCTGTCCTTGATTTCATTCATTAATGTGTTCTTTTCCCCCAATGTTTGTAGCACTTTTTTTATTTGCCTTTGATCATATACATTAGATTGATGTCATAAGCTAAGCTCATGAATGAGTAATAAGGCAATAGCGACATTTTTAATGAGTGACCGTGGCGTGAGGTCAGAATCGTCTGTTTGCATATATGTCTCTTTCTTTAACGTTGTCTAATCTGTACTCAACCGGTTTGCAGTGGTGGGTTTAATGACTACAAATGAAAATCACTATATATGTCATGGTTGGTAGTGAGATATATGCATGTCAGTCTTCAACTGGAGAATTGAAAATCAAGTGGTTAGACGCGTTTTCCCACGAAAACATACGCCACAAGGAAAATGTCTTTAAATAACGTGCTTGCTTGCTTGTGTTCGCTGGCTGTGAACTCCAACTTGAAGTCCTGTATGTCGGATGAAGGCATCCTGTTGTCCAACATCAGTGTGATGTCATACCGAACCTGAGGTTTGCGTGAGTATCCGTTGTCCCATGTCTGACGTATTGGTGTGCAGACTGGTGAGTCCCCGCCGTGCAGGCAGATACTCTCCGACTTCAGAGGAATTCACGATCCTACTGACTTTAGCCAGGATCCCGAAGGGATCTGTTGCCCAGGACGCTCGGCGAGAACGTGTCAATAGGTCTTGGCCAATATAGAACCCAGCCCTGGTGCCTTGGAAACACCTCTACGTCCCTTTAAATACTTAATATAAACAAACTGATATGTTAGCAACATTACATTTTGTATGTCTGAATCCACGGAGGAATGGGGGGCCAGGCTTCCCCCTCCTAGTGGACGATGAGCGCATGCGTTGATCCTTATTCCGACGCTCTCATGACATTCTCCTTCTTTCGTTCTCTTGACATATATCTATAACTGAAATGTTGTCTCCTGTATGAATCTAAGAATTTTAAAAAATTCCGTCAGCGCGGTTCATAGAGTTTATTTTCCACTGTTGTCTCTCTAGGCCAGAAGGTATGTCTGGGTATATTGTAGTTTGGGCATTATTGGAGTATGTGAAAAAACTGTCTGCGGCGCCAATCCACATGTGCACATGGCTGAGTCACCAGTCTTGAATTTTGTATACATGTGGTTGCGTAATCTATTGTGGCCTGTTCTGAGGCGCAGAATAATGACTTGTTCTGGTCTGTCCATAACGTGGTAGTCGTCTTGAGCAGGTTTTGGTGGCCTTTTGACTGATTTGATCATTCTTTTCTTTTGGTGGCATGTAATGGGCCCATAAGGCTGTTCTTCTTTTGCTCCTTCCTTAGTCAATTGATCAGCTCTGTCGTTTCCGGGTACTTCACAGTGAGATGGTATCCACTCCATTGTGACCTTATGCTGACTGCTAAGTTCAGAAAGTAGTGTCCTTAGTACTGGCAATTTACCAGACAGGAGCGCCTCGAGTACTGATTTTGCTTCTGTCAACAGCACCACAGGTTGTGTACCATGGTTGGTATTTTGTAATTTCTCTGTTGCTATCTTGATTGCCTCAATTTCAGCATCATAGTTATGGCAGTACTTTCCTGTTGGAACTCTGGCCGTGTCCCGAGTATTATTTTGTACACTCCCGCTCCTCCATTTCTAACAGCATTTCGTGCTGACCCATCTGTGTAGACTCGGATCCAGAGGTCCTATGGGTATTTGTCATCAAAGAAGCTGAGAGTGACTGTTCTGCGCTGTACACTGTTCTGTGCTGTACACTGTTCTGTGCTGTACACTGTTCTGTGCTGTACACTGTTCTACGCTGTACACTGTTCTGTTCCTCATTGTCAAATATTCCTCGCACTTTTGTCTGGATTTATAGTGATAGTCTATGTGCATCTTTCTATGGAGTTCGTTCTGGAATAGTTATCAGGGGGATAACAACTGTGGGCAGATCGGTTTCGTCTGGTGGATAAAACTACTTGTTTTCAACCGCCCCTAGCTAAGTTTTCAAATCGGTTCTTCATGACATTATCACCTTTTACTTGAAAACGATTACGCAAACGCATACGCTATCAATAAATTATGGACAGTAAAATTGTGTACTTGTAATCAACGAAATGTTTGCCCAGTTATTGGTTTGCTTCTACTCTTTGTTTTCCATTGGAGCAAAAGTCCCAACCAGGGTATACCAAGCTGTCATATCTTTTGATATCCTCTGCACCTCCTTCACGTCCTCCCCATATTATTCTATCTTATAATAGTCCATTGCGTTTGCAACATGTGTTATTGTTCCTAATGCATATATATAGCTCTAAATTTCTAGGTTCAAATTCTTGTTAACTTCCTAGGCGACAGGAGGTAAGCTCCTCGGCGAGCCAGACTTCTTGCGACTTTTCTCTCATGATTGCTTGCTTTTTATAGAAGAGGCACCCTCTTTTCATTTTGGTTTTTGTCTTTACCTTATCTTTAGAATTGTTGCTCTCACGCTTCGATGGACAGGACAGGAAGACAAATGAGTAATTCTACTAGGAATAGTGGAAAAGGAGCAAGGGGAAGACAGAGAGATAAAACTCCTGCGGGTTTGGCTACGGCATCATTAGGACAAGAAGGCGAACCTGATCTAAAACACCAGTGGTCGTGTGTGGTTTCGAAATAACACCGTCCACACTTATCGGGATGATACAAAATGATGATGACTACAAACAAATGCAAACTGCAAACTGATTAGAGAAATTAGATAGGCAGTACAATAATTTGGGCATGTTACAATGCCGGATCTGTAGCGAAGGAATAACGAATCCAAATTGGTAATACCGAGTCCTGCATGCGATACAGAGTTTCTGGAAATTTGGAGGTAGACCGACTTGCTTTGGTTTCCCATAAAACGGCATGACTACTGGTCGTCCAGAAAGCAATGGCAAACTACAGAACTTTAAACTTGCCAAGAAATTATGAGCACCAAAACAAAATGCTGAGGTTGATTACGACGTCCTATAAAGAATATGCAACAATAATACTCTTAAAGTCTTTTGTAACAACTGGCAAATGTGACGAGAAAAGAGCGAGGGCAGACAAAGAAGCAACACCTGGATGGCTCGGCCACTCCACATGATCGAGGGAAGAACATAGACTTGACCCGAGACTAGGGATTGTATCATATGTCGAACCATGACCGCTCACGCCAATTGCATGAGACACAGTAATGATGATGATGATGATGATGATGATTATGATGATGATGATGATGATGATGATGATACTAAACCAATTATTGGTCTTTATTTGCTATCGTGTTTGTAGTTATCATTATCTGTAAATCCGTTACTTTCTATTCCTGTTTCTCAAAGGGAGCTTGCACAGTATGCTATGACACTTGGAACTACAAGTGCCCACTGAGCACAGATACAGCAACAGTAAGACATTCAGTGTTTGGTATCTTGACGAAAGTGTCCGTCCCTGATTTAGATAGCACAAATACTTGCTAACTTACATGTCCAGTGTTTGGTATCTTGACGAGAGTGTCCGTCCCTGATTTAGATAGCACAAATACTTGCTAACTTACATGTCCAGTGTTTGGTATCTTGACGAAAGTGTCCGTCCCTGATTTAGATAGCACAAATACTTGCTAACTTACATGTCCAGTGTTTAGTATCTTGACGAGAGTGTCCGTCCCTGATTTAGATAGAACAAATACTTGCTAACTTACATGTCCAGTGTTTGGTATCTTGACGAGAGTGTCCGTCACTGACTTAGATAGCACAATACTTGCTAACTTACATGTCCAGTGTTTGGTATCTTGACGAGAGTGTCCGTCACTGACTTAGATAGCACAAATACTTGCTAACTTACATGTCCAGTGTTTGGTATCTTGTCGAGAGTGTCCGTCACTGATTAGATAGCACAAATACTTGCTAACTTACATGTCCAGTGTTTGGTATCTTGTCGAGAGTGTCCGTCACTGATTAGATAGCACATATACTTGCTAACTTACATGTCCAGTGTTTGGTATCTTGTCGAGAGTGTCCGTCCCTGACTTAGATAGCACAAATACTTGCTAACTTACATGTCCAGTGTTTGGTATCTTGTCGAGAGTGTCCGTCCCTGATTTAGATAGCACAAATACTTGCTAACTTACATGTCCAGTGTTTGGTATCTTGTCGAGAGTGTCCGTCCCTGATTTAGATAGCACAAATACTTGCTAACTTACATGTCCAGTGTTTGGTATCTTGTCGAGAGTGTCCGCCCCTGACTTGATAGCACAAATACTTGCTAACTTACATGTCCAGTGTTTGGTATCTTGTCGAGAGTGTCCGCCCCTGACTTGATAGCACAAATACTTGCTAACTTACATGTCCAGTGTTTGGTATCTTGTCGAGAGTGTCCGCCCCTGACTTGAAATCACAAATACTTGCTAACTTACATGTCCAGTGTTTGGTATCTTGTCGAGAGTGTCCGTCCCTGATTTAGATAGCACAAATACTTGCTAACTTACATGTCCAGTGTTTGGTATCTTGTCGAGAGTGTCCGCCCCTGACTTGATAGCACACATACTTGCTAACTTACATGTCCAGTGTTTGGTATCTTGTCGAGAGTGTCCGTCCCTGACTAGATAGCACTAATACTTGCTAACTTACATGTCAAGTGTGTGCAATGTTGACATCTTGTGAATGTGTCCATATCTAACTAGTAGCACATCTACTTGCTAACTCACATGTCTTGTGGTTGTAATTGTGAAATATTTTCATCTGATAAGAATGTCCCTATCTAACTAGATAACAGAAATAGTTGCTAACTTACACCATCTGGTGTTTGTAATCATGAGATCTAGTAATCAGATAAAAGTTAGTTAGTTAGTTAGTCGACAGATCATCCTCATTGCACATCGAACGATTGCGTCCATAAGTGCTCGGATCACCTCCTCAGCAAATCCCGCAGAGTGTAGCGGCTAACGACGCCAGTTCTGTGTTGGTTTATCAATCTTCTTTGGCTTCCTGCGTAGTGTTCTTGTTTGTCCACTCCTCTTTTAATTTGCTGTTCTCGCAGTCTGGCCATGGTTGTAGATTCACAGTCATCACTTGGTTCACGCAAAAGTCTTACTTCTCGTAGAGCATTCAGAATGTCAGCCTGGTCCATGGCGCGTCCGCCCTTCAAAGTAGCCTCACCTGCAAGCTTGTCAGCCCGCTCATTTCCTTGTACTCCCGCATGCCCTGGCACGAAGATGAAACTATTCTTTGCCAGCCGAGACCGCTCCAGAGGCAGCAACCATTCTCTTCGGATCGACCCCTCCTCTATCCTCTTGATCATGTTCATTGAGCCGCTAAGGAAACATGTCCTAGTGAATGTCTGTGTCTCGAGCCATGTTATTGATTTACTTACTGCCATGACTTCCATAGTCAGGCTACTTATGGTTTCAGTGAAAGCACCAGAGTCCTCCTTCACAATTCTCCCTCCGGCCCGATCTGTAAAGGCCCATGAGCTTCTCACATGTCGGACGACCGACCCATCTGTGTAGATGACCGCATCACCGTCTAGCGAATTCTCGAAAATCAACGCTTGTACTTCCGCCTCCACAGCAGCCGGATTTTCTTGTCTGCATTTTCTATCTAGTTGGATGCAAACTGAAAAGGATGTGCAGAAATCTGTTGGCACTTGTACCCACTCCTCGCCAGGTTCTAAGTCCTTAGATAAAAGTGTCCGTACCCAAGTAGATAGCACACATACTAATATGTCCAGTGTTGGTCTGCCCATAAGGTAACTCAATAATGGCGGTATGACCAGAAAGACGGTGTAAGTATTTATAAAGAACCGAAACAGAACAGCGACCGCGCACCCGCCAGCGACCTGTAATCATTGGGTGGAATCCCCAGCGAGAAGGGGATGTTGACAAGTGAACGTGGACTGCCAGGGGGACACGGTGTCACATGGGTAGCTGCACGTGATGTGGACGGTAAAGGCGGTCGGCTGATCATTGAACACGTCACCCCTGGAGGCTGATTGTTGTATGCAAATATAGGGCTAGCACCATACACCTGAAACATATGAAGGAGTTGATGTCATACATATTCACAAACACACACATACACACACACACAGACACCCACACACACACACACACACACATATTTATATATATATTAGCTGACCAGGCCCGGCTTCGCCCAATCCCTGGAGGGGATCTATCTATCTATCTATCAGTCTGTCTGTTTGTCTGTCTGTCTGCTTGTTTGTCTGTCTGTCTGGCTGACCCGGCCCGGCTTCACCCAAGCCCATGGTTGGGAGCATCTCATTTAATTCATATATGTAGTCATATAAGCTCCCGTTCCTGACTATCTGTCTGTCTGTCTGTCTGTCTGTCTGTCTGAGCCGGCCCGGCAACACCCAGTCCCTGGTGGGGAGCATCTCATTTAATTCATATAAGTAGTCATATAAGCTCCCGTTCCCGACTATCTGTCTGTCTGTCTATCTATCTGACCCGGCGTGGCTTCGCCCAGCTCCTGGCGCACAGTAACTTAAAAGAATGTCCTTCCACACACCATCCATTATTTTTAATGAAAACTGTTTTTAATCACCTACATGACTGTAGATAACATCTTTAAGCATAAAAAGATGAGTTACAATGTTATGCATTATGCATTATTTTTATGAAAACTTTGAAAATGCCCTACATATTATATCATTATTTATTATAACTCATATGCCTGTAAATAACTATAGACAAAGAGTTTATAAATCTTTGAAAACGATGCAACAATATGACTATAAAGTATATAGAAATGTTATTAAAAGTTATGCCCATTGAAATAACTTTTCTAGAGTTAAGTCCCCTTGCTATATAGAAATTATAATGAAAAATAAAATATTAAATTTTAGTAAGTAAGTAGCCGCTTTTACACTAAAAAAACTATGACAGAAAGTTGCTCAGGAATGAAAAGAAAACGTGTAGAAAATTTAATCTCAATCGGATGGACCGTTCGCGAACGCATAAAGAACGGACGGACATACATCGTGTTATATATATATATATATATATATATATATATATATATATATATATATATATATATATATATATATATATATATATATATATATATATGTATATATATAGATCCTCTGTGGCGAAGTGGTCAAGCCATTTGACTCGGGCTCTGAAGGTTGTGGGTTCGATTCCGCCCGCGTTCTTCGGTTAACATGTGACAATTTTCGGAGACTCCTGTGGGTCGTCAGTAGAGCTACGGAGTTCGTGCTTGGTGAAACGCTATCCACGCCCGGTGCAATGATGTTTACCCTATATATATATATATATATATATATATATATATATATATATATATACACACACACACACACACACACACACACACACACAGTGGTACCTCGGGTTACAAACATAATTGATTCCAGAACCCGGTTCGTAACCTGTAAGGTTCGTAACCCGAAACATTAAAATCAATGAAATAAAGACAATCCATTTCAAGATGAAAGAATCGTTCTTTTTTATTAACACCCGGTCGTTTACCTGACAAAACGCAAAGAATACGTGTACTTCACGTATTAAATAAAGAGAAAGAAAACAACCAAATGAATTAAATGTACAATAAAAACAGATAGATTTAGTCTATCTTTATTACCAAGAAAACGTACATGGGAAATGTGTCACTTTCTTTGTTATTCTGAATCATTAGTTTCAAAAGTATCTTGTCGGTGTTTCTTGGCAGTCGACTGAGTTTCTTTCTGCACCAAGAAACTACCAATGGAAATTTGTCGCTACCATTTCTGCAGAATCTTTCTGAAGTGGGACATGCGTAATAATTCATCAGGTTTACTGCCCTGTTAGCAACAAGTTTGTTTAGATGTTGGTTCACAATGAAGTCTTCGACGTCTGCCCACTTGCTGCACATTTCTTTAATCCTGGCAGTTGAAACGTTCACTGACTAATCATCGGACGACTGCTTCTCCTTTAATGTCTTTAGCTGTTTATTCTGAAGATCCACAAACTCATCTCGTAGTACTGTTTGTACTGTACGCGATCGTTTGTCTCCAACGTTACACCTTGCTCTCTCTCTCTCTCTCTCTCTCTCTCTCTCTCTCTCTCTCTCTCTCTCTCTCTCTCTCTCTCTCTCGTGTCGGTTATGGGATGGGTGGGGGATGTATGTGTGGGTGGGGAAATGTGTGTGGGTGGGGGATCAGTGGGTGGGTGGCGGCATGTATGTTTGCCTGAGTCTGTGTGAGTGCGTGGAGGTATGTGTGAGTGGGTGGGGGATGTGTAGGTGGTTGAGGGATGTGAAGGTGGATGGGGGATGTGTCTTACAACATTGCAATATGCACTGTTTATGTTTGCAACTTTCATTTGACAATGTTTTTTTCCATGTGAATGTACCATGCGTAATATGCATTGTTTATGCTTACAAACTCCGTTTGACAATATTCTTTTTTCCCTATGTAAATGTAACATGCCGAATGTAAGACGGGTCTGCGTGCCCAATTTGTTACCCTTTTAAAATAAAGTTTCTTTGTTCGTTCGTTCATTCGTTCGTTCGTTCGTTCTCTCTCTCTCTCTCTCTCTCTCTCTCTCTCTCTCTCTCTCTCTCTCTCTCTCTCTCTCTCTCTCTCTCTCTCTCTCTCTCTCTCTCTCTCTCGCCTTCGTTCGTACCCCGAGGCACTGTTCGTTACCCGAGAAATGACATTTTTGAAGTTGTTGTTCGTAACCTGAATTTTTCGTGACCTGAGGCATTCGTAACCCGATGTAAAACATATATATATATATATATATATATATATATATATATATATATATATATATATATATATATATATATATATATATATATATAACCTCTATATAACCTATATATTACCTCTATATAACAAACACATTCTATAAACATAAAGATTTGCAAGTATACACCTGGTATAAATGGAACAATCTAGATACTAAAAGCCAAATTGATTTTATATTAACAAGAAATAACAGAAAGAGAAATATATTAGATGCAAGAGCAATGCCCAATTTCAGTATATACACAGATCATAAAGCAGTCGTTGCCACAATAAGAACAATCAGAAGAAGAAAACAAAGAGCAGGAAAATACATGCCATGCGAATCAGTAAACTTAAAAAACCTTAAAGACGAGGCAGTAAGGGAAAACTATGAGAAAGAACTAACTGAACTCTTTGAAAAATTACCTACGGAAAGAAAAACAGTGGAAGAAGAATGGGAGATGTTCAAAGCAAGCATTTTAAATACTGCAAAAATAACATGCGGAACCACGAAAAAACGCAAAACACGGATAAAGAAAATAACAAGTTGGTGGAACGCAGAAGTAAAGAAAGCGGTAAAAGAAAAAAAGGAAAAATATAAAAAGTGGTTGAAGAGCAAACAGGAATGGGATTATAGAGAATACAGAATAGCGAGAAGACATGTGAGTAGAATAGTAAAGAGGGAAAAACAAAAAGACCGGGAAGAGTATGGAGAAACCCTAAATAAAAACTACAAGGAGGCAACCAGAAACTTCTACAAAAAGATAAGTGCAATGCGAACCAGAGGAGAACCCTTTGACCCAACTGAAATAATTAACAGCGAAAATGGAGAACCAATAAGTGAACAAAAACATATCCTAATAAGATGGAAGCAGTACTTCGAACAACTTCTCAACATCCCATCAGATGTCACAGGAATTCAAGAGACCTACACAGATGTCACCGAAGAACTAGAACCAGACATACTAAAAGAAGAAATTATAGAAGCCATTAGATTAGCCCCATTGAACAAATCACCAGGACAGGATGAAATACCAAATGAACTAATTAAAGCAGCAAGAGAAGTAGGAACAGCTTGGCTACATAGACTATTCAACCATGTTTGGGTAGAACAACAGACACCACGAGACTGGGGAAACGCCATAATTATCCCAATTTGGAAAAACAAAGGCAGCAAAAGAGATTGCACACAATACAGAGGCATTTCACTGTTGAGTCATACTGGGAAAATATTTTGCAAAATTCTTGAAAAAAGATTACGAACTACTTTAGAACCCCAGCTAAGCGAAACAGCAGCTTGGATTTAGGAAAAACAAAGGATGCACAGACGCCATTTTTGCTCTTAGACAACTTATAGAAAAATCAATCGAATTCAATGAAACACTCTACTTCGCCTTTGTCGACCAAGAAAAGGGATTTGATAGGGTAGATAGAAACAAGCTGTGGGAAATCCTTAAACAATATGGAGTGAGTACACATCTAACAAACCTATGTAGAAGTTTATACAACAACAGTGAATGCATAGTGAGAGCAACTGGAGGACACTCAGAACCCTTCACCATAAGATCTGGAGTACGACAAGGTTGTGTCCTGTCCCCTCTCTTGTTCATAACATATATAGACAACATATGTAAAGAAACCAGCCAAGCAGAGACAGCAAGAATACCGCATGACGAGAACACAGAAGAAGAACCATCTGCAAATCTAACCATTAGAGAACTCCTGTTTGCGGACGACCAAGCACTAATAGCAAAATCAGAAGCTGAATTACAAGACCACATGAATAGTCTAAACGAAATGTGTAGGGAACATAACATGAAAATTAGCACAAGCAAAACAGAGGTAATGACTATAACTAAAGAAGAAAAAACAGCAACAATTCACCTAAACGAACATCCCTTGAAACAAGTAAAGAGCTTCAAGTACCTAGGAAGTATAATATCATCAAATGGCAGATCAGAAGACGAGATCGAAAATAGGTGCAATAAGGCAAATCAACTCATTGGACAAATGGCACCAATACTAAAGAACAAACATGTATCAATAACTACTAAGAAAGCACTTTACAACACAATCTTCCTACCAACTCTGTGCTACCAATGCAAAACCTGGACAATGACATAAAAAGAGAAAAGAAAAATCACAACAACAGAAATGAGGTTCCTGAGAAGAATACTCAACGTTTCAAGAAGAGATCAGATCAGAAATGAAGAAATCAGGACTAAAGTGGGGGTTAAAGCTGCTCTAGATTTTATTAGACAGCAGCAAGTCAAATGGTTTGGCCATGCAACTAGGCTACCAGTCAACAGCATGCCACAACAAGCAATGATGTACAGACCAGATGGAAACAGAGGAAGAGGCCGACCACGTAAACGTTGGACGGAGGGAATAACAGAATCCATGGGAATGTCGATATACGAAGCCCATAACCGGGCACTATAATATATATATATATATATATTTAAGGGCCGTTCGTTTGAAACCCATTCCAATTGCTTCATTACAAAAGCATGAACGAAACATTAAGAGGTGTGGTAGAATTAAACAAAACATTCATTTTTAATAAATTATGCACCATGGGTTGGTCAGAAGAAGTCGCCATAGGCATTCAGGCAAGCATCCCATTGCTTAGGTAGGCGGCGAATACCGTCCACAAGAAAGGATTGTGGGTGCTCACTGAAACAAAAGTTTACCGCGTTCATTACGTCTGAATCTGTGTGAAATCGTTGCCCTTGAGAACTTTTTAAAGAGGTTCGAACAAATAAATAACACATGGTGACAAATCAGGACTATAGGCTGGATGTTGCAGAATTTCCCACTTCCTCCATGCTAATGCTTCCTGCACATTCTTTGCAACACGCGGACGAGCATTATCGTGCAAAAAATTCACACCGCGAGAAAGCATGCCGGGTCGTTTATTCTTGTTTGATTGATTGACTGATTTAGGAACCGAAATTACAGCATTCGGGGAATTCCCATAAGCGCTCCATCCCCATCCTCAGCAGCCAGCGAAGAGTTCCAATACCAACAGTACCAGTAGCAATCTGATAATATGTCCGTCTCGCCTTTCCTCTGAGCGTCGAGCGTCGGCCAGTTCCCCTCGTCACACCTCGCTGTTTCATTCTTGCCAGACCATTGTGACCCATTTGCTCCTCCGAGGTGTACGCGTGCTCACATAAGGCCGCAACTACGTCTGCCTTTTCATGCATCAATACTCCACCAAGTTTTGCAGAGCCAGCCAATATGTCTGCCTGTTCATTCCCCAGCACACCGGCATGCCCCGGAGAAAATATCCAGGCGACGATTGCCACCCATTACCTCCGAAGCGAAGAAAGCCACTCTTCCCGAAGCTTGTCTGTCCTCACCTTCCTCAGCATGCTTTCTGAGTCAGTTATAATCACAATGTGTGTGTGTGTGTGTGTGTGTGTGTGTGTGTGTGTGTGTGTGTGTGTGTGTGTGTGTGTGTGTGTGTCGTATTCTCCATCCAGCGGAAATCTGCACTGACCGCCTCCACCTCCATTCTTAAGCTAGATGTTGTGATATCATATGCCAGGCTCTCCTGCACCAAACGTCGACCATTAGCTTTTGCAAAGAACACCCAGGCACTTCTCCTACCTCTCAACACCGAACCATATGTATAGATAATCACATCACCCGAGTGAGTATTATCCTGAATTAGTTGCTGGATTTCCACTTCCATGGCCCCTCCTGGCCACTCCCTGCACTCTCGGCTCAATGTGACTATAACTCTGCACAAGTCTCACTGCTCCACTGGCACTGTGGACCACTTCTCTCCTCGCCTAATGTTCTCCAAGATGCACACCTGTCTGATCGTTTCCTCCGCCTGAGCCGTCTATGATTGCCCTCTTATCAGTCCTTGACCCTGAACTGCGTCCAGCGCCTCATGCAACGGGTGATCTGTGTCTGCAGCTACTCTGAGGTATGCCTTCGCCTGCATCACTTTGCACCTACCAGCAACAGTCGGCAGACCATGGATGTAACGCATACACACTACTGGGGTTCTCTAGTGCATCCCAGAATGACCCGCATAGCTTCGTTCTGTATGCGCTCTAACTTCCCCAGCTGACTCTTTGAGGCAGTGAGCAGTCCTAGTCCATAATCAGTCACTGAGAAGATCAGGTGCTGGTATAGTGTGAAAAGCATTCTCTGCTCTGTGTCCATTGCATCCATAGTTTTAAGTGCAATGAGTCCCTTTTGAGACGTTATCACAACCGTCTCCACATGATCCTTGAAGGACAGGCTCCTTTCAAATGTGATTGCCATATACTTCAGCTGTTTCTCTTTCAGTATCTTTGTTTCTCTAACAGTATATAAAAGATATAGAGGTTGCGTGGCCGAGCGGGCGCTGGTTTAAGGCACCAGTCTCTTCGGAGGCGTAGGTTCAAATCCCACCGCTGTCATTCATTTAGGGAGTCTCTGTGGCGAAGTGGTCAAGCCGTTTGACTCTGGCTCCGAAGGTTGTGGGTTCGATTCCGGGCCGTGTCTTTCGGTTTACGAGTTAAATGTTTCGGAGACTCCTGTGGGTCGTCGCTAAAAGCTACGGAGTTCGTGCTTTCTGCGACGCTTTCCGTGCTGCGGAAAGATACCGAGCCATATGGGATAACACCCGGTGCAATGAAGTCGACCCTGTCGACTTTTAAGCGACTTTAAAAAGAAAAAATATACACATTAATAAGCCATGTTTTGCGTATCCTTTTACATGACTTAGCTGTCAACAGCAGTATCTTTCAGCTGTCTGTTGATCTCTTGGCAAGATTACGCTAAGTAGTTTGCCATTGCTTTCTGAGCGGCCGGCTCAGTATCCCGCAAGTCACGAGCGGGGGTCGAACCGCCTCAGCTCTCGCTCCGCTGCGAGACTCTGCGTGATAAACGGGATTTCAGAGAGAAAGTGTTGTAACCCCACAGCCAGAGAGACCGGCTTAATAAGCCATACACATGGCATATTATGCTTCTATAGGATGAAGTCAGACTGAGATGGCTGTGCACCAAATCCTGCGGTAATGACGCTGTCCTAATGTTCTGGTTAAAGCAGTCGGTCATCTCCTTCAGGTCTGCATCGCTCAGAGCCTTCACGTGGCCATACCTAACCCTATCGGGCTCTGGTACCGCGTCTTTTGCCTTTTTCAAAATATGTTTAACATCTTCAACCCGTATGGTGTCTTCATAATGCATATTCTTCATGGTGCCAGATAATTCCTATCTAACTGTATCCCTGGTGTCCGCATCATTATGATTGGTCTGCTCTAAACATCTCTGGAGAAACGCCCCCCCCCCCTTTTTCTCTTTGTCTGTTGTCACGAGCATACCATCATCTCTATATAGGCCGATCTTTTCTTTGCTTTTGTCTGTGCAGTTTCCAGAATTCTCGCAGTGTTTTATCACCTCCAATCTCCTTCATGAAACATTCCCATTTTGCGTATTTTGCCTCTGCAGGACAGCGCTTGAAAACCTTCACCTTGTCTTTCTTGACATTTTCAGTTATGTCCTCTTCCTCTCGTGAGCTTCGGGGTGTCTGTATTTCCCTTTCCAGAGCTGCTTCACTGCAGCTCTCTTTGCTTTCCAAGAATGATCTACTTCTGGGGTCCACCATGGGGGCTGCAAAAAAGGAGTTATAACAGTCCTGTTGCAAGACCCCAGTCTGAGGCGTCCAAGACGGCTATCGGTCCACTCATACCGGAAGGTCTTGCCCGCTCTCCCAGCCTTAACTTTCCTGGTCTTAGAGATCAGGACTGAGCATGGCATGTGATCACTCCCATGGTAATTCAAAACAGTCCACTTTACATCCAGGACTTATGACACAAGTGCCAAGTCAATAGCTGTGTCTGCATCGCTAGACCTCATTGCCATTCTAGTCGGCCTACCATCATTTATGCAGACCACATCAGAGTCCACCATGGCGTCTGCAAGGGAAATTTCCTGTCGGTTTTCTCCACTACTGTCCCAATCTCTGTTCCTCGCATTGAAGTCTCCACATATGAGTAGCCTATCACCTGGTAATTCCTCCCATTTTTTAAGCCAGTCCCAGTGTTCCTTTCTTACAAAACATTCCACTGTGGCATATACATTTATGATATTTTAACTTAAGCCACCAATCTCCATTTGTATACTCTGGACTCTCTTGCACTGTGAATCCACTGGCTCAAGTCAAGTACCACATGCTTTACTCCTTCCTTCATCAACAGACCTCGCTCATGTCTCTTCTGCCCAGTAGGGTTTATATAACTGGCGTACCCAGGGTAATGGTATTTGTTTGTATTTAGCTCCTGGAGCACGAGAACATCAAAATAATATATTAGCCTCTCCAATACAGGACCTCTCTGCCTGACACTACAATTCCAGTATCCCACGCTTACATGGTTGAAAACTAGTCTCTCCACTTTTCGTCTAGTTCTCCTGGCGCCTGCCCTCCTATTTCTATGCATTCTTCTCACACCATTTCCTCGTCTTCTCCTCCTCACTCTCTCTTCGATAGCCTCTGAAAAACGTGTCAATCGCAGAGCACGTGCTCCGTAGCTCTGGCGACGATTCCCGTGTTTAATTAATTCCATAAGCAAAGTTTGGATATTGCAGGAAATAAACGGTCGCCCTAACATTGTCTGCTTGCTAGGGAAGAGGCAGGGGATGTCCCACAGATGTCCATACGCTTAGTTCCGCCCCGCATGCCTGCCAGACGTCCAACGTTCACGACCAGTTTACCCATGGCAATCCAGTTCCACAGCACGCTGGTCCACCTTGAACTTGGGGGTTTATATTTGGAGTTTTCAATCTCCTAGATTGACTGCTGTCTAAATATAACGGGCTCCATCTACCAGGGGGAAGGGTTAGAGCGCCCCTGACTCGCTTGGCAGGTACGTCTCCGAGCGTATGAGGTATTTTCTAAGGAACTCAGATCCCACCCTGAGATCCCACCTCGCCCTCTGTGCCCACCGCCAGTTGGTCCGCGACTGCTTATTGGGTATTCGCAGCTAACCTCAATATCTAGAGGCCGTCCCACGATCCGCCACCTGGGGACGCGCTGGGTTGGGGATGGTCGTCCCAGCTTTACCCAGTTTATTCTTGATGGCTTTTTGCAGCTTGTCTAGTGTTTCTAAGTAGTGGGTAGAGTTGATGTTGACACAAGTTTCTTTAAAGTCAGCCAACGATAGCCCTTCATGGTTTAAAAAAAATGCGCTCAGCATAACTTTACCAGTGGAAACCTGTAACTTGAATATTTTTAGCTTTCAGTGATCCAGCATGCTTCCATTGCATGCTCTCTCTCTTTTGCTGCTCGGCTCAACGTGGTGACACCATGATTTATCGCCTGTCACTATGCCAAAGAGAAATGCATCACCCTCCACTCTGTAACGTAGCAAGTGGTTCAAACACCATCCCGTGAGGTCGTCTATTTGATGGTAGGTCAACATCCGTGGTACCCACTGTGAACACACCTTCCGATATTGCAGTTTCTTACGAACGATCTTTTTAATTGTCCCAATTGACACATCAAATTCTTTTGCTAACGAACATATGCTTCGACAACGGTTCATCTGTACTGCTGCATCAATTTTGGCGATGGTTTTTTATGATGCAACAATATGCGCTTGACCCGTCGTCGAAGGTCTGTCGTGAACTAACGTCCTTTCCGAAACATTCGTGCCCAGTCTGTCGCTATTGTCTTCGACAAACATTTGTTACCATACGCTGCCGGCATTCTTTGATGAATGCCCACTGGTCGACATCCTTCAAATGAAAGAAACTGAATCCCTTCTCTTTGAGCTTCTTTAGACGGATTTTGGATCAACCCGGCCATTTTCTCAATGGTCAGAAACAGAACCTATGCAACAAAAGGACGATAAACACGTGTTATTTTATTCTTTGGTCAGTACTTACCACATGACTATGACATGATCATGTTCAACTCACGCAATTACGCGCGGTGCAGCACGAACGGAATTCAAATAAATGCTCCTAATATATATATATATATATATATATATATATATATATATATATATATATATATATATATATATATATATATATATATATATGTATATATATATATATATATATATATATATATATATATATATATATATATATATATATATATATATTGTGTGTGCGTTTGAATGTGTGTGTATGTGTGTGTATATGTGTGTGTATGTGTGTGTGTGTGTGTGTGTGTGTGTGTGTGTGTGTGTGTGTTCCGGTAGGGATAAAATCAAATAAAATCAAATCAACTTTATTAGGGTCACAAATTGGGCGCGCAGGCCCGTCTTACATTCGGCCCTTCCAATCACTCGTCTTTCGTTCATCAAGAGCATTATACATTTGCATAGGAAGAAAACTAAACATTGTGAAATGAATGTTGTAAACATAGACAAGGCTAATTACCATGGTATGAAGCCCATCTCCCACCTATCCATACATCACCCCACCCACACAACACCCCCACCTACCCACACACATGCGCACCAAGGGACACATACACACCCCCACCTACCGACACACACACCAAGGGACACATACATACCCCACCAACCGACCCATCCCCCACCCACACACACTGCCCTCACCTGATCCCCCAACCAAAACACACTCGCCACCGACAAACATTCCCCCACCAACCCACACATCCCACGCCCATCCACATTCTACCCCACACATCCTCTCCCCACCCACAAATAAAACCACCCTTCCCCCAGCCACATCTCCATCGACAACATATTCCCCACCCACACACACAATCCCCCACCAACCCACACATCGCACATCCACTGACACATCCCCAAACCATACACACACATTCCCACCAACTGACATGTCCCTACCCCCCCCCCCCCCACACACACACACATCTCCCTAACCACCCATACATCCCCAATCCACTCACACACACACCACCATCCACACATACAACTTCCACCCACCCACACATGCCTTAACCTAATCCCCCACCACACAATCCCCCACCCGCACATCACATACACCCCCTACCACGCACTATTCCCAACCCACGCACCACACACACACATATCCCTCACCAACACATCCCCACTTACACACCACACACATATCCCCCACCCAGATACCACAAAATAATCCCACCCACACCCACACAGATACCCTTACCCATCCACCCCACATACACCCACTCACACATCACAAAAATCCCCCACCCACACACACATACCTCACCCACACAATATCACCAACCAACACACCACACACCTCTCCCCACCCACACACGCATTCCCTACCCGTCCACCAACACACACTCACTCACACATCCTCCACTACGCACCCACACACCCCCACCAACCCACTCCCAACCAAACATCTCTCGATCACAATACCCCTACCCCCACACACATCCTCCACCCACTCACACATCCCACCCCGACACATACAACTCCCTCACCCACCTACACATCCCTAAGCCACTCACACACCCCCACCCACACATTCCCCATCCACATACACACATCTCCCACCCACACTCCCCCACATACTTCCCCCAACCACCACAATCCTCTGCTCACCCACACATATACCACACCCATACGCACATTCCCCACACCCATCACACACATCCCCCACACCACATACTATCCTCCACCCATACCACCACAAACATACCCTCCACCAACACATCATTCACACATCCCCCACCAACACACCGCACACATATCTCAAACCCACACACCATACACTTCTCCCCACCCGCCCTTCCATCCCAAATCCACCCAACACAATCCCCTACCCACACAACCCCGCCTCCCACACATACTTCCTCAAACCATCCACACATCTCCACCCACATAAACACACATCCCCTGCATCCGTCCCATACACATATCCTCCACCCATACACACATCCCCCACACCCATTCCAACACCCGTACTTTCACCCCCACACATCCATCCACACATCCCACCAACACCCACAAATACCACTACCCACCAAAACCCACACACCCCAACCCATCCAAATGCATACCCCCACCCACACACCCCCCACCCACACGTATCCCCACACTCACACACATCCTCCACATACACTCACACTTCCTCACATCTAGACACATACAAAATGTCTCACGTTAGTATTGAAACTAGTATGAACAAACTCCCACACTTTACTCACACACATACACTGACACTTGTCATGAGCAGTCTCATAAAAATGTTAAACATGGAGAAAAATGTGTACATAAAATGTATGTGACGTAAAAATAGTGATGCTCTCTCTCTCTCTCTCTTCTCTCTCTCTCTCTCTCTCTCTCTCTCTCTCTCTCTCTCTCTCACACACACACACACACACACACACACATTCACTCTCACGCTCACACATTCACTCTTCCGCTCATTGATTCACTCTCACGCATTCACTCTCCCGCTCATTCACTCTCACGTTCACTCATTCACTCTCCCGCTCACTCATTCACTTTCCCGTTCACTCATTCACTCTCCCGCTCACTCATTCACTCTCCCGCTCACTCATTCACTCTCACGCTCACTCGTTCTGTCTCTCATTCACACTCACTGACTCACTCACTCAAACTACAGTAATGAACATGAGTTTATATTATGCATGATAAAATCAAATGGTATTTAACTGATAATATGACAGATGAGAATACACAAACATATGGATTCGCGTGTTACATAACATGCGTGTTACATGACATGCATCTGCTCAGCTCACTCTCTCTCTCTCTCTCTCTCTCTCTCTCTCTCTCTCTCTGTATTCTTTCATATACACACACTCACACGCATGCGCGCGCTCACACACACACACACTAACACATCAACTCTCCCACTGTCTCACTCTCTAACACACAATCCTTCACACACACACACTCACTCTCTCAATCACACTCTCTCACACATACACATACACATGAACGCACGCATACACTCCCTCACTCACTCTCACACATACACGTACGAATGCATGCACTGACACATTCCCCCACCATTTCTCGCTCAATCACTCTCTCCACACACACGCATGCACGTGCGCACACACGCATTCACTCTCTCCCTCTCACTGACACCCACTTTCTCTCTCTCTCTCTCTCTCTCTCCTCTCTCTCTCTCTCTCTCTCTCTCTCTCTCGCTCGCTCCCACACGCACACACATATATAGTGAACAATTATAGTTAAACAATTATAATGAACAATTATACCAGTAAATGAATTATGGTGGCATATAGTCGGTATGGATTAAGTATTGAAAGAGTTTTCGGTTAAATGTGTAGGGACTCATTGGAGTTTTCAGATCTGGAGGCAGATCATTCCATAAGTGAGCACCAGAATAGGCGAAACATGTTTTGTATAGGTCCAATCTAGGCTTTGAGACATGTAACAAATTTAGGCGCTTGCTTTTCATTGCATTAGATTGAATCAGCTGCAGAAGATACTCTGGGGTATTTTGAGATATAATTTTATTCACTAATTTGGCTTTGTTGAAAAGGAAGCGCTTTTGTAGTGGTAGAAGTCTTAGATGACTGTACAAATTATTACTTTCAACGTGCTTTATGTCAGAAACCAGACGAATAGCGCGGTTTTGTAGAGAACATAGTCGTTTTAAATTAGATTTAGGGCAACCATCCCAAACTGTGGAACAGTAATCGAGATGTGATTGGATATAGCATGTATAGAATATTTTTCGTGTGCTTTCGTCCAGGAAGTGCTGAATTTTAGCAAGTTGGTAAACTTTTTGTGCTATTTTCTTGGTAAGAGCGTGAACATGAGAGCTCCAGTTCAAATGGCTGTCTATTAAAAGCCCTAGTGTTTTATGTTCAGTCACATTAACTATAGGTAACCTGCCCATGCGGAGTTCGAGCGGTGATCCAGTTATGGCTAGTGTCTGTAGTTTTTGTCTGGTCGTTATTAGCATGGATTTGGTTTTGTCGATGTTAATTTGCATGCGGTTTTCATTGCTCCATCTAGTAAGATTATTAAGTTCCTTTTGTAAAGAATTCTCTAATTCACTACGGTTTTCTTGACTAGTATATGATATATATAGGATATGCATGTTGACCAGGTGACTCCAGTCCGTCAGCAAGCGAGTGAGTGCTAAAGATCACAAGGTAAACTATGAGTGGAAACAGTAAGTAATGAGTAGAATGAACATTAACATATTAGGTATACGTGGGTCCAGATTGTGAGGAATGGGCATCACAACATCCGTTCTGATGGAGAGAAACAACAGCAAGGCGTAGCGCTTATTATGGAATTGGAGAGATTAAAACCTATCACAGAATATTGGACTGTGTCAGACAGAATATTAATGGTAAAGGAAAGTGGCAGACCTGTTGTTGTCAACATCGTTCAAGGCTGAGCATCAACAACAGAATGCAGTGATGACAGTATCGATAACTTGTATAGTGATGTGGATAACGCCTTCAAGAATTGTAAATACTCAGAATTACATATCATAATTTGTAACTTTAATGCTAAAGATGGAAGCCAACAAGATGAATGCACAGTAGGCAAGTGTGGACTAGGGGAACATAATGAAAGCGTTTGTAGAGTTGTCAAGTAGGAAAAAGAGCATGGTATGATTAATGGACACACCTGGTATTAACAACATCCAAGAAGGTAATGGACGTGGAAGAGTCCAGGCAATAAGATCTGAAACTACATTGGTTGCACCAACATCAACAACAGCTTTCAAAATGGATTAAGTTAAACAATTTTAATAAATGCAGACTACATCGACGATCAGTGACCAATTAAAATTATTAAAGAAAACAGTTAGCCAAGCTGCAGAAACAACTATTCCAAAAAAAATAAGATGGTGGGACGTAAGAAATGGATGGCGGTAGACATCGCAAAACTAATGGAAATGATTGATTGATTGATTGATTTAGGAACCGACATCACAGCATTCGGGACATTCCCATAAGTGCTCCGTCCCCATCCCCAGCAGCCAGCGAAGAGTTCCAACACTAATATTTCCAGTAGCAATCTGATTATATGTCCGTCTCGCCTTTCCTCTGAGCGTCGAGCTTTGGCCAGATCCCCTCGTAACACCTCGCTGTCTCATTCTTACCAGACTATGGTGATCCGTCTGCTCCTCCGAGGTGTACACGTGCTCCCACAAGGCCGCAACTAATGGAAATAAGAAGAAGAACCAAAAATAGCCATATATCATATGAAGAGATTAACAGGAACATTAGTCAATTGTCAAATGGGCAAAAGACGCGCGGCTTGAAGAAAATTGCAGATAAACTAAAAACTAACATAATAACCGGCATACCAGAATAATGCACAACAGAGTTAATTATATCACTAAGAACAGAACACATAAATCAACCGATTGCATAAAAACCAAAGATTGCAAAATCGTAATAAAGATCATAAATGTATGGTCAGACTATCGTTAGAAGAGAGACCATTATGATATTCTAGGTAATAATAACGGAAGACCAATTTTAAAGGTTGAAGTTCGCAATGTTTTTATCCATATGAAAACTGGTAAAACCTCTGGTCCCGACAATATCAAAACATAAATTATCAATATCTAGGAAGAATATGAAAGCTGCCATTAAGACTGATAATAAATTAGGCGAATAGCAGTCGAATAAGACATGTGTGTGGGTGTTTAATTTTCCCAGATCGCTTTTCATTATACCGTGAACATATCAGAATTTTCGAATCCACACTGGGTGGCAAAATATCAATAGTATTAGATATGCAGATGATACAGTATTGATTGCAGGCAACAATCGGGATCTGCAACATTTAGTAGATAGGTTATTGTACACAACAAATAGGCTTAAATTGTAAGAATATTACGATTATTGTCGTCTCTAAAAAAAGTAATACCGCAATGTAATATGCAGGTAAATGGTAATATTTTAAACATGTGAATTCGTACACATATCTTGGAGCAGTCATAACATCCGATTGGAGGTGCCTTAGAGAGATTAGAACAACAATCGCTATGGAAAAATTAGCCTCTTGTCATCTGGAAAACATACTGAACTATTAAAAAATGTCAATTGCAATGAGAAAAAGAGCTTTGAAGTGCTATATAGAACACACACTGTCCTGTGCACGTGAAATATGGACAACATTTAGATAAGATAAAAAGTTGTAATGTTAGTGGACATGTTGTTTCTGAGAAGAACGAAGAGTACCATGAATACACAGAAAAATACAATGAGCAAATACTTTCAAAAAAAAAAAAGAAAAAAAAAAGAAAAAGAAAATAAAACGATTTTGAGAAATGAGGCGCAGACAGTCATAATTTTGTTATGTAACAAAAGAGAAAGCAGCGGCTGCAGCAGGATATAATAATATGAACTGGAAACAATTAGGTATTGATTATGTGGTTGTTTCGAGATTTGAAATTTAAATATTGAGCACAACCCACTACTGGCAACGCCGATAGCATTCTGGTATGAACCTAAGGCCTATCCACGTCAATATGGAAGCACTATACTCGAGTTTCGGCCTCATTTGAGCTCGTCAGTAGTGCATATCCCTGACCGGATCCGGAAACAGTCCCGGATCACGCGTGTGAAGCGGGTGTGTAACCACGCGGCACACACTGGACACACCAAATTATCACAACAGAATATCACAACGCTACCCATCGTAGGCTATACTCAAGATTGCCCAATCGCCGCGACCGACGTCCGTCAATCGATGGGACCCGAACGATCAGGACTTCTCACTGGCAAGGAACACCAGGCCTCCTAAATCCAGAGAGCAATAATCAATTGATTATGTGGTTGTTTCGGGATTTGAAATTTAAATATTGAGCACAATCTACTACTGGCAACGACGATCGCATTCTGGTATGAACCTAAGGCCTATCCACGTCAATATGGAAGCACTATACTCGAGTTTCGCCCTCATTTGAGCTCGTCAGTAGTGGATATCCCTGACCGGATCCGGAAACAGTCCCGGATCACGCGTGTGAAGCAATTTAATTATAAATTAAAATTAATAATTAATAAATAAATAATTAATAATTAAAAAAAGCAAAATAATATACAATTAGGTATATTTTGCTCCTGCGAAAAGAAGAGACATAATACACACAGACAAAATGCACATTCACATACATTACAAGCTAAGAAAATCCATCATACACAGGTGAAAAACAACGCGTGACTTATCAAAACATCAGAAGTAAACAATAAATATTTTAAATGAAATAATAAAATAACAAATAAGTACAATAGGACAACAAAGGACGGCCGACGTTTCAATTCTAAGAATCTTTGTCAAGGACAGGACAACACAAATAGATTAAACAACGAAAAACAAAACAATAAAATAACACAACTACTCGCAGAAATGACGATTTGTGCCGGTTGGGAAGGCACCCGTTAACTACAGAGTTTAAGTATAGTTAGGTTGCCAGAGGGCCGGATAGGGTTTATGTCGCAAAAGAAAATTGCGAACAGTCCGATATGAATATAGACAGTTAGGTATGAACATATAGGGGGAGGACAGGATAGTTATACACAGAGCTAAACATACATGCATATATATATAGGCGGAGGCGTGTGAACAGTTGGATATGTCTGTGTCTGTGTGTGTCTGTGTCTGTGTGTATATGTATGTATGTATGTATGTATGTATGTATGTATGTATGTATGTATGTATGTATGTATGTATGTATGTATGCGTACTCGGCTCGCGATGATGGTGGAATTCTGCAAGAGGGCGTATGATTGGTCTGGAACTCTGGGAGTCCGAACGACCCCAATATATAAGGCCCTGCACAGGTAGAACTGGCCTTTTTCCGTAGTCCGCAGCAGTGAGTGACGAGGCGCCAATGCCTATTGCAAATGTGTGTTTAGTAGTTAGACCCTGAAGTTTTGCAGTGGAAAAGCCAGAATTCTAGTTTTAGATTTTAGATTTCCCTGGGTTTTTAGTGGATTATGAGGTTTTGGTAAATTGGTTTCTTTGTGGACTAGAAGTCTTTGGCAAATTAATTTTAGTGGACTAGAAGTTTTTGGTAAATTAGTTTTAGTGGATTTGTTGTTGGTGGATTAGTGTTTTGTGGATTAGTGTTTGGTAGATTTTGAGTTTTTACTGGATTAGAAGTTTTTGCTACACGTAGGAATTTTGCTTGCTAGATTAGTGTCTTTGCAATTTGATTTTTGCTGTATCCTAATTTCTTTGTTGATGCTACATATCTGTATATTATTGTGAAGTTTAGAAGTTTAATAAACCAATGATGCTTGTGTTACTCTTACTTTGTTGTTTAGTTGATAGACTCTTAGAAGGATAGTCATTGGTGTTAGAACAACTCTCGGAGTAATTCTTTGTCTGGGATTGGTGAATATTGTTCCAATCCCCTGTCGGCCCACCCTGGATCTTCTTAAACCTTAATCCTTTTCTATTCTTGTTAACCGAGGACGGTGAGAGGTTCTTTCTCTTTATTCATTCTCTCCTTTGGCCCCACGCAGTCAGAGTTGCGCTCTTCTCCTCACATCACCGTAGCAGAAGTAAGTGGTTTTTACTCCCGTTGTTACTTCTGTTTCAAGTGGCGAGCCTGCCAGGATAGTGACAGCCTTAGAATTATTCTGGTAGGATTGTTTTGGTACCAAGTGATTGTTTTAGTTGAGGTCTTAAGTTAGTTTCTTTGTCGGTTCATTTCTGGTATAGTTGGTAATAGTCCTCTAGAGATAGCAAAACCCAGGTTAGCTAGTTAGGCTCCATTGCAGAACCACCCGTAGCATAGTATCGTGTCCTTAAGATGGAGACCAGAAATACTCGTGCGGCAGTGAGAGTTGAACAAGACGAGCCGCCGACAGTTTCTACGATGGGAACCGAAGATTCCCGCCCAGTGGAAGCTCCACCACGGGAGCTCACTGAGGCTTTGAGGTATGTTGTAGTACCAACCAAAAAGCCTGTTCGGTGTATTGGGGAGAAAGGTGGGCCATCGGTAGAAGAGTACCACAGGGAGGTGAGGTCAGCTTGGAGGGCTGGCATGTTAGAGACAGACGATAAGGTGGATGTTATTTTCGACAGCATAACCAGTCCTGTCAGTAGGGAGTTGGAACTCCATGCTTCTGAGGAAGATCCAGAGGCCATGCTGCAGGCCTTGCTGAAGATATTTGGAGAGAAGAAGAGTCTACGGGAGCTCCTGGCAACGTTATTTACAATACGCCAGCGAGCTGGGGAGACAGTCCATGACTCCTCCCATAGGATCAATGCTGAGTTCAAGCGGGTAGTGAAGGCCCAGGAAATGCAAGGTGTCCCTGTGTTGGATGGGGAGGCCCTTTGAGACCAGTTTGTGGCTGGCATAAGGGACAGTTTCACC
Source organism: Cepaea nemoralis (assembly GCA_014155875.1). Taxonomy (NCBI): domain Eukaryota; kingdom Metazoa; phylum Mollusca; class Gastropoda; order Stylommatophora; family Helicidae; genus Cepaea; species Cepaea nemoralis. Next base: position 52,478 of record JACEFZ010015605.1, read on the forward strand.
CAAACTGTTCTAAAGGAAAAGATGTCGCAAGATTCGTCAGTGACATTTCTTCAGATCAGGGAGTGCGCACAATCATGGGAAGGTGTTCGGTCCCAGCCAGGTTCTGAAGTCAGAGAGGTAGAGGTGAGAGCAAGAAATGAGAACTCTGGTGAAATGCAGACACGTATACCTTCATCGGTGAAAGTTGAGTTTCGGCAGGGGCAGTTCGGGCCGGTGCAGGCTGAGGTAGTCCCACAAAAGGTAGAATGTAGGCCTGCACATACTGAGCCAGCTCGAGTACCATCAAGAACTGAGTTTACTTCCAGGCAGGGTGAAATTGACTTTCTGCAGAGGGAGATGTCTGAGATTAGTGCCAGGCTGAACAGACTCACCACCAGCGATCAACAACATCAAGTGGAACGTTGCTGGCTATGCAATCGGGTAGGTCACTTGAGACGCGAGTGCAGACAGGCATTAAACGGGACCCCTCTAAGGCTGGGAGCCAGGTATTAGAAGGGGAGCGTCATGGCTCAGATATTAAAATTGTGGGTGGTAGGCCCAAAGAGACTGTCTTGATAGGTGGCAAGAGTGTTCAGTGTGTCATCGATACAGGTTCTCAGGTTTCCACCATCACTGAGGCCTGTTTCAAGGACATGTTCCAGGACTATGTTCTAAAGGAAGGACAATTCGTTAGGTTGACGGCCGCAAATGGCGTAGTGATTCCATATGTGGGGTACTTTGTGTGTGACATTGTGTTGGGTGGGACAGAAGTGTAGGACTGTGGGGTGTTTGTCACCAAAGACATGGACAATGGGGAGAGAAGAGTGCCTGGCATTATTGGCACGATCATTTTACAGTCAGTACCGAATTTGTGTAGGTTTCTTAATTGGAGCAGCCCAGCGGAGGAGATTCCTGGAGTCGGACTGGACGGTATTAAAGTTTTTGTTGACAGTAGAGTTTGCGTACCTGCCCGCTCCATCACGGCAGTTAGTGTAAAATGTGTTAGGTTTGTGCGTGAAAATATGCATGTCATTTTCAGCCCAACTCGAGACTTGGAGCACAAGGGTTTGCTTTTCTCCCATACATTGACTACCTTGAGACGGGGCATATGCCAAGTCCAAGTGGTCAATCTGGGGGACGAAGACATATTCTTGTCGAAGGGTACTCAAGTTGGGGATATTTCAGATGCTACTGTGGATTTGACCAACCATTTCAAAATGGTAAGTGCTCAGGAAGTTGAGGTTTCAACACGGCCGTATGCCGAAGAGAAATATGATGTTAGGTTCCCTGTAGATTTGAGTGGTTTTGAGGGTTGTGATAGAGATAGGAAGAAGTTAGAGGAGTTATTAGTTAGGTATGATAGTCTTTTTGCCAAGGTAGACACTGACATAGGCTATACAGATAAAGTAACCCACAGCATCCAGTTGACAGATGAGACCCCCATCAAGCAGCCTTATAGGAGAATTCCCCCAGCATTTTATAGAGAAGTACAAGATTATCTCCAAGTTTTATTAGATAGTCAGATAATTAAGGAAAGCTCCAGTCCTTGGGCTTCTCCGGTGGTCCTCGTGAGAAAAATGGACGGTAGACTTAGGTTATGTGTCGATTATCAGGCTGTAAATGTTAGGACAAAGAAAGATGCATACCCTCTCCGTAGAGTAGATGAATATCTAGATGCCTTGGGTGGCGCTAAATTGTTTTCAACTTTAGATCTTACCAGTGGGTATTATCAGGTGGCCATTAAGCCAGAGGATCAAGAGAAGACTGCTTTTACCACCCCGTTTGGTTTGTATGAGTATACGCGTATGCCGATGGGACTTGCAAACTCCGCGAGTAGCTTCCAGAGGTTAATGCAATGCTCTCTGAATGACTATTTTTTCCAGATTTTGTTGGTATACCTTGATGACATTTTGGTGTTTTCCGGGGATTTTTCAGAGCATCTGAGTAGGCTTGAGAAAGTATTTGAGAGACTGCAGTCCATTGGACTAAAACTAAATCCTGAAAAGTGTAACTTTTGTCAGAAAAAGGTTGAGTTTTTAGGGCACACCATTTCAGAAGAAGGCATTGGCACCATGGATGATAAAGTTGCAGCCATAAAAGAAGCACCTGTGCCCAGAACTCAGACAGAATGTAGGTCATTTCTAGGGTTAGCCAGTTATTATAGAAGGTTTGTCCCAAAGTTTGCTAATATTGCAAGACCACTACATGAGCTGGTTGGCCAACTCAACCAGCAGCAGACCGGCGATACTAAGAAGAAGAAAGGACCAATAGGACGGCTGTGGACTCCAGAGTGTGATGAGGCGTTTAATCGCTTAAAAGAGGCACTGACATCAACACCCCTTTTAGGCTTCCCAGGCTTCTCATTACAGTTCATATTGGAGGTAGATGCCTCATACCAGGGTTTAGGTGCTGTCCTCTCGCAAATTCAAGATGGTAAGAAAAGAGTCTTAGCTTACGCTAGCCGCACACTTCGCCCCTCAGAACGAAATGCTAAAAGCAGTTCTAAGCTTGAGTTACTAGCGTTAAAGTGGGCTATGACTGAAAAGTTTAGAAGTTATCTGTTGGGTACTAAAGTAGAAGTTTTTACAGATAGTAGGAATTTAGCTTTGTGGCAAAAGGCAAAACTGGGTGCCATTGAGCAGAGATGGATAGCACAGATGTCGATGTTTGACTACACCATTAAGCACAAACCAGGCCGTGCTAATGGAAATGCTGATTATTTGTCCCGCTACCCTTTTGAAGCCCCAGGAAGATCAGATGAAGAAGGTGACATTCCAATCAGTCACATAGCTGCTACACCAGTTAGTCCAAACTTAAGAACTGCTAGGATAGGAGAGATTGTAGATGTAGATAGACAGAATAACCCTGTAGGTAATGTGCCACTGTTATCATTACCATCATATTCAGCTGAAGAGTTGAGAAAACTGCAAGCAGAAGATGTGCATGTGTATAAAGTGTTAACTTGTGTGAGTGAGAGAGTGAGACTGAGTAAGATAGAGATGAGGGGTGTACCCCCTGAAACCAAAAGCTTGTTGAAGCAGCGAAAGAGATTGAGTGTGATTAATGGGTTGTTGTACAGGAAGTTAAAGAAGCCAGGTAGAGGGTGGATTTCTCAATTAGTGGTACCTGATGCATTGAAGCAGAGAGTTTTAGAATCGGTGCACAGCACCGGCCATCAGGGCAGAGATAGGATGATACAAATCCTTAGAAGTAGGTGTTATTGGGTTGGCATCACGAAAGATGTTGAACTGTTTTGTAAAAGATGCCAGAGGTGTAATATTGCTAAACCACCCCATATTAAACTGCAGGGTCCTTCAGGTAATTTATTAGCATCTAGGCCTTTTGAGGTGGTGACCATGGATTTTACTATGTTAGAGAAGGATAGTCTGGGGCTATGAAAATGTGTTGGTTATTACAGATGTTTTCACCAAATTTACAATTGCTATTCCCACAAGGGATCAGAAAGCCTTGACAGTTGCGAAAGTTCTGGTTGAGAAATGGTTTTTGTATTTAGGTGTACCCCATAGACTCCATTAAGATCAAGGCAGGAACTTTGAATCGGCTGTGATTGCAGAAATCTTTAGAGTGTACGGGATTCAAAAGAGCCGTACCACGAGTTACAATCCAAAAGGGAACGGTCAGTGCGAGAGGTTTAATAGGACCCTACATGATCTTCTGAGGCCACTAGAGGCAAGCCAGAAAAGGAAATGGTCTGAACATATAGCTGAGGTTTTGTTAGTTTATAACTCTACGCCTCACTCGTCCACAGGGTACTCCCCGTACTACTTGGTGTTTGGAATAGAACCCAGATTGCCAGTAGTTTTCATGCTAGATGCTAGTGATGATAGTGATTGTAATGATGGGGAACCAAATGTTGAGAACTGGGTGACTGGACATCTTTCCCGTCTGCGTAACGTGCATGCTAGGGCAGGCGAACAGTTAAGAAAGTTAGCTGCTGTAAGGAAAGAGAGATGTGACAAGACATCATCCCCTAAATTGCTAACCATAGGAGAAGTAGTTAGGAAGAGAGTCCATTATACAGATTAAAGACCAGTGGTCTGTTGACAAATATACAGTGGTACAGGTCCCAAAAGCATCAGGAGGCCCATATGTTATTAGAAGAGTGGGAGAGAATGGACCTGACATTAGAGCAGCAGGACACGAGTTAAAGCGGTGTGAGAAAGATGCGGTAATTGAGGTACCGGAGGCGACAAGACTACCAGAATTGCCTGTCGTGGTAGAGGTTGAGGAACCACGGGATAGACCACCAAGAAGTGACTGGTGCATGTTTGAGCCAGGAGACTTAAATGTGAGGCGATCAGAGAGAATCCGTCTTAGAAGAGATAGATGATGTTATTATTCATTACATTTTGTTTCAATTGTTCAGTGTTGAGGTAAGTGGTAACCTGTATAAAGGTTGCTAATTTATTGTTTGTGTAACTTTTATGTTTGTTTAATTATTTTTATGTAAAAAGTGAGGGTTGTATTCATTTTGTTATGATTGTTCGTGTAGCAGAGGGGCTATTTCTCCTCACTGATGTTAATTTGATCACTGAGTATTAACTTGTACTAGAATAAGGATGGCTTATGCTTATATGTTATTAATGTTATTTTGGACTTATTGATGACTGGTGACGTACATGTATACTGTTTCACATTATAAATCTGGATAGAATGAGTCAATTTTTTTAATGGTACTGTTTAGGAATGTAACCAGCAGTTCAGGTGTTGAGGGCAGTGTCCTCAAGAGTGACAGGTTTTTTTGTTGTTGCTGAGAGATGTGTTCCTTGGCATAGAATTATCAGAGCATAGAGGTGTGAAGATAACTACTAGTTTGATAAGTGCACCAGGGACGTATGGTCCAGTTTTCGAAATGACAGCAGTTAAAGAGGAGGAATTATTCATTGTTTTTGTAATTGTTCGTATAATATTGTGAACACTAAGGTGGCGGGAGACTGTCTCCCTGTTGATTGCATTATTTTTTTTTCACTGCTGATATTAGTTTAGTCATGAATAATGACTGGTATTAATGTAAATGTACCTTGTATTTGCATGTGACCATTATTCTTGTTGGTACCTAATGTACATTTTTGGGGTGTTTTACTTGATGGGTGATGTCTGGTGAGGATAGAAAAATTATTTTTTTTTGCTCCATCAATAGTGGAGGACTATAAGGTAGGGGTCAGAAATTATCCCTCCTTTACCCAAGGAACTATGGGTGTAATGTTCAGTTGTCGGGACGACAACAGTTAAAGATGGGGAATAATGTACTCGGCTCGCGATGATGGTGGAATTCTGCAAGAGGGCGTCTGATTGGTCTGGAACTCTGGGAGTCCGAACGACCCCAGTATATAAGACCCTGCACAGGTAGAACTGGCCTTTTTCCGTAGTCCACCGCACTGAGTGACGAGGCGACAATGCCTATTGCAGATGTGTGTTTAGTAGTTAGACCCTGAAGTTTTGCAGTGGAAAAGCCAGAATTCTAGTTTTAGATTTTAGATTTACCTGGGTATTTAGTGGATTAGGAGTTTTTTGGTAAATTGGTTTTTAGTGGACTAGAAGTCTTTGGCAAATTAGTTTTAGTGGACTAGAAGTTTTTGGTAAATTAGTTTTAGTGGATTAGTTGTTGGTGGATTAGTGTTTGGTGGATTAGTGTTTGGTAGATTTGGAGTTTTTACTGGATTAGAAGTTTTTGCTACACTTCGGAATTTTGTTTGCTAGATTAGTGTCTTTGCAATTTGATTTTTTCTGTATCCTAATTTCTTTGTTGATGCTACATGTCTGTATATTATTGTGAAGTTTAGAAGTTTAATAAACCAATGATGCGTGTGTTACTCTTACTTTGTTGTTTAGTTGATAGACTCTTAGAAGGATAGTCATTGGTGTTAGAACAACTCTCGGAGTAATTCTTTGTCTGGGATTGGAGAATATTGTTCCAATCCCCTGTCGGCCCACCCAGGATCTTCTTAACCCTTAATCCTTTTCTATTCTTGTTAACCGAGGACGGTGAGAGGTTCTTTCTCTTTATTCATTCTCTCCTTTGGCCCTACGCAGTCAGAGTTGCGCTCTTCTCCTCACATCACCGTAGCAGAAGTAAGTGGCCCTTACTCCTGCTTTTACCTCTGTTTCATATGTATGTATGTATGTATGTATGTATGTATGTGTGTGTGTATGTATGTATGTATGTATGTATGTATGTGTAGGTAGGTAGGTAGGTATGTTTATATGTATGTAGGTATGTTTGTGTGTATGTAGGTATGTGTGTATGTATGTAGGTATGTTTGTATGTGTGTAGGTATGTAGGTAGGTAGGTAGGTAGGTCTGTCTGTCTGTCTGTCTGTCTGTCTGTTTTTGTCTGTCTGTCTGTCTGTGAGTGTGGCTGGCTGGCTTGCTGGCTGGCTGGCTGGGTGGATGGATGGATGGATGGATGGATGGAAAGATGGATGGATGGATGGATGGATGGATGGATGCTATTATGTCATGTAACATGTTTGCCTATGTTGTACTTATCACTAAAGCAAAGCTAATGTAAATGTTTTCTGTCTTTGCTGTGTTGTTTAGCTGAGCCAAAAACCGACATTGCGCTGAACGCCTGCTCGTTTCCCACACACCAGCATGTCCTGGGGGAAAAGAAACATCAGATGCTCTTATCATAGTTTATTTTCTTTATTGACGCAAGGGTACCTGGACAACATCCTCACAGATTTTGTATGTTTCCCCTCTGTTTGCTGAACTTCTCACTCGTGTCTTCTGCAGGCTGAAATGAATATCTGTGGTGGTGGTGGTTGGCATCCCGGGCCGTGGCGAAGGCCCAACTATATGCTTGGTTACCCATTGGGACTTTGGCCTCCACCTTTTTATCCGATGTATGATGACTATTATGCAATAATATATTGCTACAGGATGTGTCTAAGGACAGTCAAGGTAAGATTGTGTGTTAACATACTGTTGGTTGGTTCAGGCAATCTCTGCAAGACTGGGTTTTAACTTTACCGTCTGATGCACTTGCGTTCCGGTCATAGAAAAAGTTGACATCTACTAGGAGTGAGGCGTGTGAAGAGATTTTTCTCTCAAACCGATATCAAAGACTTACATCTGCAGGGACTGTGTTCCGCAGGTTTTCTTACACTCTCAACGCTTAGAAACCAGCGGGGTGTCCTGGAACTTCACATCTGTGGAGACACATAATAGATTGTAACCAGTGGGGTGTTCTTGAACTTCACATCTGTGGAGACACATATTAGAATGTAACCAGCGGGGTGTCCTTGAACTTCACATCTATGGAGACACATAATAGGTTGTAACCAGTGAGGTGTCCGAGAACCCCACATCTGTGGAGACACACATTAGAATGTAACAAGCGTGGTGTCATTTGCCATGGACCTGAGTCAGTTTATGGGCTATTGAGTACAGGTGACATAGAGATTTGCACAGTCCAGTGACAGGACGTAAAAGTTGAGAGGATTGTAAATCACGCTTTGTGTGAGGATAGCAAAGCGTCTATTCGAGCAGGGGACCACGGTTCCGTGAGAACGTCTTCATGTCTCGACCACGTTCGAGGTCGGACTGAAGATGGCAAATGGCAGAAGTCTATCTAACTACAACTTTTGTGTAGATGCAGTGTTTGTGAAGCTGTGGTCGAATGTCGATGTCTTTTGAGAGTTCGAGCGACAGATGTTGATGGCAGAGACCGAGTGCAAGTATTATAGTTTCAGTGACACTGATTAGACATTGTTTTAAAAGAAAGACATAATACACCGTGTGAAACTGGTGCCGCTGTCGTATTAAGAAGAAGTCATTGTTTAAGTGGTGTTAACTGTTATGTGATATATATATGTGGAGATTTATAGAAGGGAGAAAGGCTGATACTACAACCAGTCAATTAAGAATCACGCCTGTAGAACAACAAGGGTGCTCATTTCCAGAAGCACAAGAGTAAGAATAACTCCCTTATAGGAGGAGGTGTAACATCCTTGGCAATTCATTAAACTATGTCGAGTTTGCTGTTATTTTAAAGGTTATATCTTCAGGAAGATAATTTATGCTGTTCCATTTATGCTTAACTCCATTAGTATCCGCTATGTTCTAGAATATTAATTAGAAATATTGCGGTTTTATTCTGAATGCTCGGTTTAGTAACTGGGCTACTGGTGTCTGCTGATCAGCTGATTATATCACGTCATCTGAGCCAGCTGAGCACGGTTCGACGGCTAAGAAGGTTTAAGTGCATTTATTAGTAGTTTCTAATAAATTAATCTTTATAAATGCCTTTAATTTAAACACAATCCAGTAATACAATTGGTGGGCAAGCTCCTTGGCTAACTGACGCCTCTACTTGTTTAATAGTAGCAACTGGTCAACAGACGATCTTTCTCGAATAAAGTGAAACTTTGTTCTTAGTTCCCGAAAGCCCTATTTTAATTGTGGTCACTAAGTGGCTCCAGAAAGATTCGCCTACGGAAACCCGTTTTGGTCAATTTTTAGTTACATTTATGCCACCAATGCCTACCGTTTGTATTATATTTTAAATTTATAAGAAGTGGAGGGAGACTGCCAGGCAATTTTGTTACAACACACACACGCACGCACACACACACACACACAAACACACATACAAACATCCACACACACCCACACACACACACAAACACACACATACAAACACACACATACAAACACACACACACAAACACACACACACATACTAACACACACACACACAAACACACACAGATACACACCACCACCACAGCCACCATCAATGCACCAGGCGCTGCTATACTTTCTGCCGTGTCGACGACTATCAACGCATTATGTTGAAGATAATGTGACAAGTGCTGATACTGCTAACTTAAGTAGTATTTTATTGATACATTTATAAATGGAAGATAACCGCTAAACCCATTGTTGGAAAGAGAAGCTAAATGATGAATGCACATATTCTTCTTCTTCTTCAGCGTTCCGAGCCATTTAGGTTCTTTGCTGCAGATACAATCCGTCTCCATTCGTCTCTCTGGTTGACCTTGTCTTGCCAGTCGCTGATTCCAAGTGCTTGTAGGTCTGTATATATATATATTATCTCTCCACCGTCTTCCTGGTCTAACTCGAGGCTCATGTATCTGTTTCGTAACAAAATGGTTTTTACAATGGTGGGGATGTTAACCCCACGCTTCAACCTCCGACCTGGAGGACCAGGGTGTTTCTCTTTGTCTATTCTCTACCCTTTGACCTGTCCGGCTTGGGAGGCCCTGCTGGTAGCTATGCTACCGCCGGCATAGCTCTCAGGGTCATTGAGAAACTCAAGCTCCCCCACCACGACAAGGTGGAAACACCATCGGGGGAGAATGCACATATTGGTTGGGTGATATTCGGTAATATGCTTATCATCATCATCAAGTGCCCTGTCAGCTGGCGTAGGCGTTCATGGCTCTCCACAGATCTCGGTCCTTGGTGTTTTGGATCAACTCTGCTAATGATATTCTTCTATGCCAAGGTCTCAATCCATCCAGAATCATTTCTCTTTGATCTGCCACTCCCTATCTTCCCCTCGATCTTTCCAGTTGTCACGATGTTCTCCGATGATTCTCTTCTCCTCCAAAGGTACTGCAGATTATTGGCCATCTTAGACCATAACTTTAGGAAAGGAATATCCCAACTGCACCTCCCCGTGGTAAAGGATGGTAAACACACCACGGTGTGGCTAACACAGCTCTTGGGACCGCGTATCAACCGGGATATGTGGATAACTCTGCAGCTGACTAGAACAGGGCACTCACTTGTCCTTACAGTCGGAAATGGCTGTCAATGACAAAGGTAAAAGACCATCATGTGCATGTGGAAGGCAAGGGGAAACCACCAAATATGTATGCACATACGCACAACATAAAGACACGCGATCTGCATAAACAGATTGCATATGCACATACGCACAATATAAAGACACGCGATCTGCATAAACAGATTGCATATGCACATACGCACAATTTGAAGACTCGAGATCTGTATAGAAGGATTATATATATATATATATATATATATATATATATATATATATATATATATATATATATATATATATATATATATATATATAAGCATCAGCTAATATGCACAACCCCCATTGTGCTTATAAATGAAGCAAAGAACAGCGACACTGTTGTTGTTTTGTTCCATGAAGCGATACATGGCAGGTTTCATCATACATTGTGTTGTTATTGGAGTGGTACATGCAAGTATTCATCAGCTGTTATGTTTAGCATCATGCGAAGCGATATGTGCTAGTATTAAATGTGTGTGTAAAGAAGGCAGTCTGACTTTGTTAGTGTTGTTCACATAATAACATTTGTGAAATCTACTACACACCACACAGAGACGGACATGTTGTAAAGGTTTCTATGGCCACAGCTGTCTTCCTTGTCCTGGAGGTTCCAGAAATCCTTGTAGTGGAAACGGAAAGGTCAGTGGCGGTGTTTTTGTAGACACATACTCTGATATCCCTTGTCTGCTTGTGTTAGTTGTTGAACGTTCATCTATATGCTTGTTTTTATGAACATAGACATACTTATTTAATTGTTCTTCTTGTGTCTTACAATGAAGAGACACGTGAATTAAAACATGTGCATTAAAACAGTCATGACTAGCTTACCATGGTGTAGACTGATGTGAATGTAGAATACAGTTAACATGTAATAATAGAGAAATTAAATAGAAAGAAGAAGGATCTTCTAAATTCAGTATTTGTGCCTGTTAGGGTAGTCATCTGCCATAGGTCTAGGACAGACTCTGAAAGCAGACACGAATACAAGAAATGACCTCGACTTAACCGTCCGCTGTAAGGACTTACATGTGGTCACTAAGTCTTTACAAACATATGGGTGAACGAGTCTATGCCACAAGATTTCAAGGACGCGTCAATAGTCCACCTTTACAAAAGAAAAGGAAACCGCCAATTCCGTGACAACCACCGAGGCATCTCCTCGCTTTCAATTGCAGGGAAGATACTCGCCAGAATTCTTCTCAATCGCCTCACGGCCCATCTCGATCAAGGTCTTCTTCCCGAGACCCAGTGTGGCTTCAGAAAAGAACGTGGAACTGTTGACATGATTTTCGCTGCAAGGCAGCTGCAAGAGAAATGTCAGGAACAGAACTGCGAAATGTTCTCCACTTTCATTGAGCTTTTGATAGTCAGTAGAGAAGGACTGTGGACGATTATGGCAAAATATGGCCGTCCACGAAAGTTTGTCCAAATAGTGTGGCTATTTCATGATGGCATGCAGGCAAGAGTACAGGAAAATGGTGAACTGTCTGAGCCCTTTCCTGTCACTAATGGAGTGAAACAAGGATGTGTCCTGGCACCAACACTGTTCAGCCTCATGTTTTCAGCTATGTTGACGAATGCCTTCGAGAACGACGACGTTGGAATAGACATCAACTACCGCATGGATGGAAAGTTAATCAATCTCAGAAGGCTGAAAGCTAAAACCAAAATTGACAGCGACACCATCAGAGAGCTCCTGTTTGCTGATGATTGCGCTCTATACGCCAACTCAGAGGTGGACATGCAACATAATGTTTCAGATTTCTCACATGCCTGTGCCAACTTTAGACTCAATATCAATTTGGAGAAAACTGTAGTTATGTACCAGTCACCTCCAGGGAACAATCACACTGTGCCGAATATCAAAGTAAATGATCATAGTCTAAGTGTTGTGGACAAATTAACCTACCTTGGCAGCACTGTGTCACAAGCTGCCACAATTGATGATGAAGTGAATGCAAGAATCTCCAAGGCCAGCGCGGCCTTTGGCAGACTGTACAAGAATGAATGGGACAGAAATGGAATAAGCTTGCAAACAAAGCTGAAAGTCTACAAAGCAGTTGTATTATCCACACTGCTATATGCTTGTGAAACCTGGACTGTTTATCGGCGACACGCTAGGAAATTAAACCACTTCCACACAGTCTGCCTTAGGAAGTTCAATCAATCATGTGCCATGCCGGAAAGCTTGGGCGGTCATGACTCGCCATTTCACTCGATCACCAGTGTCGTGGATCAGCTCAGTGTTCTTGTCTCGTCCATGCCATGTGGCCAAGCCATCCAGGTATTTTCCTCTCGGTCTTCCACTTGGTCTGTTCCCTTCGATCTTGCCAGTTGTCACTAAGTTCTCCAATCCATTTCTTCTCATAACATGTCCAAAAAATTTTGACTGTCTACGTCTAATTTCTCTAATCAGTTTACGATGTTCATTTGTCTCCAGTAGTACTTGTTCATTGGTTTTTCTGTCTGTCCATGGTATTCTTTGCATTTTCCTCAGAAACCACATTTCTGCAGCCATCAGATGCTTTTCAGCTTGACTGCTCATTGTCCAAGTTTCACATCCATACAAAAGAACAGGCTCTATGTATCCCCTCAACACTCTTTTTCTCGTTTCAATTGACATCTTTTTATTGGTCAGAATGTTTTTCATCTTGCTAAAGGCTACTTTCGCCATGGCGATTCTTGTTCTAATCTCTTCAAGGCATCTCCCATCAGATGTTATGACTGTTCCAAGATAATTGTACCGATTCACTTGTTGAAGAATATTTCCATTTACTTGTATATTACATTGTGGCACTTCTTTCTTCCTAGTGACGACCATAACCTGAGTCTTTTTACAATTTAATTCTAACCCCAGTTGCTCACTGTGTACAACAACCGCATCTACTAATTGTTGCAGGTCCTGCGCATTGTCTGCAATTAATACTGTATCATCTGCATATCTAATGTTATTGATGTTTCGTCCTCCAATGCTGATTCCATTTATATCCTCTACATTTCTGAAAATATTTTCACTGTATAGGGAAAAAAGATCTGGAGACATTACACATCCCTGCCTAACACCTCTCTTAATTGGCTGATACTGTCCCACTTCATTATCAATCCTTATTGCAGCTTGTTGTTTCCAATATATGTTTTTTATAAGTCTAATGTCTTTCCCATCAATTTGTAGATCTGCAAGCATATCCACCATGTTGACATGTCTAACTCTAACAAAAGCCTTTGTATAGTCAATAAAGCAAAGATGTATATCCTTGTTTACTTCTATAGTACGTTCAATAACTGTTTGCAGCATATACACAGCATTTACTGTACCCTTTCCTTCTACAAACCCGCATTGTTCTTCCCCTATTTCAGGTTGTATCTTCTTCCTCACTCTTTGCATGATAATTCTTAGCAAAATCTTTGTGATGTGACTCATTATACTAATTGTTCTATGTTGATCACATTCCAAGGTTCCTGATTTCTTTGGGATTGCAATAAATACAGAGTTACATAATTCAGGAGGTATATCTCCAGTATCATATAATGTGTTCAGCAGTCTGGTGACTTGCTCTAGTCCAAATTCTTCTAAAGCTTTAATAATTTCTGTTGTGATGTTATCTGCACCGGGCGCCTTACCAGCTTTTATATGCTTAAGAACATTTCGAACCTCCATCTCCAAAATTGGCGGTCCTTCATTATTAAATCTAATATCATACTGTTCGTCTCTGGTATCAGCATAAAGGTATTTCACATAATCTGTCCATACATGTAGAATCTGGTCTTTTTCTATTATAATTTTGCCATCTTTAGTTTTTAGACACCCTGTTGAAGTACTTGTTCTTTTATTAGTAAGTTCCTGAATTCTTTTGTGCACTAATTTGGTATTTTGATTGTTGTGTTGGTTTTCAATTTTTAAGCACTTTTCCTCAAGCCATGCTTCTTTTGCCTCCTTACATAATATTCTGACTTGTCTGTGGATATCTTCATATTTGACAGAATTATTTTTGTTGAGTCTTCTTGTTTCCATGAGGTGTAAAATTTCTTCAGTCATCCATTTCTTACGACCCACATTCTTTAATTTTGGAATAGTTGTTCCTGCAGCCACGTTGATTGAATTCTTCAACGTTTCCCATTGATCATCCACATCCTGGAATAGGATCTCTAGATCAGACAAAATTTCAAATCTGTTCTGTACTTCTATGTTGAATTTGTTTTGTATTTCCTTGTCATTACTCAATGTCATTGGCACCTTGCCGTCTTGACAGACGATAGTTTGTGCTTTAAAAAGGCATAATAACTTTTAACTATGGCGGTAGCGAGTGTGACTGATAAGGCCAATTTGCGCTGTAAATGTCCGTTCACAGTGGGTGCATGTGAACACGTGGTCATTTCCACCATCATGCACCATCTTACGTCTCAAACGCTTGATGTGTGACTTTTCTGCAATAATTTTCTCCTTTGACTTTATTCCATTTCTAATATTTGCCCTCCATGCAACACGTTCAGCGGCGACTTGCTCCCAATGTGCATTATCAATGCCTGTATCAATCATGTCCCTCTTACACACATCTTTGTATCGTAGTAGAGGCCGACCCTGAGATCTCTTACCCATCTGTAATTCACCAAAAAAGATATCCTTTGGTATTCTACCATCATCCATCCTCCTAAGATGTCCTATCCATCTAAGTCTACGAAGACTGAGCATGGAATAAACTGTCACACAACCTGATCTTTCCAATACTTCAGTATTTGTGATTTTGTCTTGCCACTTAATACCAAGAATTCTTCGCAGACACCGCATATGAAAGCTGTTTAAGTTGTTCTCTTGGTGTGAGTAAGTTGTCCAGGTTTCACTGCCATAGAGAAGAGTACTAAGGACACAGGCTTGATAGACAAGGACTTTTGTTTTGGCAGTAAGCTTCCTGTTCTCCCAGACTCTTTTTCTTAACCTGTTCATTGTTGTTGCTGCCTTACCAATCCGGATGTTGATTTCCTGATCTAGGGATAATTTGCTATTTACCACTGATCCTAGATATGTAAAATGGTCTACTATCTCTAGTTCAGCGTCGTCAATAAAGATTGATGGTACCCCATGTGCACCTTGTGACATAATCTGTGTCTTCTTTTTGCTAATTGTTAAACCAAATTCAGAACAAGCATTGGAGAATGCAGATAGTAGACATGCAATTCTTCCTCAGAGTGGGTCGTAACTGCAGCATCATCTGCAAAAAGCAACTCTCTGATCAGTACCCTCCTAATTTTGGTCTTAGCCTTCAATCTCTGAGCATTGTAGAGGCCGCCATCTGAGCGTGAGTGAATGTATATACCACCATCCTGATCATGAAATGCATATTTCAGTAGAAGTGAAAAGTATATTCCAAAGAGGGTGGGAGCTAGTACACAACCTTGCTTAACTCCACTCTTGATTTCAAATTCTTCAGAAGTTGCACCATCAAACTTGATTATACCCTTCATGCCTGTGTGGAACGATTCCACAATGGACAGAAGAGTTGGTGGGCAGCCAATCTTCTTTAGTGCCTTGAACAGACCCTCACGACTGACCAAATCAAATGCCTTTGTGAGGTCGATGAAGGCAATAAACAGTGGTTGATTCTGTTCACGGCATTTTTCTTGCATTTGTCGCAATGAGAATATCATATCAGTGGTAGACCGGTTCTGTCGAAAGCCACACTGTGATTCGGGGTAGACTTGATCTCCTAGGACTTGAAGTCTGCGCAGAACAATTCTGGCAAATACTTTTCCAACAATACACAGAAGTGAGATACCCCTATAGTTGTTACAGTCGCTCCGATCGCCCTTGTTCTTGTACAGTGTTATGATGCTTGAATCTTTGAAATCCTGTGGGACTTGTCCTTCACGCCAGCATAGCTCTATTAGCTGGTGGATCTGTATAGTGAGTGTGTCTTGCCCACTCCTGATAACCTCTATTGGAATCCCATCCTTACCTGGAGCCTTGCCAGATGCAAGTTCATTTATAGCACACTTAACTTCTGTTATGGTGGGAAGTGTGTCCAGGTGGTCAAGAGTTGGTAGAGCCTCTATGGCGTTGAGGGCATCATCCGCTAGTTTGGTCTCACTTGAGTAAAGCTCCAAATAGTGCTCTACCCATCTGTCCATCTGCTGTTTCTTATCAGTGATGATTTCTCCAGTCAACAGTGGAAAATCCTGGACACATGGTTCTCACGTTCCAGGTTGCAAGCCGTAGCTTGAGGTTTCTATATTTATATTTGTTTGTACCTGGTGCGTTGGTTTTACAGCCTGCGATTCAGATTTTGTCCTAGCCCCAAGCACCCATTGAAGCAGGCAGGCTGTGGCGGATCAGCACCCAATTGGCTGGGGGCTGCCCAGCTTGAGGCGGGCGGTAGCTGATCAGTGACACCTATAGGTGTCTCCCACCGTCAGAGGCAACGCGTGGCGCCCCATGTCTACGCCAACTGACAAGGACTTATAACCCGTAACAGTTGCCTCTCGCTTTGATTCCGAGACCAGTTAAGACCAGGGATGGAGTTATTGCCTCTCCATAGCACAAAGCCTGGGCTAAAATATAGAGATCATGTGTTGCCCATGCAGCATGATCCCTCTCTCGGCCTGCCTAGTTTACTCCAGAGGAAAGGCAACACCCCTACATCTGGAACAAGACAAGCTGCAGAAGCTGCCGGATCAGCAAAGCAATGCTCTAACTGTCCGCCTGTCGGAGCTTCGATCCTAGACCAGTCGCCAACCAAGGCTTAGGGCCTGGTCCGCCCTGCCATGACATTTTGCCTTTAGCTTGCATTTCCTCGCACCAGGGTAAGGCTTGTACCCTCCCAATTGCGCTCTTCCGCCCGAAGCCGTTGGCACAATGTGGGGTGTCGGGTTTGGTAAGCGCCGCCCAACGTTCAGCGCTAACAGAAACCAGGTAGTACCGTCTACTGTTATACGGTAGCTCAGTCATATCTGACTAAGATCTGACTTTTACTCAATGTACACAAATCATAATTAGTGTTTCCTGTTATATACTTGACTTTCTTCAACTTTATCCTCAATGTTCCTGTGAGTAATCTGTGGTCACTATAACAATCAGCACTGGGAACTGTTTTTGCTACTGTTAGTGCGTTTCTAAATCTTCTGCTAATGAGAATGTAGTCAATCTGGTTTCTAATCCTGCTATCAGGACTCCTCCATGTCAATAATCTTCTAGGGTGTTGCTTAAACCAGGTGTTTCCTACAATCATTTCCTGTTCTTTTGCCCACTCTACGAGTCTGTATCCTCTTTCATTTCTCTCTCCTAAACCATAGTTTCCTACTGTGTATCTATCCCCTTGATTTCCTACTTTTGCATTGAAGTCCCCTAGTATGATGTTTATTTCTGAATGTTTACATTTCTTTAAGGCAGACTCTATGTCATTATAAAATTCTTCTACACTATCTTCACTGGATTCTCCTGTTGGGGCATATACTTGAATAATATTTATGCTAAAAGGTCTGCCACTTAATTTAACTAGTAGAACTTTGTCCGACACGGCCCAATATCCTTGAACAGATTATGATGTTTTCCGGTCCAAAATAATTGCCACTCCCCTATGACGATCTTCACCTCCAGAATAAATAATCTTAAAATCTTCATATATCTTGATGCCTGCTCCTGTCAATCTCGTTTCGCACATACCTAAGATATTAATTTTTTCCCTTTCAGTTTCTTGTTTTATGTTCTCTAATTTTTCGTCATCGTTTAACGTCCTAACGTTCCAAGTTGCTAATTTTAACGTCTCTGTCCTTGTCTTGCGATGATCAGTCTTTAAGCGAATCATGATGTACTAGGCACTTTTAAAGAGGTAGTTTGCCGTTGCTTTCCTCTATGGCAGTGACCTTACTGGTCGGAGACCGCAGCCATTGACTCAAGAAGAGTTCATCTGCCTGCCGTCGTGAAACTCGAGACCATGACCCAAAAATATCTGTTGACTGCCCTCAAAATTTCATCCACCAACTGCCTTCCTGATCTGTTTTCTTTTGAAAACTTCCAATCAAAGAACACAAAATAACATCACATAATCCACAGGAAAACACTATTCATAGGTAATCCATAGGAAATCACACGAAATCGAAAGGAAAACACTAAATAGCGTCCCTCCGAAAAGTAACTCTTCATTTTGCCCCCCATGGCAAGACAAGATCCCAGACACTGAAGTCCTAGAAAGAGCGTCCATGCCCAGTATCCACACTCACCTAATGAAGAATCGGATTCGCTGGGCTGGTCACTTGACTCGCATGCCAGATCACAGGCTTCCTAAACAAATATTTTACGGCGAGTTGCGTTGTGGTAAACGCTCACAAGGCGGCCAGAGGAACGCTTTAAAGACACTCTGAAAATCTCACTGAATGCTTTTGGAATTCATCATGACACCTGGGAGACTGCAGCCAGAGACCGAAATTCGTGGCGTGCATCATTACGCAAAGATGCAGTCACTTGTGAGTCAACCAGGACTGCAAGAGCTGTGAAGAAAAGACAGAACAGAAAAGCCATTGCAGGAAATCCTCCTCCAGAAACGTCAAGCATTCTTTGTCCACATTGTCAAAGAACATTTCGAGCCAAAATAGATCTTATCAGCCATCTTAGAACTCACGGCTCAATACTTTCAACCCCAATGGATGAAATGAATGGTCATCATCATTCTTGATGGACAAACAAAACAATGTATATGGAAGTAGAGGATCTTGTACACGCTTTAAGCCACATTGGGTATATGGTGCTACACCCATATTTGTATAGACACAATCGGCTCTAGGTAAGGGAAGTGGTCAGTGATGTGGTCAGTAATGTGGTCAGTGATGTGATGTCGCCAGTGTGATGTGGTCAGTGATGTGGTCAGGGATGTGGTCCAGTGATGTGTCAGTGATGTCGTCAGTGATGTGGTGTGGTCCACTGATGTGGTCAGCGATGTCTTCCGAGATGAGGTTAGTGATGTGTTTAGTGATGTGGTCAGTGATGTGGTCCCTGATGTGGTCAGTGATGTGGTCAGTGATATCAGTGATATGGTAATTAATGTGGTCAGTCATATGGTCAGTGATGTGGTCAGTGATGTGGACATTAATGTGGTCATTGATGTGGTCAGTGGTGTGGTCAGTGATGTGGTCAGTGTCTCACCTTTCACCTTACCCCCCCCCCCCACCACCCCCCAGCACGTCCGTGTCCCCATGTGAGGCTGAGTTTACCAGGGAGCCCAGATAGATTTAAACACATAACCGCGTCCGGTGGGATTAACACACGTGACTGTAGAAACCTACAGGTGGGATTAACACACGTGCCTGTCGGACCTACAGGTGGGATTTATAAACATGACTGTCGGGCCTACAGGTGGGATTAACACACGTGACTGTCGGACCTACAGGTGGGATTAACACACGTGACTGTCGGACCTACAGGTGGGATTAACACACGTGACTGTCGGACCTACAGGTGGGATTAACACACGTGACTGTCGGACCTACAGGCGGGATTAACACACGTGACTGTCGGACCCACAGGTGGGATTAATACACGTGACTGTCGGACCTACAGGCGGGATTAACACACGTGACTGTCGGACCTACAGGTGGGATTAACACACGTGACTGTCGGATCTACAGGTGGGATTAACACACGTGACTGTCGGACCTACAGCTGGGATTAACACACGTGACTGTCGGACCTACAGCTGGGATTAACACACGTGACTGTCGGACCTACAGGCGGGATTAATATACGTGACTGTCGGACCTACAGGCGGGATTAACACACGTGACTGTCGGACCTACAGGCTGGGATTAACACACGTGACTGTCGGACCTACAGGCGGGATTAATACACGTGACTGTCGGACCTACAGGCGGGATTAACACACGTGACTGTCGGACCTACAGGCGGGATTAATATACGTGACTGTCGGACCTACAGGCGGGATTAACACACGTGACTGTCGGACGTACAGGCGGTATTAACACACGTGACTGTCGGACCTATAGCTGGGATTAACACACGTGACTGTCGGACCTACAGGCGGGATTAATATACGTGACTGTCGGGCCTACAGGTGGGGTTTCCACACGTGACTGTCGGACCTACAGGTGTGATTAACACACGTGACTGTCGGCCCTACAGGTGGGATTAACACACGTGACTGTCGGACCCACAGGTGGGATTTACGCACGTGACTCTCGGACCTACAGGTGGGATTAACACACGTGACTGTCGGACCTACATGTGGGGTTAACACACGTGACTGTCGGACCTACATGTGGGGTTAACACACGTGACTGTCGGACCTACAGCTGGGATTAACACACGTGACTGTCGGACCTACAGGCGAGCATGCTAGCGATTGCTCTACCTCGGCCTCCTAATGTGTGGGTTAATTAAAGTTAGTTGCATATACTTTACAGGACGTCGCAGTCAACCCTTGCATTTTTGGATATTTGTGATGTATCTCAAGTGTACATTCAGTTGTTTGCCATTGCTTTATGAATGACCAGCACTCATGCCATTGTATAAAAACTAACGCAAGGAGGTCTGCTGCCAAATCGCCAACTGCTGTGTTTCGGACGCTGGTTGCTGGATTACGATTTTTGCCAGTAACCATTCGCCAATGAACAGATTAAAATGTGGACATATTTAACCACAAGTCATTTGGCAACAGCTTAGAAATTAGAAATATTCTAATGTACCCAAGTAATTTGAGGTTAAGTTTTCTAATGTGTAAGGTTTTACCCAAGCAATTTGGGGTTAATGTTTCTAATATGTTTGTTGTTGTCCTAGTAAATTGTGGTTAATTGTTCTGATGTATAAGCTGTTGCCCAAATAATATGTGGTTACTTTTTCTAATGTGTAAGCTATTGCCCAAGAAAAATGTGGTTACTTTTTCTAATGTGTAAGCTATAGCCCAAGAAATGTGGGGTTACTTTTTCTAATGTGAAAGCTATAGCCCAAGAAATTTGGGGTTGCTTTTTCTAATGTGAAAGCTATAGCCCAAGAAATTTGGGGTTACTTTTTCTAATGTGGAAGCTATAGCCCAAGAAATTTTGGGTTACTTTTTCTAATGTGTAAGCTGCTGCCCAAGTAATTTGTGATTACGTGTTCTAATATGTAAGCTGTTGCCCAAGTAAGTTTGTAGTTAAATGTTCTAATGTGTAAGCTTTTGCCCAAGTGATTTGTAGTTAATTTTTCTGTGTAAGCTGTTGCCAAAGTGATTTGTGATTATTTTTCTAATGTTTAAACTGTTGTCAAGTGGTTGGTGGGTAGAATCTCTAATATGTAACGGGCGCTTTGGTGTAATCACTTGGATCTTACGCTGACAATAACATGAACGAGGTCCGGCGAGGGTACGTCATTAGAAGTGTATGCCAAATCTCTGTGTCACTCATCTTACCAAAAGATGTTGTAAAACATGTATCATTGACACCCCAGATACAGCAAGACAGACATTATCAATAACATTACATCTGTAAAATAATTGTTTCCTTTCTCTTTCGGTGACTTTTCCAGTGCTCAGATGGTGATAGAGGAACCGGCGTGTGTTCATGTAGTAAGAACTTTGTTGGTACCATCTGCAACCAGTGTGCAAACGATACGACCTTTGGACCTCACTGTAATGAGCGTAAGTTCAAGCCTTCATCATCATCATCCAATGCCATCGTTGCATTACAGACTGGATGCAATGTTCTTCAAGACTCTGTCCTTCATGTCGCATATTGCCGTTCTTGATATTGCCCACCACATGTAACTTTTGTCGCCTTCTTACGAGGGTAAGTTAAAAAGTAAGTCACGTAAGTGGCTGTAGAAAAATAATTAAATATGATAACAACAAGAAATAGTTTATTTTTATACATACACTCCCCCTTATTTCTCAACATAATCTCCACCAACATTTATGTTCTTATCCCATCGTTTTGTAAGCCCTCCCAATCCTGTTGCAAAGAACTGCGTGCTCTGTTTTCTAAACCATGTTTTCACTTTACATTCAACTTCGGCGTCACTCGCGAAATGTCTCCCGCCGAGGTGGGGTTTCAGGGACTTAGCCCCTAGCGATGTGTCGCAAAACGGTGCATACCTGGGTAGAAAAGTTACGAAGGCGAGTCAATAAGTAAGTCACACAGTTCTGTGGGATGGCAGGTAAATAAAAACAAAGCACGCAGTTCTATGCAGCAGGTTTGGGAGGACTGATAAAACGATGGGATACTGTCACCGTCCTAGATCTCTAGGGGATTGAAACTCGGGCTCATACAGGAAACAAACTCCGTTCGTATGCAATATAACATCATTTATTATTACTATGTTACAGTAAGCTGGCGAAGAGAGGTTTCGCAAGCCAGCAATCTGTAAGTTGCATATCACAGGAGTTTACAATAAACATAATCATCACAACAACTCTATCAGCTATCTAACATATGCATAAGACCCCTAAATACACTTGGGTCGAAACTATCAAGTCCCCCTTAAGGTAAGCCCTGTTGCTTCCTCGATGTCCAGTCCGTGTCTGCCCTTCCACACGTGTCGCAATCCGACACGGGTGGTAACTCTCTCTGAGTTTCTCGTGGACCCCGCAATCGGCGGGCCCCATCAGTGTCCACGGGGCTGTGGACACACTGACCGGTCCTTCGAGAAGGCTCTGGATTATTCGAGCCTTCGAGTGACTCGGTTCTTTCCCTTTGGCTGGAGTTCTATCCCTTGTCTAGTTTCTCCTACTTTTATGTTGGTACCGCACCTATGTGAGGCTGTGACAGGATTAGTGCAGAACTAATTACCATAATAACCCATCAGAGCAGGGGGGAGGGGGACTCCTATTTCATTTTTTTCTAAGTCCAAAATTTCTTTGTCTAAATTTGCTCTATAATGTAAAGGAATTGAATATGGTCTACATTTGATCGGTGTCAGATCTGTCAACACAATTGAATGTGTTATTTTGTCAGTCTGTCCAGGTTTGTTTGAGAAGATAGTTTTATAATCGTTAAGAAGAGACAAAATGTCTTGTCGCTGCTGTTGTGTCACTGTGTCAGAGATTTGTATGTCCTTCATCGTACTGTCGTCGTTCATAATTGGTACTGGAATTTCTGTATTGTCTACGTCCGTCTGATTTATTACTGACGCTACTGTTTGTAAATTGTCTTCAATGTCATTGTCGTCGTCGTCGAGACTAATAGTTGTCAATGTGTCGTTAAATTGGTCGTCCATGTCATTATCCCATATTGTCGGTACTGTGAATATGTTTTCGTCGTCTTCGTCGTCACAAGAATGAGTCGTTAATGATGCTTCGTTTGTCGAGGTGTCATTCAGTCGGGTAATTGTCGTTTCGTTTTCGTTGTCTTTCTTGTCAGTTTGGTTATTGTCATCTGTTATCTGCGTCTTCTTGTTCGTGTCACTGTCCTTTCTAGAATAGTACGGTTTTAACATATTTACATGGAATATTTTCAACTTTCCATTCACAGAAATTTCGTAGTCAACTTCCGAAATCTTTCTTACAACCTTAAACGGTCCCTGCCAAGAGGTTGATAGTAAATCTCTCTTGTCAGGTAGTAATAGTAACATGTCTTGATTTGGTTGTAATACAATCGTTTTTGCCCCTTTGTTGGCGTACTGCCTGTACCTAAAACCTTTCTCCTGTAATGATGTTCTGGCCAGTATACAGGATCTAATGATTTTGTCTCTGGTGTCAGTGACCAAATCATAGGTGGAAACTGGTAATTGGGTGTTTACGGGGTGTGATATTATATCTTTGTAAATAGTGAGAGGTCCTCTTGGGTTCGCTCCGTATATCAATTCGAATGGAGAGAACCCCGTACTTGATTGTGGGACTTCTCTGTATGCGAACAGCACCGTTGGGAGAAGTATATCCAAATCGGCTGGATTATCAGCTGTCACTTTGGATAACATATGTTTTAGGTCCCCATTTAGTTTTTCGCAAATTCCATTTGCGGCCGGTCGATAGGGACTTGTAAAACATTGTTTTATGCCTAGTAACTTAGTTACCGATTGGGTGGCATTAGATATGAATTGCGTTCCTCTATCTGATATTATCTTCTCCGGAAAGCCAAAACGGGAGAATATCTGTAATAATACGTCCGTCACATCCTTAGAGGAGATAGATTTTAATGGAATCATTTCTGACCACCTCGAACACAAATCAACGAGTGTAAAAATGTATCTATTTCCTTTGTTTGAGATGTGGTTCAAAGGACCTACTAAATCAACCGCCACGATTTGAAATGGTCTCGAGGCAGTTGTGGTTGATTGAATTTCTGCCGTAGGGTTTTTCCCTTTTTTGATTAGTTTCTGACAGGTATCACATGATTTACAAGGAGTTTTTATGTCATGGCAAAATTTAGGCCAATAAAATTGGCTCAGGACTCTGGCCCTGGTTTTTTCGTAACCCATATGACCTCCGAAAGGTGCGTCATGGGCTATATGTAGCACTTTCTCACGATGTGACTGGGGTAGAACCACTTGCTGTATCGTGGTTTGATCTCTGGTATATAATCTAGTCAGAATGTTGTTATTTAGTCTAAATGTCCAAGAAGCGTTTTTCGTCAATTTTGGCTTTAATCCTACTAGCCGAAAGTATGGCGAAAGAGTTGGATCTGATTTTTGTTCTTCTATAAACTCGGTGGTGGTAATATTGGGTGAAATGATTTGTAGTGACTCCTGAAGTTGGTCGTTGTGGGTTTTGTGTGTCATTTGTCTTGTTACTATATTAGCGTATTGTGTGTGTTGTTGCACATTTACAGGCTTAATATTCTGTGGATCGATGGAGTCCTCAGTTCGAGGTGTTAATTTGATGATATATTGAAAGATTCAACCGCCCCAGTATTCTGCACCTCTGTGAATTCGTTTCGAATTCCGTCATCGGTTGTCTCCCTTGTGCTTTTGGCAGTTTGAGACAAGCACGCGTGGTTTTTCATTTTGGAACCACTGTTCGGTTTTTGGATACAGTTTTTCTGTTCCCATTATCTGATTTCTTGTTCAGAGCAAGATCTTATGTTGGGAAGATTCCCAAGGATGATTTCAGCGGCAGGATTTTCTAGTACTGCGCATAGAACTTGTCCTGATATAAAAGGTGTCCGAATTTCGGCAAGTGCTAGGGGGTATCTTTCGATAGTGCCTGCGAATGTGCGACAAGTTACGTATTTGTGTGTGTAGTCTTTGTCATTAACTAATGTCTTCTTAATTCCACAAAGAGTCGCTCCGGAATCGCGTATTAATGTACATTGTTTGTTATTAACAAAACCTGTTGCAAACTTTAACTTGCCTGTTGATGTTAAGGCTGCGTTGGCCATTTCGTTAGAAACTGGGATTGTGTGGCCGCATAGCAAAGTTGTATCAAGCTGAAATTTTCTACAGGTGTTACATGTGTTATTAGTGATGGTGTTAATGATTTCTACAGCGTTACCTAACTCACTCGCACTTTCATTCTGGATGTCGCATTCGTTCTGTTGTTCAATTTCTTCATCTGAGGATGTATTTATTAATGCGGCATTAGCCTGCTTCATCATCTTTCGTCCATCACAGCGGGCTGAATAGTGTCCAAAGCTGGAACAAAAATAACATTTGACCGCTCTCTGATATGCGTTCCTTTTGTTCTTTTGTTTTTCCACCATCATTTGCAGATGATGTGGATAATTTGGTGATTTGTCACACATCGCGTACTCTTCGTGTGTCAAATGACAATACTGGCACCTTACTGGCTTTGTGAACTTAGAGCGTTGTTTGAACCTATTTTCATTTGGTTTTGAATATTTGGTGTTTGTAACCGCTGCTGTTTCATTTTGGCTCATATTCAACTGAAAAATATCGCGGTTCGCTGTAAAATATGCGCTCCCCTTATTTTCTATTTCCTGAATATTTTTACAATCCATTTGTCTCAAAAATTTAGAAAAAGGTGTTGGTATTGTGGTAATAATTTTGTCAATTATAATTAGCTCCTTCAGCTTATCATGGTTGTTATTTGTTTTTGCTGAGGTTATCCATTTTGTACAAGTATCTTGGACTGTAGACACGTAGTCTATGAAAGTTTGGTTAGGCAAAGGGGTTAATTTGGAGAACTGTAGTTGATAGCCTGCTGTATCTAGTGAAAAATGTTGTAGTATTCTTTGTTTCAAATAGTCGTAATCTTTCCTCATGTCTTGTGCAACTGTTTCTATCACTTTTAAGGGCTCTAAAGCTAAATTTCTCATCAGAATAAATGACCAGTCGACTTTTGCGACGTTATGATAAGTCATCAAGCACTCAAAGTTCTCTAAGTATGCGCTGATTGAATCTCCTGAACAAAACGGCTTGACCAGGCCTTTATATTTGTTGTATTTTTGTTCATCTTCTTTACTTCTAAGTTTGTTTACTGACATTTCTAAGTTGGAGTCAATTTCCATTTGTTTCAGTTTTATCTGTGTCTCTGCATTTAATTGGGCTTGCTTGGTTGCAGCCTCAAGCTCCATTTGTATCTTCTTCTCTTGAGCCTGCAGTTGCATTTTCTTTTCTTTAGCTTCCAGTTGCATCTGCATCTTTTTCTCTTCTCTTTCTGCTTGCATCTTTTTCTCTTCCCTTTCCATTGTTCTGTCTTCTCGTGCAATATTTTCTGAATGTGTCTTTTGTGCCCATTCTGCAAATTTTTCCTCAATATATCCTAATCTAATACCTAATTCGATGCACTGTTCTAATGTTGACATCTTGTATTTTAGTATTGTTTCCTTTATTGAAATTAAAAGCCTTTGATTTTAGTCTGGGTGTACAAAAGTTGGTTATCCCCCTTAATGTTTACATTCAAATTTACACAAGCAGGTTTACTTGGTTATGAGATTAGCATATACATACAAATCAATGCAAAGAAAAAAATGTTACATTAATGAATCATGGATGAGTATCGCTTAGGGACATAATGAGCATGAAATGAAACTCATCTTAATTTTCCTGATCTCTCGACTGTAGTCTTGTTGTGCTTTCCTGTTTTCTCGCCACTGCTGGAGTACAGGTTACATACACACGATATTTCGCGGAACAATCTGATGTTGGAATCAAAAAAAATTAGTAACAGTCAATGTAATTGTCACAGTCATGTCAAATTTTATGAACATCAGTATAAATTCAAATATTTTTGTAGAGGGACTATAATAGCTCATTTACAGATAATATGATGATAGCTGCAAAGTTTTTGACTTTGTGATGTATGATATATATTTTTTTTTTACTTGGCAAACCCAAGAGCTGTCTGAAAGTAAAGCTTCTGATTGCCAAAACCGGCTTGCCCCCAAATAGCCTGTCACCGTCCTAGATCTCTAGGGGATTGAAACTCGGGCTCATACAGGCAACAAACTCCGTTCGTATGCAATATAACATCATTTATTATTACTATGTTACAGTAAGCTGGCGAAGAGAGGTTTCGCAAGCCAGCAATCTGTAAATTGCATATCACAGGAGTTTACAATAAACATAATCATCACAACAACTCTATCAGCTATCTAACATATGCATAAGACCCCTAAATACACTTGGGTCGAAACTATCAAGTCCCCCTTAAGGTAAGCCCTGTTGCTTCCTCGATGTCCAGTCCGTGTCTGCCTTTCCACACGTGTCGCACTCCGACACGGGTGGTAACTCTCTCTGAGTTTCTCGTGGACCCCGCAATCGGCGGGCCCCATCAGTGTCCACGGGGCTGTGGACACACTGACCGGTCCTTCGAGAAGGCTCTGGATTATTCGAGCCTTCGAGTGACTCGGTTCTTTCCCTTTGGCTGGAGTTCTATCCCTTGTCTAGTTTCTCCTACTTTATGTTGGTACCGCCCCTATGTGAGGCTGTGACAGATACGTGCATCAATGTTGGTGGAAATTATGTTGAGAAATAAAGGGTCAATGTATGTATAAAAATAACCTGGTTTCAAGTTGTTATCATAGTTAGTTATTTTCCTACACCCATTTGTGACTTACTTATTAACTTACACTTGTACATGCTTCAATTCTTCATATTTTTCACCACATGAAACCGCGGGCTTCCTCTTGCAAGCTTGCCCTCCACATTTCCCTCCACCAAACCTTGGAAGGCTTCTGGGTTGGTCTGGTTGGTTAGTTGGAAGCCTTTTGACAACTTGCGTAAAATCCCAGCCACGGTCATTATTCAAAACCTCTTAAATTGTAATCATATTGTCAACACAGGCAGTTCATGTATTGCATTTTTTAGAACAATACACGAATAATAACATTTACTGATACCTCTGCCATTAGGTGTTTGAAACATGTGTTTTTAAGACAAACATATTAAGTAGTGAATTTACTATTACCGTGGCGACAACACATGCTCTGCAATCAAACACTATCATTGATTATGTGTGTTATATATTTCAGCCACAATTTAATTCACCTATTCACGTCATGCGATATATATATATATATATATATATATATATATATATATATATATATATATATATATATATATATATATATATATATATATATATATAACTGCAGTACGCACCTGACGAGATACCCCAAGATATGTCGGCCAATACATTGTTCAACCTATGGTTGATGGCTTTGTTGTTTACATATCATCATCATCATCATCATCATCATCATCATCATCATCATCATCATCATCATCATCATCATTCATCATCATCATTCATCATCATCATTCATCATCATCATTCATCATCATCATTCATCATTATCATTCATCATCATCATTCATCATCATCATTCATCATCATCATTCATCATCATCATTCATCATCATCATTCATCATCATCATTCATCATCATCATCATCATCATCATCATCATCATCATCATCATCATCATCATAAACTGCTTTGCCATCTGGTATGGGCATTACGCGTCTCCATATGGCGTGCTCTCTCCAACACAATGTATTACGATTAGCGTGTTTGATGCTATTTTTCAATTTCATTATTAAAAGCCTTAAACATCTTCTCTTCTCTTCTTTCTCTGTCTTTTTCGATTAATCTTTCCAGCTGCTAAATTATGGCCTATTTTCTACTCTAATATACTGTGTATCTAAATGACTGCCTCTTTCTGATGCATGTGGTAAGATGTCTTTTTGTCTTAGCTTCTTCCAAACTATTTATTTTACCCAGGTTTTCTGTAGAATTATATTTCTTGTGGCGAAAAGGAGTTGTTTCCCTTTTTTACTTATCATCAAGGGCTTGCAGCCATATGTTAACATTGGTTCTATGTAACATGCACGCATTCGTGTTTTAACTTTCCATGAGTAGGATATATTGCTGATATATTTTACCAAAGTAGCATTTATAATTTTCAGCATGTACATGCCAGTTTGGCCAGTGTGACTCAGGCCTAGAAGGTACTGGCCAATGCCGGTCTGGAACTTGCAAGTTTCCATACATCGGGCAAAACTGTGATACAGAGATGGTTCCTTGTGAAAGTGATGACCTCTGTCCTGTGAATGCCAAATGTTACCTGGGAGAAGATGGCATTGAGAGGTACATATAGTGTGTGACCATGTTTTATATGGGTTAAAGAGAAGATGGCATTGAAAAGTACAGATAGTGTGTGACCATGCTTTATATGGGTTGTAACTTTTTCAGTGCGAAGAGTTTCTCAACTGACGCCGAAGAGAGAAAGTAAGCTTTATAAAATAACAAATTCATTATTGTCACAAATGGTAAAAACAGTGCAAATGGCCATTTGGGGAAGTCAGATTTCTGTAGCTGTCTAATAAAATGTAAAACACACACACACACGCACGCGCGCGCACGCACGCACGCACGCGCACACACACACGTTCCAGCACATTGAACATGGTTGAGATTCAAGGGGAAGATTCAGTCACGCGTCACTCTAAGAGAAAGAAACTGTCATGGCACTATGCAAGTAGTGAATGTAGCAAGAAAAATGTTTTAGTCCAAATGTTTCTTAGAAGCGGATCAACATGATGATAGGGACAAGCCTTGCTTTTGAATGTGTGACATCTTGAGGTGAAATGCGTTGTACTGTTTTGTCAAGCGTGTGTCTCAGTACATCCGACTTCGACTGGCATTTGTTCCGGGTTGCTTAACCTAGTTTGTGAATGTTCCCGAGTCTACCTACTAGCAGCAGGTTTGTGTCTCGCTGTGTCTGGTCCATAGCCCTTGAACTGTCCGACATGGCAAGACCCTACCAGTAGCTGTGCTTCCTTCGGTGTAGAGCTTGGCGTCATTTAAATCACAAAAGCTGCTCTACACTACAAGATGGATACACAGCAACAAGGGAGCTAAATATCCCCAGATGTACAACTACCAGCGTGTGATCATTACGCCTGGAAGAGCGATTTCAAGGTGATGCCATGGAATTGAAGACCTGTAAGTTAACATATTCTGTACCAAGTAACTCCCTATTGGTTGATCCTACATTCATACATCTCCAACAAGTTACCATTGTTTCCACCACTCGCTGTACATCATGTCTCAAGTGGGCCACGAACCGTGCTGCTTCTCTTCAAGAGCCGTAGATCTTTAATGCATCCATCGGCTTCTCTATTGTTTCGGTCTGTATGTACTACAGGGGTTCTCGCAATCAGGTTTCTTCTGAGTCCGTAGTATAGTTTCTCCAATCGTCTACCAGTGTTGCCCGGGTTGTGATCACTGACATAGACAAGCAATTCTAGGGAACCATTGGTGGAGAGAGAGGAGAACAAGTGTAGATCCTGAACATATTTAGAGATCAATTCATTAGGGAACCTTGTCCATATAAAAAAGCATAGACGATTGTCAAGGGATGTGTCGGCGAGAAACGTGTAAAAAAAAGGGGGGGGGGGGACATGTAAGAGGAAGACAATGTTACAGGTGGGTAGAGAACATCTGTGATTTTGATAATAACATCGCAAGTTATACAAGGTAGACGATGTTACAGGTGGGTAGAGTACATCTTTGATCTTGGTAATAACACCGAAAGTTATACAAGGAAGGTGGCCTTTAAACATGCTTAGCCTTATATTGGGTATATGGTGCTATCCCATATTTGTATAGACAATCAGCACTTCAAGGTCTGGTGTGGTCAATGCCACACAGGCCATCTCTACCCACGGAGACATGTCCTGGTACTCATTATAGGCTTGGGTGAACTGGGAAGCCAATTCTGTAGTGAGAGTCCGCCTCGTTGCGAATTCAACATTCCGCATGTTTGTAAGTTACACGA
This sequence comes from Cepaea nemoralis, assembly GCA_014155875.1. Lineage (NCBI taxonomy): Eukaryota > Metazoa > Mollusca > Gastropoda > Stylommatophora > Helicidae > Cepaea > Cepaea nemoralis. The sequence goes on from JACEFZ010015605.1 coordinate 83,430, forward strand.
ACTTTCTATTCTGTAAGTTATCTGAATATTCTATGTTTTAATTTAATCCGACAGTCTATACTGTAAAGTACATGCACTTTCTATACTGTGAGTTCGTGAACATTATATAATGTAAGTTATCTGAACATTCTATGCTGTAAGTTACATCAACATAATATCTCATCTCATCTCATCATGTTCCTCTTGTACCTTGCGTTGCCGAGGTGAAGTATAAACAGCGGGAGAGTGCCCTCTTATGGGCTTCATGTATTGATATTCCCATGGACTCTGTTATTCCCTGCGTCCATCGTTTACGTGGGCGGCCTCTTCCTTTGCTTCCCTCTGCTCTGTACATCATTGCTTGTTGTGGTATACTGTTAGTTGGTAACCTACTTGCATGGCCAAACCATTTGACTTGATGTTTTCTAATAAAATCTAGTGCAGCTGTAACCCCCACTTTAGTCCTGATTTCTTCATTTCTGATCTTATCTCTTCTTGATACATTGAGTATCAACATAATATAGTGTAAGTTATATGAACTTTTCATACTTAATTTATATACATATTCTATACTTTAAGTTATATGAACATTGCTATATTATAATGTATATGAACATTCAATACTTTTAGTTATATGAACATTTTACACTGTAACTTATATAAACATACTAAACGTTGAGGTATATAGCCATTCTGTAATGTAAGTTATATGGACATTTTTTCTCTAAGCATCTCGGAACAGTAATAACATCTGATGGGGCCTTGAAGAGATTAGAACAAGAATCGTCATGTCTAAGGTAGCCTTTAGCAAGATGAAAAACATACTGACCAATAAAAAGATGTCAATTGAAACGAGGAAAAGAGTGTTGAGGTGCTACATAGAACCTGTACTTTTATATGGATGTGAAGCTTGGACAATGAGCAGTCAAGCTGAAAAACATCTGATGGCTGTAGAAATGTGGTTTCTGAGGAAAATGCAAAGAATACCATGGACAGCCAGAAAGACAAATGAATAAGTCCTTCAAAAAACAAACAAAGATCGTAAACTGATTAGAGACATTAGACGCAGAATCCAAAATTTGTTGGGCATGTTATGAGAAGACATGGATTGGAGAACTTGGTGACAACTGGCAAGATCGAAGGGAACAGACCAAGAGAAGACATAGAAGCAAATACCTGGATGGCTTGGCCACATGGCATGGTCGAGACAGGAACACGGTGCTGATCCACGACTCTGGTGATCGAGTGAGATGGCAGAACATGACCGCCCACGCTTACCGACATGGCACATGATGGATGGATTCTCTAAGCTCACATTAGGAAGCGAAAGTAAGGAGTGGCCAGCACGCGCTAAAGAAATAGAAATTCAGCAATTAAGTCATGACTTCTCTCGTCCTGGCCATCTGATTATATATACCGAGGGCTCTGTTTTAAGACGGAATAAAAAAAAAGTGCCTGTTGATTCATTAAAAAAAGCCAATTGCCCATGTTTAGATAAGGAAAGCTTGGCTTATGATACCACAACCTCAAGACTGAGAATGAAGGTGAAGGCGGTTACTGCGGCTTTCCATTGGTTGGGCGACATAATGATGACATTGTCGTGATTGTAACTGATTTACCAAGCACGCTGACAAAAGTGACTACTGATATGCTTCGTGCTGAATGGTATTCATCAGTTCAGGTGTCGCGAGTTGTGAGCATTCGCTGGATGTGTTTCTCCAGGACATTCTGGTGATGTTGGAAATGAACAGACAGATAGATTGGCTGGTGCCGCATCATTGAGAGATGATTTGATGCTCGATAAGGCAGATGTGGTGAAGACCCTCTGGGGGAACGTGTACAATGCAGAAGAACATATTGAGTATCATGGTCTAGAGCAGTGGTTCTCAATTTTTTTTAACCCATGCACCCCTTCACATATGTTCAGAATGCCATCCCCCCACCGTTCGTATTTCCTCCTTATACATTTCCCCCTCCCCGCCCCTACACAGTATATGTAAATATTGAGGCTAAATGTAATAATACAAACTAAAACAAGTCTACACGTCTACATAAAACGTGATTTGCGGGTCTACTTACGTTATAAAACGAATTTCAGAAGGGCGAGAAGTACACAACTATAAAGTATGAAGGTGGACAACAATATCAAGTAATAGGTTCTTGTATTAACGGGATCTTGAAATAATCTTAATTCCACCCCCCCTCCCCCTAGGAAACCCTAAAATTCCCCCCTGGAGAGGAATTCCCCACCAGTTCAGAACCATTGGTTTAGAGAGAATGCGCCAGCAGGTGTGGTCAGTGAATATAGTAGACAGTCGTCACACAGAAGTAAGGCAAGACGGACATGTAATCAGATTGTATTGGAACTATCAACATTGGAACTCTTCGCTGCCTGTTGAAGATAAGGACTGAACGAACGCTCACGGAATGCCCCGAGTGCAATCATGTCGGTTCTTGACCCAACTCAACTACTCTAAGCTATATGAACATTCTATACTGTAAGCTTTATAAACATTCTATATTCTAAGTATATTAACATTCGATTGTCTAAGTTATATGTACATTCTATATTGTATGTTATGGAAGACTCTATATTGCAAATTAAACGAACATTCTGTACGTAAGCTTTACTGGCCTAATTCTAGCAAACAAATCCTAAACTGCACTAATCTATTTTACACAGTTTATATTATCTAATGTTATAGTTTACTTCTATAATTTTACAGTTTACCTCCCCTCATGTTATAGTTTAACTCCTCTCATGTTATAGGTTACCTCCTCTAATATTATAGTTTACCTCCTCTATTGTTATAGATTGCCTCCTTTATTGCTATAGTTTATCTCCTCTAATGTTAAAGTTATCCTAATCTCATGTTATAGTCTACCTCCTCTCATGTTATAGTTTATATCCTCTAATGTTATAGTTTACGTTCCTCTCTTGTTATAGTCTATGTCTTCTAATATTTCAACACTTGTTACATGACTATGTTCACAGTTGTCATTATTTCCACTATTAATATATTTTATTTTCATTAGTATAACAGTTTATCCTCTCTAATGTTATAGTTTGTTTCCCCTAATATAATAGTTTATTTACTCTAATGTCATGCTTTAGGTTCCACTAATGTTATATTTTATTTCTTCTAATGTCATAACACTTACTGAAAAATTAAAATGTCCACAGTTGTCATTGTTTACCTGGCTATGAAGAAGATGGAGACAATTGTTCGATGATTGACCTCTGTGCAGAGGGAAGAAACCCCTGTCACCAGCAGGTCTGAATATGTTTTCTATTGTTTCGTTTGTTTACGTAGTTATCTGTTATTCTGTTCTTTGTTATGCAGGAATTCTGTAATGTAAAATGAACAAGTTCAATTTTCTCAGTTACACAGACATTATAAAAGGCATACGTTAGTTAATAAAAGACATGTCAACATGATGAAGATGCTTGCAGATTTACACATTGATGGAAAAGACCTTTGACTTGTAAAAACATGACATCGGAATCAACAAGCTGCCACAGAGATTAATAATGAATTAAGTAAATATCAGCCTATTGAGAGACATGCGGGACATGGATGTGTAATATCACCAGACCCCCCCCCCCCCCCCCCCCCCACCACCACCACCACTTTCCAAATAGTGAAAACAGTTTAAAATTTAGAATATATGAGAGGAATGACCATTGGGGGACATAACATAATAACATTAGCTGTGCGGATGATACAGTATTGATTGGACACAATAAAAAGGCTCTAAAACATTTAGTAGATACGATTATTTTACATAGTGAACAACTAGGTTTAGAATTAAATTGCAAGAAGACAAGAGATAATTGTCGTCACCAAGAAGAAACAAACGCGACAATGTAATATACGGGTAAATGTGAATATTCTTATACAAGTGAACTGGTACAACTATCTTGAAACAGTCATAACATCTGATGGGAGGTGCCTTGAAGAGAGTATAACAACAATCGCTATGGCAAATGTTGCCTTTAGCAAGATGGAACAACTTACTGATCAATAAAAGATGTTATTTGCAATGAGAACAAGAGTGCTGAAGTGCTACATGGAATCTGTACTTTTGTATGGATGTAAAACTTTGGCAATGAGCAGACAAGCTAAGAATAAGAAACATCTAATGGTAGCGAAATGTTGTTTCTGAGAAGCAAAGAAAACCATGGAGAGACAGAAAAATCAATGAGCATGCACGATAAGAAGGAAATGGAAAACGTAAACTGATTAGAGAAATTAGACGTAGACAGACACAATTTTTTTTGACATGATATGAGAAGACAAAACAACTAGAAAACTTGGTGACAACTGACAAAATTGAGGGAAAAAGAACAAATGGGAGGCAGATACGTAAATATCTGGATGGCTTGACAACGTGACATTGTCAACAGAAGAACACAGAGCTGATCCACGACTCTGGTGATCGTGTGAGATTTCGAAACATGGCCGCCCACGCTTATGGGCATGGCACATGATGATGATGTTGATGATACGTTAGTTGCTGTCATTTATAGGACATCGTAATCAACGCCAGGAATATTTCGCTATTTGTGATATCAATCAATCAATCATGTGCCATGCCGGAAAGCGTGGGCGGTCATGATTCGCCATTTCACTTGATCACCACAGTCGTGTATCAGCTCAGTGTTCCTGTCTCGTCCATGCCATGCGGCCAAGCCATCCAGGTATTTTCCTCTCGGTCTTCCTCTTGGTCTGTTCCCTTCGATCTTGCCAGTTCTCCAGTCCATTTCTTCTCATAACATGTCCAAAAATTTTTGACTGTCTACGTCTAATTTCTCTAATCAATCTACGATTTTCATTTGTCTCTTGTAGTACTTGGTCATTGGTTTTTCTATCTGTCCATGGTATTCTTTGCATTTTCCTCAGAAACCACATTTCTGCAGCCATCAGATGTTTTTCAGCTTGACTGCACATTGTCCAAGTTTCACATCCATACAAAAGAACAGGCTCTATGTATCCCCTCAACACTCTTTTTCTCGTTTCAATTGACATCATTTTATTGGTCAGAATGTTTTTCATCTTGCTAAAGGCTACTTTCGCAATGGCGATTCTTGTTCTAATCTCTTCAAGGCATCTGCCATCAGATGTTATGACTGTTCCGAGATAATTGTACCGATTCACTTGATTAAGAACATTCCCATTTACTTGTATATTACACTATGGTATTCCCTTCTTCCTAGTGACGACCATAATCTGTGTCGTCTTACAATTTAATTAAATCCCTAAATGTTCCCTGTGTGCAACAACTGCATCTACTAAATGCTGCAGATCCTGCTCATTGTCTGCAATCAATAATGTATCATCCGCATATCTGATGTTATTGATGTTTCTTCCTCCATTGATGATTCCTTTCATATCATCTGGATTTCTGAAAATATTTTCACAAGACTGGGAAAAAAACAATCTGGAAACATTACACATCCTTGTTTCACACTTCTCTTAATAGGCTGATATTGATCGACTTCAATATCAATCTTTAAGGCAGCTTGTCGTTTCCAATATACGAGATGAAATCAATAAGTAAGTCACAAATGGCTGTAGAAAAATAACTAAATATGACAATAACTTGAAACCCGTTTATTTTTGTACATATGTTGTCCCTTTATTTCTCAACATAATTTCCACCAATATATTGATGCACTTATCCCATCGTTTTATCAGTCCTCCCAAACCGGTCCCAAACAGCGTGCTCTGTTTTCTAAACCACGTTTGCACTTCACATTCAACTTCGGCGTCATTCGCGAAATTGTCTCCCGCCAAGGTGGATTTCAGTGGACCAAAAAGGTGAAAATCGCTAGGGGCTAAGTCGGGGCTGTAAAGCGGATGTTCCAGAACTTCCCAGCCTTAGGTGGTTAATTTTCTCCTGAGTTAATCGAGCCGTATGTGGTCTGGCATTGTCATGAAAAAGCACCACTTCTCTAGTCAGCAGTCCTGGATGTTTTCTTCAAATTGCATCATGAAGCATCGATAGAACTTCACAGTACGATTCAGAATTCACATCTTCATCTTTTTTCTTGAAATTGGTTAAAAGCACTCCCTGACAATCCCAGAACACTGTCAGAATAACTTTCCTTGCTGATGGCGTAACCTCGAATTTTTGAACACAAGGCAAAGAAGGATGTTTCCATTGCATTTCTACCAAGCTATGCACCGATTTACGGGACAAACATTTGTCAGCATAAACAGGAAGCATTCCCTTATGAATGTTCTTTCCAGGCAGTCCTTTTACCCACAAAAAACGTGCAACAATACGTTGCTCTTTGGTTGTACACTCCGTAAGTACAGTCACCATTTTGCTTATGCGCTGCGCATGCGCAACCTAGCGCCACCTCACGAAAGGAAATATAAAGTTCGATGTTGCTGTCACCTAATGACACCTGTAGAAAACACCAACTACATTTATCTGCCATCCCACAGAACTGTGTGACTTACTTATTGACTCGCCCTCGTATGGTTTTACAAGTCTAAGGTCTTTGCCATCAATTTGTAGATCTGCAAGCATCTTTATCATGTTAACATGTCTTACTTTATCGAAAGCCTTCGTATAGTCAACAAAGCAAAGTTGTAGGTCTTTGTTTACTTCTATAGAACGTTTAATCAATGTTCTCAGCATATACATCATTTGCTGTAACTTTGCCTTCTGCACACCCATATTGTTCGTCTCCTATTTCGGTTGTATTTTCTTCCTAAATCTTTGCATTATAATTCTTAGTAAAATATTCGTGATGTAGCTCATTATACTAATTTGTTCGATGTAGCTCACATTCCAAGTCGCATGGTTTCTTCGGGACTGCAATGAATATATAAGTAAATAAATGCTATACAAACATTATATAATTTGTTATACTTATTGTTATAGATATAATCTATACTATAAATTATACATATATTCTATACCACAGCTGTTACAAACATTATATATCTTACCTTATACACGCATTGTAAAATCTAAGACATGCAGGTTGTCTGTACTGTAAGTTATACAGACTAGCATATCCTCAGTGATAACAAGTATATCAGACACAGGCATGCGCGCGCGCGCACACACACACACACACACACACACACAAACACATAGTCATCAGACCATGTTGGTTAAGTGCAAGTGTGTCAAACCTATCGGCCTCCTCATAAACATAAGATGGATAAAACGTTTGGTTGATTCTCTCCATACAGGCCACATGCTCACAGGAAGGGCCAGGTGCCACGAAATGTACATGTAACATTGGGTGGCATGGGGATGGGTTCAGCTGTATGCCAAACCAGCCTTGTGACAGCCACCCCGATTGCCATCCGTCTGCTGTTTGTCAGGACTTAGAACCTGGCCAGGTTTGTCTGGGTTTCGTTCCTTTTTTTTTTTTTTTTTTGATTTCTGAAATAAAATGTCACAATTTGTATAGTGTCTCTGGTCAAATATACATACACAGTTGTTCTCAAGTATGCACATATGCAAGCATAATAACGTTCACGCAAACACGCAGGCAGACAGATACACACACACACACACACTGTCTCTCTCTCCTCTCTCTCTCACCTCTCTCTCTCTCACCTCTCTCTCTCACCTCTCTCTCTCACCTCTCTCTCTCACCTCTCTCTCTCACCTCTCTCTATCTCTCTCTCTCTATTTCTCTCTCTCACTCTTACTGTTTGTTTTCCTTTGCCTTTGTGTGTCACATTCTTATTTATTTCTCACTGCCTCTGGTTCTTACTCTGTCTGTCTGTTTCTCTCTCTCTCTTTTTCTCTCTCTCACACTCTCTCTTTTCCTCTCTATTTAACTCTCTTCCTATATGTGTGTGTGTGTGTGTGTTTACATGTCTCTCTTAGCCTGCCTCTTTAATTCTTTTTCTATCTTTATCTTTCTCTTTCTTGCGCTCTCTCTCTTTTCCTTGCTCTACCGTTCTCTCTCTCTCTCTCTCTCTCTCTCTCTCTCTCTCTCTCTCTCTCTATATATATATATATATATATATATATATATATATATATATATATATATATATATATATATATATATATCTTTCTCTCTCTTTTTCTGGTTGTATCTGCTTCCCTCTTTCTCTTCTCTCTGTCTTTTTTATTCTCTGTGTCTCTTTGTGTCTGTTTCTTCCTCTCTCCCTCTCTCTCTCACGCCTCTCTTTCTCTCTCTCTCTCTCTCTCTCGCCCTCTCTTTCTCTCTCTCTCTCTCTCTCTCTCTCTCTCTTTCTCTCTCTCTCCGTGCCTGTGTATGTTTATGTGTCCTCTGTCTGTGTGCTTTTCAGGTTAATGTGATGAAACAGCAATTAGTTAGTTAGTTAGTCGAGGTTCCAACATCACGGCAACGGGTCGTCCCCATTATCTTCCATTCCTGTTCCAGTGAATATCACACAAAATGTTCCCCATTGTCCAATGAGAACAGATGTAAAAGCATTTCACGCGAATTTCACAGCAATAAACCTGACTAGGTGCCAGACTAGCCATAAACCTGATACAGAAATTCTGCTGGGAAACAAACATGGCACCCTTCAGCAGAAATATGTTACAGATCAGCGTAGACACATACACAACCAGTGTAGTACTCAAGTATAGTGTTTTATTTAAACTGAGGGAGACTGATTACCTTTTGCCTTGTCTGGAGTGTAGAATATTTGTCTGTTATTAACAATAACTCACCTGAAATCTTTGATACAGTACCGGTGTGTGTGTAATACTGGTTACAGCGGGAACGGACTGGTGTGTAAACTGGTAGATCTGTGTCTTGAACTCAATGGAAACTGCCACCCAGAAGTGAGTAGATCGTGAATTAATTACATATTATACGAGGTGAAGTCAATAAGTAAGTCACACATGGCTGTAGAAAAAAAACAACTAAATATGATAACAAATTGAAACCTGTTTATATGTTTACATACATTGTCCCTTTATTTCTCAACATAATCTCCACCAACATTGATGCACTTATACCATCTTTTTATCAGTTATCCCAAACCGGCTACATAGTACTGGGTGCCCTGTTTTCTGAACCACATTTTCACTTCACATTCAACTTCGGCGTAATTCGCGCAATCTCTTCCGCCAAGGTGGGTTTTCAGTGGATCAAAATGGTGGAAATCGCTAGTGGCTAAGTCGGGGTTGTAAGTTGGATGTTCCAAAACTTCCCACCTTAGTTGGTTAATTTTCTCCTGAGTTAATTGAGCCGTATGTGGTCTGGCATTGTCACGAAGGAGCAACACTCTTCTAGTCAGTAGTCCTTGTCGTTTTCTTCCAATTGCATCATGAAACATCGATAGAACTTCACAGTACGATTCAGAATTTACATTTTCACCTTTCTTCTTGAAATTGGTTAAAAGAACTCTTTGAAAATCCCAGAACACTGTCAGCATAACCTTCCCTGCTGATGGCGTAATCTTGAATTTTTTGACACAAGGCGAAGAAGGATGTTTCAATTGCATTGAAGCACGCTTTGATTCGGACTGGTAGTCAGCATAAACTGGAATCATTTCCTTATGAATGTCCTTTGCATGCAGTCCTTTTGCCCACAAAACAACGCACAGCAGCACGTTGCTCTTTGGTTGTACACTCCGTAAGTACAGTCCCCATTTTCCTTATGCGCTGCGCATACGCATGAGACACCTAGCGCCACCTGACCGACGGGAATATAAACTTCGATGTTGCTGTCACCTAATGACGCCTGTAGAAATTACGAACTACATTTACCTTGTCAGAGTCTAAAGTATTGCCAGCAGAGATGCAGGGACATCGTTACGCCCGCCAGGCGAATAGTCCCTAGCGGGGATGCTGTAACATCGTTACGCCCGCCAGGCGAGTATTAGTTACCTGCCTGCGAGGTTGCCGGCTGACGAGACAGCCAGCGGTCAGGCAAGGACAAAGCAGGACGCACGCAGGCCTCGTGAAGCCACTTCAGGTGGGCAGGCGCTTTGCGAGAAATAGCCAGACAGCTCTGGGACTCGGACTCGACTGGACGTATGATGGGAGAAAGGCTTGTGTAGTTCTGTGGCCCGAAAGTCGAGTGCTTGTACATCTTGTGAGACTGATTGTAAGCTGTGGGTTGCCTGTAAGTGTATTGTTATAACTTATGTATTGTAATGATCATCTCTAGATCGTGATCTGTAAATAAATCCATCGAAACTTCGTGTCGTTGAGTCTCAAGTCAAATCACGTTGTACTTGTACTGTCTCACATGTGTTAGGTTAACGAGCCAGGTTTAAGACCCTGACATGTGTGGACGTGGTGGCATTCGTCCGGCTTTAAAATGAACGTGGTTTAAGTAAGTAACATTTAAAACCTAGATTTGTGAACTTAGAAATTTTTGTCCAACTTTAGAGTACATTTAAATGTGATTGTGAAGGCTCATTTTGATATATATTATTACATTGTTTAAACATGGAGACTAAATGTGAACGTAGAGTACATACATATTGTTTGATCTTGTAAACGTGTAAAACATTTGTGATTGTGGAACTTGTCACCGTTTTGACCTTGTCGACATTGTGAAGTTGTCGCCATTGTGACCTTGTCGCCATCTTGTAAACTTGATGTCTATGTCCTTACTGAATGTCATCTTGATGTAAGTGATGTGTCATCAATGTTGTAGAGTGTTGAGATATAGTTAGATTGTCTTTGAAAAGTGAATTGTGGAAAGCAGAAAGTTTCGGAAAGAAAGTGACTTGTGGTTTTGAAAAAAAAAAATTGTTGACGGACAACATTACGACCTACAATTATACTCAACGCCATACAAACCTAATCAAAACTTAGTGACAAGCATACACACCACATCAAACTAGACGTTAATTTATTTCCTCCAAAAACAAAGCAGGTTTTCTGTGCCATCTGAAACCCTTGCCCGTAGAGGTCATTTGTGTTTTCAAGTAGCGACCCTACAGTTCCTAGTCCGAATTTCAACCGTTCTTCACCGCATCCAGGACACTTGAGTATATTTTTCTTTCTTTATACTTTCGGATGCAAATTTAGGCACATATTGTAAATAGAACACAATTGTAAATTGTTCACGTTACTAACAACTTGTAACAAATTGTGTGTCTGTATTTCATTTGCATTTTTCCATCATGTCTTCATTAAATGATTTCATCGATATGGGGTTGAAGTTAAAGTTAACAGGTGATGAATTAACGAAGTGGAGTGAGAAGAAATACTCTGAATACCACGAGCGTGAAGAAAGAGCAGCGGAAAGAGCATTAAAGCAGGCAGAGACTGAAAGAGCTGCCAAGCAAGTAGAGGCAGAAACAGCCTTAAAGCAAGCAGAGGCAGCAACCGCAGCAAAACAAGCTGAGTTAGATATTGAACTGAAGAAAGCTGAGATAGCAGCTCAAAGTAAACGGGAAGAGCTGGAAGTGCAACTTACAATCAAACAACTTGATACTGAGACTGCCATAAACAAGGAGTCCAAGAAATCTGAGAGACTGGAGAAAGGAAACCAGTACAAGAAATACCAAGGTATCGTAAGAAACTATACCTCGGGTGACTGCATTTGCAGCCTTCACCCAAAATTTTGAGACTTTAATGGACCATTACCAGGTCCCATTGTCTGAATGGAATATAATTTATATGAGAAGTTTATCAGGGGAGCCTCTGAAAGTCATAGAGACTATCCCCAAAGATCTCAGGAAAGATTACCATTATCTAAAATCAAAGATTATGGCACATTTTATGTTAGATGAGGCAGGTTACAGAGAACAATTCAGCAAGTTGAGCCCCAAACCGACTCAAACGTTCTCTGACCATCCCACATATCTGTGTGACTTACTTATTGACTCTCCCACGTATTATAGATGTGGTATAATTGTTCCAAATGTCACACAAACAAGTAGGCAGATTGAAAAACATGATGACTGTCATGAGGTAACTGCGGTAAACATAATAATGAACATCAGCAAAACACAACTCGTTCGTCGGGGTGAAACCAAATGGACAGACTTCGGAAGCAAAGTGCTAACATGATTGACAACTCGAAACCGGTAGACGTATCCGTCATTTCAATGTTTATTCCCTGAGGTCAGCTTGTACTCAAAGATCAATCAAAATATTAATAATATTAATAATCCCCAGAACACCGTGCCTGTTCAGCCAGGCGGGCCTGTATTGTAGCCATATATATAATCATTACACAAGTGAGCCTATTATAGAAATGTTGGCGCAATGTCTTATCACTTCTCGTCAGCTACCGCTTCTTATCAATTGGCCGTTGTGTCACCTTCCATCATTGCCAAGTCCTAAGTTACGCATGTGTGGCCATCCGTCGCTTCTGACTGAAGAATAGTGCCTTAGCAATCTAGCTCTTCTATCAAGTATTTATTAGCCATCAGTGCCATGTCCGGAAAGTTTGTAGCCAATCTTGTTTCCTTGCATAGAATCATGCTGCCTTCCTTGCCGTCAGCCCAAGCTCTGTCTGTCGTTGCTAACTACCGCTGTGACGTTTTCAACCTTCTCACGTCACTTGGCCACTTTTTTCCATCTGTTGGTTCGAGATTCTCTTACAAATTCTTTCTGACGTCATTTATTCTGACTTGCTACTTGGCAATGACAACAGGCAAGCTTATTGATGACACATGATGAGTCCGGCAAGCTGATAGGTCAGTAAGTAAGTCTACAAATTAATGCATCATGTGACCAGCAAGCTAGGTCAATCTAAGACACAAGCACATAGACGCGGACTCTCCAATCAAATAGAAGCGAAATCATGAACAAGACCACAGGTGTTTTTGGCGTCAGATGGTTGAGCACATATGCTCCGTAGGGAGATGGAAGAGAATACAGAAGCAGCGAGAATGTCCCCACTATCGTGAGATACTGCTCGATAATTTCTCTCACTTCCTCAGGGTGTGCCTCAACCTTTGTTATAACAGGTTTAAGTTGGTGGTGCCTATGCTATGCATTACCCGGCTGTATACAGTTCTCCACATACATCTTCCTCGGTCTTCCTCTGCCTGTCTGATGAAGCTGGTCGTGCCTATACTATGTGAGGCCCAGCTGTTTAAATTCTCCACATAATCTTGCTCTGTCTTCCTCTGCCTCTCCTGCCTACTTCTACAACACACCAGATTAACTGATTAATGTCCATGGAATGATTCGTCGTCTTAAGCGATGTCCTGCATTGGCTTTTATATCTGTCTGTTAGCATTTTAATAACTTTTAAGTCATAACAGTAACACACCCCTACTTCCCATTTCTCGGCATAAATTTTTGTTTCCTCCATATCTAATATTTGTTCTTCACTGTATCTGCTAATTACGTGTTTCCACCCCTTGTGTTGATAAACGCTATAACGTTTATATCATCATCATCAAGTGCCATGGCGGCTGTCGTAGGCGTTCATGACTCGCCACAGATCTCGGTCTTTAGTTTTCTGGATCAACTCTGCTGTTCATATTCCTGCATGCCACCGTCGCAATAAACCCAGCATCATTTCTCTTTGTCTGCCTCTGTCTCTCTTCCCCTCCATTTTCCAGTTGTCATGATGTTCTCCAATGCCTCTCTTCTCATCACATGACCAAAAAAGTTGTTTTCCTCTTAATTTGGCAGTCCAAGGAATTGGAACATTCGACTCAGGAACCTCATCTCTGTTGCTTCCAATCTCTTCCTAATTTGTTCATTTACATTCAGAGATTTAAATATTGAGCACAACCCACCACTGGCAACGCTGATCGTATTCTGGAATGAACTAAGGCCCATCCACGTCAATATGGAAGCACTATACTCGAGTTTCGCTCTCGTTTGAGCTCGTCAGTAGTGCATATCCTTGACCGGATCCGGAAACAAGCCCCGGATCACTGGCGTGTGAAGCGGGTGTGTAACCACGCGGCACACACTGGACACGGCCAAATTATCATAACAGAATATTACAACGTCACCCATCGTAGGTTATAACTCAAGATTGCCCGATCGCCGCGACTGACGTCCGTCAATCGATGTGGACCCGAATGATCAGGACTTCTCACTGGCAAGGCACACCAGGCCGCCTAAATCCAGTGAGCAATAATCAAATCGATTATTTGGTTGTTTCGGGATTTGAAATTTAAATATTGAGAACAACCCACCACTGTCAACGCTGATCGTATTCTGGAATGAACTAAGGCCCATCCACGTCAATATGGAAGCACTATACTCGAGTTTCGCTCTCGATTGAGCTCGTCAGTAGTGCATATCCTTGACCGGATCCGGAAACAAGCCCCGGATCACTGGCGTGTGAAGCGGGTGTGTAACCATGCGGCACACACTGGACACGGCCAAATTATCATAACAGAATATTACAACGTCACACATCGTAGGCTATAGCTCAAGATTGCCCGATCGCCGCGACTGACGTCCGTCAATCGATGTATACCCGAAGGATCAGGACTTCTCACTGGCAAGGTACACCAGGCCGCCTAAATCCAGTGAGCAATAATCAAATCGATAGGATCCGGAAACAAGCCCCGGATCACTGGCGTGTGAAGCGGGTGTCTAACCACGCGGCACACACTGGACACGGTCAAATTATCATAACAGAATATTACATGATCAAGGATATGCACTACTGACGAGCTCAAACGAGAGCGAAACTCAAGTATAGTGCTACCATATTGACGTGAATGGGCCTTAGGTTCATTCCAGGATACGATCATCGTTGCCAGTGGTGGGTTGTTCTCAATATTTAAATTTCAAATCCCGAAACAACCAAATAATCAATTTGATTATTGCTCACTGGATTTAGGAGGCGTGGTGTGCCTTGCCAGTGAGAAGTGCTGATCGTTCGGGTTCACATCGATTGAAGTACGTACGTCAGTCGCGGCGTTCGGGCAATCTTGAGCTATAGCCTATGATGGGTAACGTAATATTATGTTATGATAATTTGGCCGTGTTCAGTGTGTGACGCATGGTTACACACCCGCTTTACTCGCCAGTGATCCGGGGCTTGTTTCCGGATCCGGTCAAAGATATGCACTACTGACGAGCTCAAACGAGAGCGAAACTCGAGTATAGTGCCTCCATATTGACGTGGATGGGCCTTAGGTTCATTCCAGAATACGATCAGCGTTACCAGTGGTGGGTTGTGCTCAATATTTAAATTTCAAATCCCGAAACAACCAAATAATCAATTCAGAGATTTATAGCCATACAGCAAAACAGGTTCTATATAGCATTTCAGCACTCTATTTCTTACATTCAATGATAGTGACGTATTGCATAAAATAGTCTTCATTTTCTTAAATGCAGCTTTCGATTACCCTATGCTGCTATTAATCTCTGTTTTGCATCTTCAATCTGATGTTATGAATGCCCATGGGGGTTATAAATCTATCCATTTGGGGAAGAATTAGCCCTTATATCTCTATTTCACATTGGGTGTCACATTTGTCTTTAATATCACCATTGTTACTGTTTTTTTAAATATTCAAAGAGAGTCCTTTCTTTGCACCCTCTGTTACTACAATGTCCAACAAGTGTTGTAGATATGTTGCATTATCCACCATCAAAACTGTGTCATCTACATAGCTTATATTGTTGGGTCGTGGTTTGAGCGGGCAAAAGAACAAATTTGTGCGACCGTTCGACAAAGTCTCGACAAACACCCACTCTCTCGATGAGTAGTGGGCCTGCAGTCAGTAAGCTGGTATAGCTTTGTGAGGGCTGATCTGGTTCGCAAGATCAGTCCCGCGTCTAGCGTTCGTTGTCTCGGAAGCTGTGTGAGGTGCACCAAACTGGGATCTTCCCAGCCAACGGAAGTTAGCGAGGCAGGCGTTTCGAGAATGTAACCGCATCGTGCAGCTACCGTCGTGGTTTGACCGGGCAAAAGAGCAAATATGTGAGACCGTTCGACAAAGTCTCGAAAAGCGCCCTCTCTCTCTCTCTCTCTCTCTCTCTCTCTCTCTCTCTCTCTCTCTCTCTCTCTCTCTCTCTCTCTCTCTCTCTCTCTCTCTCTCTCGATGAGTAGTGGGCTTGCATTCAGGAAGCTGGTATAGCTTTTCGGTCAGTCCTGCCGGCGTAGCTTGAATGCTCGTCGGTAGGCGTCCAGTGGTTTTGTATGTAATGTATCACCTTGTACCGGGAGGGCACGCTTTAGCGATGCTACTCTTGGACTGCGTGTGCGTGAATAGTCCGTTCAGTAGATATCCGATTGATCCTGCCAGTCGTCATATGCATTGTGAACTGATGTGGCTCAGCCGAAGATTTGTTCGCAACTTAGACAAGCAATATCTTCTGTAGGAAGAATCTCGTTGGCCGCATGTGTATTTGGTCTGTTCTGGCGGTCAGTCTGTTTATCCGACTGATATCTGGTTGATCCTATTAGTAGTCATACGCTAGTCCCTACGCTTGTCTCAAAAGTGAAATTCTAAGGAATTGACGGAAGGGCCGTTTGCACTAGACTCTAGGCTACCAGTTGTTTATGAGAGTCGCTATATACTGTGATAACTGGCCGTGGCAGCCTAACGTCCACTGCATCTGTGTCCATCTCCAGTCGTCTTGCCATGCTCGCCACTGGAACCAGATGGACGCAGACGAGAGAGTGAGGTCGATGGAGTTGCACAACCACTACCTCACTATAATCCAAACTAAAGCGCAAGTCATTCGTACTTCATCACATCAAAAGATGCAATGAATGAATGGTCCTCATCATTAGTGATGGACGAACATCCATTGTTTATATTATAACTTCCGAATATTGTTTCTGGCTTCTCTTCTATCTCTCTCATTATTACCTCGCTATAGAGGGAGAAGATATCCGGTGACAAAACATAGCCCTGTTGTACTCCCAACCTTATTAACTAAGATATGCAATTTCAAGCTCTCCATTTCATTTATAACATTGTGTAACTCTCCACGTACCTATTTTAAATATATTCGTTGTAATTAAGATGTTTCATTTAGTCTCTGGATGACGGTTTTGTGGTACCTGTGGCACATGATTGTTCCTACCGGCCGAGGATGTCCTAAGACAGCGATTGACGTCGATTACTGCCATTGAAATGGTTTAGACATGAAGTCTAGGAAAGATAATGTGGTGGTATCTGCTTACTTCTAGTCAAGAAAACCGTAGTGAATTAGAGAATTCTTTACAAAAGGAACTTGATAATCTTACTAGATGGAGCAATGAAAACCGCATGCAAATTAACATTGACAAAACCAAATCCATGCTAATAACGACCTGACAAAAACTGCAGACACTAGCCATAACTGGAGCACCGCTCGAACTCCGCATAGGCACGTTACCTATAGTTAATGTGACTGAACATAAAACATTAGGTCTTTTAATTGACAGCCATTTGAACTGGGGCTCTCATGTTCACGCTCTTACCAAGAAAATAGCACAGAAAGTTTACCAACTTGCTAAAATTCAGCACTTCCTGGACGAAAGCACACGAAAAATATTCTATACATGCTATCTATATCTATAAAACAAAGTGTATGTATATGTGTATGTATATATGTATGTATGTAAATATGTATGTCCTTTATTTGTTCGCGAACGGCCCATCCGATTGAGATGAAATTTTCTACACGCCTTCCTTTCATTCCAGAGCTGTCAACTGTCATAGTTTTTTTTTCTTCTTCCTCCTCCTCCCTCCTCCCCCTCCCAAAATACGTACGTAAATATATGATGATGATGATGAAAGAATCCCCGAACCAAAACGCTAGGGAAAGGGAAGAAAATGACGTGACTACACAGAATCGTCACACGGCAATCATCATCATCAAGTGCCGTGCCGGCTGGCGTAGGCGTTCATGGCTCTCTGTAGATCTCAGTCTTTGTTTTTTTTAATCAACTCTGCTGCTGATATTCCTCCATGCCACGGCAATATCAATAACAATTCATCTTTTTATGTGTAAGGAAGTTATCTGCAGTCGTGTAGAAGGGAAGAACTAGACGAGTATGAATTCGGAATGGCGAACTCTCTCCTCCTCTCTTCTCCTCCCTCCTCCTCCCTCTACCTCCTCCCTCCACCCTCCTCCTCCCTCTCATCCCTCTCCCTCCTCCTCCCTCCTCCTTCTCCCTCTTCCTTCTCCCTCTTCCTCTCCCCTCCTCCTCCATCCTCCTCCCTCCTACTCCCTCCGCCTCCTCCCCCTCCTCCCTCATCTTCCCTCCTCCTCCCTCTCCCTCCTCATCCCTCCTCCTCATCCTGCCTCACTCCTCCTCCTCCTGCCTCCTTCTCCCTCATCATCCTTCCTCCTCCTTCTCCCTTCTTCTCCCTCTTCCCTCTTCCTCCTCCTACCTCCTCCTCCTCCCTCTACCTCCTCCTCCTCCCTCCACCCTCCTCCTCCCTTCTCCTCCTCTTCCTCCTCCCTTTCCTTCCTCCTCCTCCTCCCTCTACCTCCTCCTCCCCTACCTCTTTCCTCCTCCCTCCTCCTCCTCTTCCACCTCCCTTTCCTTCCTCCCCTCCTCATTCTCCCTCTTTCCTCTCCCTCCTTCCTCCTCCTCCTTCCTTCTTCTCCCTCTGCCTCCTCCCTCCTCCTCTCCCCTCCTCCTCCCTCCTCCTCCTTCTCCTCCTCCCTCCTTCTCCCTTCTTCTCCTCCTCTCCCCTCCTCCTCCTACCCTCTTCCCCTCCTCCCTCTCCCTCCTCCATCCTCCTCCTCCCTCTTCCTCCTCCTTCCTCTTCCTCCTCCTTCCTCCACCTCCCTCTTCCTCCCTCTCCCTCCTCCATCCTCCTCCTCCCTCT
The DNA here is from genome assembly GCA_014155875.1 of Cepaea nemoralis. NCBI lineage: Eukaryota > Metazoa > Mollusca > Gastropoda > Stylommatophora > Helicidae > Cepaea > Cepaea nemoralis. The sequence goes on from JACEFZ010015605.1 coordinate 102,095, forward strand.
TCCTCCTCCTTCTTCCTCCTCCTTCCTTCTCCTCCCTCCTCCACCCTCATCCTCCTCCTCCTACCTCCTCCCTCCTCTCTCCTCCTCCCTTTCCTCCCTCCTCCTCCTCCCTCTACCTCCTCCCTCCTCCTCTCCACTCTTCCTCCTACCCTCTCCTCTTCCCCTCCCCTCCCTCCTACCTCCTCCTCCCTTCAGATCCTCCCTCTACCATTCCTCCTCCTTAACCCTCCTGTCCTCCTCGCTCCCGTCACATTCTCCTCCTCCCCTCCTCCTCCCTCCTCCCCTCCTCACTCCTCTCTCACCTGCCTCCTCCTCCTCCTACACTCCCTCTACCTCCTCCCTCCCTCCTCCCGTCACATTCCTCCTCCTCCGCCCTCCTACCTCTTCCCTCATCCTCCTCCCCTCCTTCTCCTTACACAGTCCTCTTCCTTCTCCCTTCAGCATTCCTCCTCCTCCTACTCTCTCCTCCTCCTCCTTATCCTCCCTCAATCCCTTCTCCTCCTACTGCTCCCTCTCCTCCTGCCTTCTACTCCTCCCTCCTTACATTCTCCTCCTCCTCCCTCTTCCTCCATCCTCCTCCTCGCCTCCTCATCCGACCCTTACTCCCTCCATCCCTCCTAATTCCTCCTCCTCTCCCCTCACTTCCTCCCTACTCCTCCTGTCTCATCCCTCCTCCTCCCCCTCTTCCCTCCTCCACCTCCCTCTTCCTCCTCCCTCCTACATTTACCCAAGACAGACAGACAGTCAGACAGATAGTCGGGAACGGGATCTTATATGACTACTTATATAATTTAAATGAGATGCTCTCCACCATGGGCTGGGCCGGGTCAGACAGACAGATAGATAGATAGATAGATAGATAGACAGACAGACAGACAGACAGACAGACAGACAGACAGACAGACAGACAGACAGACAGACAGACAGACAGTCGGGAACGGGAACTTATATGACTACTTATATGAATTAAATGAGATGCTCCCCACCAGGTGTTGGGCGATGCCAGGCCGGGTCAGACAGACAGACAGATAGATAGTCGGAACGGGAACTTATATGACTACTTATATGAATTAAATGAGATGCTCCCCATCAGGGTCTAGGCGAAGACGGGCCGGGTCAGACAGACAGACAGACAGACAGACAGACAGTCGGTAACGGGAACGGGAACTTATATGACTACTTATATGAATTAAATGAGATGCTCCCCAAAAAGGACTGGGCGAAGCCGGGCCGGGTCAGCTAGTATCCAATAAATCTCGATTACTGTTCCACAGTTTGGGATGGTTGCCCTAAATCTAATTTAAAACGACTTGTTCTCTACAAAACCGCGCTATTCGTCTGGTTTCTGGCATAAAGCACGTTGAAAGTAATAATTTGTACAGTCATCTAAGACTTCTACCACTTCAAAAGCGCTTCCTTTTCAACAAAGCCAAATTAGTGAATACAATTATATCTCAAAATACCCCAGAGTATCTTCTGCCGCTGTTTCAATCTAATGCAATGAACAGCAAGCGCCTAAATTCGTTACATGTCTCAAAGCCTAGATTGGACCTATACAAAACATGTTTCGCCTATTCTGGTGCTCACTTATGGAATGAGCTGCCTCCAGATCTGAAAACTCCAATGATTCCCTACACATTTAACCGAAAACTCTTTCAATACTTAATCCATATCGACTATATGCCACCATAATTCATTTACTGGTATAATGGTTCATTATAATTGTTTAACTATAATTGTTCACTATATATGTGTGTGCGTGTGGGAGCGAGCGAGAGAGAGAGAGAGAGAGAGAGAGAGAGAGAGAGAGAGAGAGAGAGAGAGAGAGAGAGAGAGAGAGAGAGAGAGAGAGAGAGAGAAAGTGGGTGTCAGAGAGACGGAGAGAGTGAATTTTTGTGTGCGCACGTGCATGCGTGTGTGTGGAGAGAGTGATTGAGCGAGAAATGGTGGGGGAATGTGTCAGTGCATGCATTCGTACGTGTATGTGTGAGAGTGAGTGAGGGAGTGTGTGCGTGCGTGCATGCGTTTATGCTTACGTGTATGTGTGAGAGAGTGTGATTGAGAGAGTGAGTGTGTGTGTGTGTGTGAAGGATTGTGTGTGAGAGAGTGAGACAGTGGGAGAGTTGATGTGTTAGTGTGTGTGTGTGTGAGCGCGCGCATGCGTGTGAGTGTGTGTATCTGAATGAATACAGAGAGAGAGAGAGACAGAGAGAGAGAGAGAGAGAGAGAGAGAGAGAGAGAGAGAGAGAGAGAGAGAGAGAGAGAGAGAGCTGAGCAGCTGCATGTCATGTAACACGAATGTTATGTAACACGTGAATCCATATGTTTGTGTATTCCCATCTGTCATATTATCAGTTAAATACCATTTGATTTTATCATGCATAACATAAACTCATGTTCATTACTGTAGTTTGAGTGAGAGAGTCAGTGAGTGTGAATGAGAGACAGAATGAGTGAGCGGGAGAGTGAATGAGTGAGCATGAGAGTGAATGATTGAGCGGGAGAGTGAATGAGTGAACGAGAGAGTGAATGAGTGAGCTTGAGAGTGAATGAGTGAGCGTGAGAGTGAATGAGTGAGCGGGAGAGTGAATGCGTGAGGGTGAATGAGTGAGCGGGAGAGTGAATGTGTGAGTGTGATAGTGAATGTGTGTGTGTCAGAGAGAGAGAGAGAGAGAGAGAGAGAGAGAGAGAGAGAGAGAGAGAGAGAGAGAGAGAGAGAGAGAGAGAGCATCACTATTTTTACGTCACATACTTTTTATGTACACATTTTTCTCCATGTTTAACATTTTTATGAAACTGCTCATGAGAAGTGTCAGTGTATGTGTGTGAGTAAAGTGTGGGAGTTTGTTCATACTAGTTTCAATGCTAACTTGAGACATTTTGTATGTGTCTAGATGTGAGGAGGT